>BSBK01011744.1:0-165000 GCA_027943335.1 Chamaecyparis obtusa
CCCTCGAGGATTGTTAACTGTAATTGGTTATGCATATGTACTTGATTGTTTATTATAGTTTTATTACTTTCACATTGTTATCATATTGTTTGTAAACACTTAGTGACATGTATTAGGTTAAATTATCATGGGTTCTATGGCGGGGCATTACAATTGCGATGATAGGGTCTCTCTTGGACATACAGGTTGGAAAACATGCATTATGAATTCCTAGTCAAGCAAATTAATCAGCCTAAGTTTGAAACATCACATACCGAAATGGCATGGAACACCATTAGTCCTCAATCATCTTGGAACCAACACACTTATACATACCTAAAAAATGGTTCCCTTCCTCCCAATATTTTCCATAATAACTGCCAAAACTTCATACATTCTTCTTGTTAATATACCATAATAGGAGATAATCTATATCATTATGGCTATCATGATGTCCTTACTAGATGTCTAGATTCCATTGAGGTTACTCTTGCAATGAAATAGCTACATCCATGAGCCTGTGGTGCTAAAACAAGTGGATATTTCCTATCCAAACAACTATTGAGAGTGGGGTGTTATTGGCCTATTATGGATCATGATTGTTGTGAGTTTGTTAAGAAATGTGTGGTGTGCCAACAATATAGAGATTTTATTCATGCACCAACACAAGATCTTTATCCTATTGCTACACATGGTCATTTTCTACATGGGGATTTGACCTTGTTGGAAAGATCCACCCTTCCTCTTCTAACAATATAAGTATATCATTTCTACTACTGAACACTTCATTAAGTGGGTAGAAGAAATCCTAATCACCCTTACTACTAGAGTCTAGATCTCCAATTTTATCTTGTACCAAATCATTTTTTGTTATAGAGTCCCTTCCACCATCCTCGATGACAATGGTACTCCCTTCAAAAACTATCATGTACAAGACTTGACTTGATACACTCCATATCATGCATCATTATTCCTTTCCATATTATCTACAAGGAAATGACCAAGCTAAGCCAACCAATTAAACCATTCTATGTATTCTCAAAAGGGTTGTCAATGAAATTGGCCATAATTGACATCTTCATCTTTAGCCTTCTCTTTAAGCTTATCATACTAGTGTCCACACCCTGATCGATGCCACTCCACACTCTCTTGTTTATGGTGTCAACGTTGTCCTACCAATTGAGTTTGAACTACCATCTCTATGGAAATCTTTGAGAGACTTCATTTCTATTGAAGATTACTATGTAGGAAGGCTTACTCAATTGGATATACTTGATGAGCAATATCAGGAAGCCTATAATAATCTCCATATTTATCATAATGGTCTTAAGAGATCTTATTAAAATAAGGTTCACCTCTTATGAGTTTGAGGTGGGTGATTTGGTCTGCAAAGAAAATTAGAGAAACCAACAAGATTAGGACAAGAAAGGAAAGTTTGAACTAACTTGATTGGTCTACATGTGGTCATTGATAAGTATGGTTCATGAGCCTATCAGTTATTAACTCTAAAAGAGGATCCCCTCAGTAATCCCCTTAATCTTCTACATCTCAAAAGGTTATATGCATAATTCATGGGAGTGTATCCCCACTTCTCAAAATTAGAAAAAAAATACAAAAAATACAAAAATATGGAAAAAAAAAAAATTCAAAATTCAAAAAATAGTAAAGAGAAATAAATTATCCTCTAGGGAAAACCACTTGGTGGTGTCTTGGATAGGTGTGTATGGTGAAATCCTAGAAATAAGCATCACACATAGTGGGGCAATTCCATTATCCCTCAAGTTCTTTTTCTATCCTCTCAAATGGTATCAACATTTGTCCAGTTGATTCATCCACCTTTCACCTATGCTCCTTTATCTTGAAGATTCACTCCCTTCCCCATCTTCTTCATTATGCCTACCATGCCAACAATATATATTTGTGGCTATCACCTTTACATAGTTTGTCCTTCTTTCCTTACCCTATTGTATATAGGCTTTTGTAGTATCTTGCATATATTCCAAGTTTGCTTGGCAGTTGTTGTCTGAGTTGTACATAGGTGTTGGTTTGTGTTATCAAAATCACATTCCTTTAGCTAGTGCTTCAACAATTATTATAGAGCATCTTTGTCATATTTTTTCATCTAAGGTGTATTTGTCCTCAATTAGTTGTTTGTCATCCCATCGTCATTCTATGCAAGATGCATCCTTCCTCAAGTTAGTTGTATTGAATCCAATCTTGTCCATAGGTCATCTAGATTGGGAAAAAGATGTTTGTTGCATTCATGTTGGCTTTGGTTATTTTGGGTTTTCATTTATCTTTCTTGGAGTTCTCTTGTTTAGTTTCCTCGAGGTTACCATGATCTTGTGTATTGTGGTGTTTTGTGAATAATGAAACTTGGGGAATGATTTTGGTTTTCCTTACTTTCATGTGTAGTCTATATTTGTCTCTTTAACTTCCACATGTGATCTTTAGGGTCATATGGTGCATTGGGTCATATATCTTTCTTGTGGTTATTATGGCAGTGCATCCACCAAAGTCTTATATGGCTCTTGTGTGATGTTTGTCTTGTTACCAATTTTTGCATCCAACTTAATTGGGAGAGTTGGATAATTGATTAGTCAAGGTGAAAGGTACATTGATATATTTATAAAAAAATTAAGTTTCAATTGATTGTTGCACTGAAAGTGAATTAATGCAAAAAAGGAAGGAATTTTCTTATTTTTTCTCATGAAAGAATATTACATTTATTAGAAAGAATGTTTACAAAGAAGATCATTACAAATGTATTTTTGTAATTTAAATTCTTTCATTTCATTTACAAATGAAAAGTACACCTTGATTCCACACAAGTCATGGATAGCTCCTAAAACAATGTAGAAAATAAAAATACAATTGTGGAAGTCAAGATTTAAAGAAAGATCAAGGATCTATCATTGCCTAAGTATGATGACAGATCATGGTTGCATTATGCGTCAGTTGGCTCCAGGAGTCGCTGCATGTCTTTAGTGTACCTATAAGAGTTGGGAAAAGTGGTGTTAGTCTACAGAACAAGCAATGAGGGTCCAGGCCCTAACTCTAAAAAATGACTGCCATGAAAATGCATACTTTTATGATTAGTAAAAAAGCATTAAAAAAGAGAACATCATGGAATTTCACATTTTTATCTAATAGGTTCATGTCATATGTAGGAGTAGGTTCATTCACTCCTGGATAGATGTCAAAGAATATTATATGTGTATGACAAAAAAATCACTACATGATTTACATCAGACATAAAGTTTTCATGTCAAATGGTATCCTTCAGTATTCAAATATTAAATGATGATCATTTGTAACAGAATGTATAAAAAGTGACTTTCACAATGATAGAACAAAGCTATTTTGATCACATGGATTATTAGATATCTTTATGAAAGAAAAGTACTTTTGTTAGAGTTGCTAAAAAATGAAAGGATAGTGTTGCCATGAATTCATAAAAGGAAAGTATCCATGACTTGAGATAAAAAGCATTTCATAAGGATTGTGCCTTGTACAATTAAGAATGTAGTTACATTCAAAGATCAGAATATCAACTTTATTACTACCACATCTATCTAAAAAATTACAATAAGCTACAAAAAAATGATGTAGAGTAACACATCAAAGAAAAATAAGTTCAACTCCTAATAGTACATGAGGGTACAGATCTAAATATAAGACATTATAAGATAAGTACGATGTAAGAAAATGATATATAAAAAGAACATGAAGATCATCAAATGACTACTGAATTATTATAATAGAAATATGATCCCACATATGTCCTATATGAGGGCTTCCATACAATCAAAACAAGATACACTATAGCTAGGTACAATAAAATACCATAGTAGATGATGTTAAAGAAGTGAAGGGATAAAATATGATCATGCATTAGTGTAGGCCAGCAATAAAGACAATGAATTTTATACAGTAATGTTCCAAGAAAAGACATCCCATGTGTTTTGTGATAAGAAATGTTATCAAGAGTATGACATCCATATATACAGTTATCAGACATATCTTAGGTAAAGAAACAATAACGTATAATTAAAACAATGAAGGATCTTTGTTGTAAGGAAGTCACAACAATAGTAAAATCATGCCAAATATTGAAAAATGTATACATATCAATACAATGAATAATCATAAAAACCCAGTAAAAGAGCATGACAAATAATAAAGCATTGCAGTATAGTTATAATCAACATTTTTTGAAAGGATGTCTCTACCAAAGTAAATTAACATTCTCACTTGTGCCTACAGGATCACACACTATAGAAAAGCTAGCAATCAACATTATAATATGAGATAATAATCAATAATGAATAAAAGGATACAATCATAAAAAACTTTGGTGTTGCAAGGAAAAATAATTATGGTAATAAAATCTACGTGAAAAATGAACAACTATTTAGTCATGTAGCTACAACAAGTTACAAATAAGATGTAGAGTAAAATTTATAAGTAGTATACAACCAATGTAGTGGTAATGCATATGAAGATGATTATTTTAATAATTCTCAAACAATGGGTTAGCAATTCAACAATGTTTCCCAATAGCCGTGTTGATTTAAGTGTTGTTATTATTAAAGGCTCTGAGAAGTTTTTGATGGTTATTGTCCATAATCATTAAGACAACATCAAATCTATAATGATATAACATGTATGATGCTAGTGATCAAGCAAGGTACATTTTTAGTTATAAAACCAAATCAAGAGCATAATACCTAAGAGTAGGTTTGATTGTCTCAGAAATAACTATAGAGATGATCAATGTCAGGGTGAAAATGCATGAGTTCAATACAAGTTTAGAATAGATGTAACATGTCATAAAGAACATCCTAAAATGACAACAATGCTACAACAAGGAGAATAAATACATTTAATAAAGCTTAATAGTTTCTCTTTGTAATAGAAATACATAAATGATTATGGTTATTCTATATTTTATCAATCATATAGAACAACAAGGATATCAAGAAGGCTGATTTAGAAATAGAGAAGGTTACACATGGATCATAAGTTCATGTCTCAAGGATTCTACCTCTATATAATGCCTCTCACAAAGTGGAAAAATTGTAACCATCTTGATTTTGTTGTGCAACAAGCTAATTTTGTATCTCAATCTGGTTTGTTGGAGATAACATATGGAATTTTTTAATTTCCTTTGTTCTAAATTATGGAGAACTAGTAGCATATCTTAATTTGCTAAATCTTTCAGATATTTAGAGCTTGAGCTCCAAGTTTTTCCATATTCAAGACCAAATGGAATAAAATGTGCTATATTTGTTGTGATCACAAGTCTTTTCAGAAAGAAGTGCTTCAAGGTGTACAAAAGAACCTCCATTACAAACATAGCATGTAAAGTCCAATATTGAGCATTACTAGACCCACAAAAGGAAAACACCCATCTCATGAGGTCATTGTCTGTTAATGATATGTAGCTTCAGTCAGATTAATTACAATTATCATTTAAAATAGTAGATCATTATTGGCTAAATTAATAATGTAGAAATACTTAATATTTGAGAAATTAATATTGACATTATTAATATTGCTATGGAATTAATATGTTTGTTATATTATATAAAGTTGATAAAGTAATCATCATATATATATAATATTACAAGCATATTAATTATCTCCAACTGACTCAAGTTATTGAGGGACTTCTTTTATTATAAAGCAAGGGACTAATATTAAATGTGGAGTCATGTCCACGATGGTACATGACTCCACGTAGAGTCATGTCCCATCATAGATATGACTCCACATATGGGTATTGACATATATAAAATGCAGTCCCATACCGATATGAATACACAACAACAACGACACATATTATTTTAACGGTCTCAATGGTATTCATTCAGTCTACATTGTCTTAATCATATATGTTCCTCATCATTATTACTAAACTTGATATAAATATTATATGTATTACAATAGTATATATAAATTATGAATTTCAGAGATATATTATGAACATTAATTCAGTAATCTATAGTGATTGTATACATAACAATATTGGAGACAAATCAAGTTGATATATAAGATATAAAATAAATAAAAATTTCAATACTAATCTGATCCAAATTTTAACATGGTATTAGAGTCGGGTTCCTTCGTTAGAAGTCTAACTGCTTTAAGGAAGATTCGATTAAATTGAAGGAAGAATAATTATTTATAAATTTATATTCTTTTGGAAAACTTGTATTCACAAAATGGTGAACAAAATCAGACTCGAAGACAAACTTGAAGGTGCTTCAAATTTTGAATCTTGGAAACTATAAATGATGCTTATACTAAGAAAGAATGAGTTAAAAACTATCATTGAAAATCCTCCTAAATCTATTGAGAATGGCGAAAAGAGAAAATGGGAAAAGGACAATACCAGAGCAATGGAACTATTAGTAGATGGAGTGAAAGATCATTTGTACTACCTATTATAACAAAATTAGAATATGCATATGAAATGTTCAAAGCCCTAGAAAACATGTATGAGATCAATAACACTAGTAGGATTCTTAATCTTAAAAATCAACTCTCTAATATTAAAATGAGAAAGGGAGAGACTATCACCTCATATTTTATGAGGTTAACAAAATTAAGAAACCAATTGTCAACAATTGGTCACATTTATGACAGTAAAGAGTTAACTATGGTGACTTTAAATGGACTCCCTAAGTCTTGGGAAAAATTCAGACAAGGAATAAGTGCTCGCTCCAAACTTCCTAAATTTGATCAGCTAAAAGTTGACTGCATTCAAGAAGAGTGTAATCTAATATCTAGAGGAATCAAAGAAGAAACCTCTAATGAAGATGTTCAGGTTCTCACAACTTAAGTTGATAAAAGGAAGAAACCAAAATTCAAAGGGAAAAGGAAATATATAGACTACTCTAAAATACAATGCTTCAGATGTAATAACTATGGTCACTCAACAACAAAATGCTCTAATAGACTCAAACATCAAGCATCTTTTGCTAAAGTTTGCACATCTAATTCAGACTTGGAGAAATTTTTATTCTAAATCCATGATACTTGTGAAATATTAGATTAAGAGAGAGTTCTATCATTTTCAACAATGTGGAACACTTCAAAGTGAAATTGGCATGGTTGCAAATTCTGAGATGGAATATCAGAAAACCAAATTACTATATTGTATTTATCCAAATTTAAAATCATTTTTATGAGCTATTTGCCTTGATCTTTTCTAAGGATGCTTTTGCAGGAAAAAGAGAATTAGTGTCAGATTCAAAAGAATTTTGATGCTCCATCATAAGCATCATTGATGAGATCTGAAGATTTATATTCAGAGAGAGTTCGAAAGTCCATATGTGGGACTATATGATTTTAATGGGCCTACCTCCTATGTACATCATAAGGAAGTGATGACTTCCAAATGATTATCACGTGTATTTGCAAAAGTTATTGGAATGTGACGATCTTACAATAACTTCAATCATGATATAAATTATTTATAATGTTGAAACAGATCATGATGGATTAAATCAACAACTAAGTGTTAGATGTCATTAAATTGACGGTCTATAAGTTGCTTAAATATATCTTGTAAATCAACAACTAAGTGTTAGATGACATTAAATTGATGGTCTATGAGTTGTTTAATTATATAGATATATGACAGGTATTTGGTGAATATCATGTGTTAATATTATGTATGCCAGTACCTTATTGAGTACTTGGTAAATATCATATATTGATATTCTGATAGGCCAATACTCAGAGTATTTGGTGAATGTCATGTGTTGACATTCTGATAGGCCAATACTCAAGATATCAAATGATAAAAATATTCTAATCTGTTACTATATTATGTTGAGGTAATATTTATTTTTTGATTATCCTCCCTAGCTAAGAGGGAGTGTTAATGATATGTAGCTTCAGTCTGATTAATTACAATTATCATCTAAAATAGTAGATCATTATTGGCTGAATTAATAATGTAGAAATACTTAATATTTGAGAAATTAATATTTACACTATTAATATTGCTAAGGAATTAATATGTTTGTTATATTATATAAAGTCGATAAAGTAATCATTATATATATATATATATATATATATATATATATATATATATATATATATATATATATATATATATATATATATATATATATATATATATATATATATATTACAAGTATATTTATTATCTCCAACTGACTCAAGTTATCAAGGGGCTTCTTTTATTATAAAGCAAGGGACTAATATTAAATGTGGAGTCATGTCCACAATGGTACATGACTCCACATAGAGTCATGTCCTATTGTAGACATGACTCCATGTATGAGTATTGACATATATAAAATGCAGTCCCATACTGATATGAATACACAACAACAATGACATATTATTTTAACAATCTCAATGGTATTCATTTGGTTTTCATTGTCTTAATCATATTCGTTCCTCATCATTATTACTAAACATGATAAATATTATATGTATTACAATAGTATATACAAATTCTAAATTTCAGAGATATATTTTGAACATTAATTCAGTAATATACAGTGATTGTATACATAACAATATTGGAGACAAATCAAGTTGATAAATAAGATATAAAATAAATAAAAATTTCAATACTAATCTGATCCAAATTTTAACACTGTCAAATACTATGTACTAGATTAAGTACCTTCATAGGGTTAGTATCATCAATAACTCAAAATAACAACTAAATTACCACAAATAGCAATCTAATTAAGCAAAATTAATGACAATTGGGCACTCTATGGCTCTCTAATTAAGATTGCTAGTGCAAAGCCCTCAGGAAGCTTCCACTAGTGACAACCCTAATATGAGAAAGAATGATAAACAAAGATAAATGATTAATTCCAAATAAAATTACAACTATTTAGCTCTAGATTTGCCTTTCTAGCTTAAAATTGCAAGAGGTTTGATGCTATTCTCATATTTGTGGATGATTATTGATTGAATTATGCAAGGGTAGGGGGTAGAGTTGATTTGATCGTGGTTTGATTAGGGTTGAGTCCATGTTTCCACCTTTGGAGACCATTTAAATATTTTGTCCTCAAAGCTTGGGACAAGAGGACAAAATGGGTGGACAAGATTCTTTCTCCTTATGTGTGATGGAGATTTGATGTGAGCTTGATCCATGTGAGCTTGGTTCTCAAATCCTATTGGTTGATACATTTTCCTCCCATTTGGTGGTTGAGGGAAAATTAGGATTTATTAATTGAATTTATTTAATATGTTTAGCCATGTGTACTCCTTGAATGGGTTGATTTGATTTAAATTAAACTATGCAATTAATTAGATTAATTGCACAATTAATTGATTTTATTTGATTTATTAGATTTAAATTGATTTATTGGCTTTTGATTTTCAATTAAATTTGGATTATGGCTTGATTGCAATTTTACTTTGTTTTTAGCTTGATTTGATTTAATTGCCTTGATTTTGCCTTGGTTGCTCACTTAATTGATCTTGTCTATTTTTAGGTGATTACAAATTCCCCTCTTTGAATCGATGCACAAAGCATATTGGTTCAAAGAATGTCCTAATCATTTTTTATGCAAAGTCCTGATTAAGTTTGAGGTCTGATTTGATGCTCGATAGAAGATGCAAATTCTGATAATGGGATTGATACAGTTTTGATTGATTTGAAGTCCTTGATGGTCGATCTGATGATAGGTTGTCTGATATGGTGCCTGATTTGATATGATTTGATGTTTGATGCCCCCTTCGATTAATAAGCAAAAAAATTTCTGATAAAAGACTAAGAATTGATTTGATGGTCCTGGCCCTAATTCAATGATTATGATGTTGGTCCTGATTGTCCGAGTGTATGCCCCCTCAGAAATGAAATGAAATTTGAGTTCAGGCAAAAGATATTACGTTTTTGATCAATTTGTGTTCAAAGAATTCAATTAATCATGAATTTTGATTTTATTTCCGATAATGTATGCACGATGGTTTGATGAAAAATGCCCCTGATTTAGCAGAATGGGTGAAAATTTTTCCCTGGTCATTTTTTTTCTAAACAACACCTTTTAGGTAAAAAATGGGCTATATATGGGGGTGAAAGGCCTTTTTACTATTCATTTTTACCTCCCCTTTTGTCTTTTTTCTCTAACCCCTTTCTAACATTTTCGATGATGGTGATCCTAATTCACGAGCATAGGTTCGAGCAAGGCTGTCGTTATCTTCATCCACCTGGCTACAAACCTCCGATATGTACTCTGACAACTTGTTCTGTCAAATTTTTGCATTTAATTTGAAAAAAATTGGATTTTTATTGGAAAAACTATATTTTTCCTTTTTTCAAATGAAATAGCACGTACAATAGTTTTAGTAGCGTGTACAAACTTTTTAAAGTGCATCCATAGTTTTTCGCAGCACGTACAAGCGTTAGAACTAGGGCATTATTCACAATCACCATTTTTTGCAGCATGTACAATTGTCAAAGCGCTTTTGATTATTCTAGCAGCACGTACAGGGATTTCCTGTAGCACGTACTAAGTTTTGTAGCATGTACACATTGTTGTTGCATATTTGATAATTGTTGTAGTGCTTTCACCATTTTAAATTACACTTTTGAATTTTAGCACTTTTAAGGATTTAATAGCGCGTATACCCTGTTTGGTCAAAAGTACAAGCTTCTGAGTCAGTTTTCTGATATGTATGGTGTCGTTAATTAGTCAATTGGCTTAGGTATCAAGTTTGATTGATAGCAAGTTGTATGATGTCTGTTCTAGTCATGTTGTATTGAATTTTTTATGGTCAATCCTAATTTAGCTGATGGATAATGATAAATTTTCCATCTTCTCTGAATAGAATTAGGAAAATTGATTATGGTTTGATTATGTTTTGATTGTTCAATTGACTTTAGATGATCCAATATGTAATGATTTTGGTTTCTGATGTGTTTAACTTACTTTTTGTAGGTCGAGCTTAAAAAGCTCGGTGTCCGTGGCCTATACCCATTACCTTTTAGCATGATCGATGACTTGAGCAGAGTAGAGTGCCGAGTCATAGGCCCATGTGGATTGTCCTTTCTTCTTTCTCTTTCTTGATTCCACATGGATCAAGGTCTACTAACAGCTATGGCACAATGGTGGCACTCTGACCATAACACTTTCCACTTGTCGATAGGGGAGATGACCATCACACCTGAGGATGTGTATCACTTACTCTGCATCCCTACTCATGGGGAGTTGATCTATTATGACCAGGTGTACAATGGGACAACATGCAGGCAGGTATTTGCTAATCCAACTATTGGGGATGAGCCTATTCAGTGGGCACAGTTTCCATCCTTTCTAGTGCTTGCTGCAATTTTGGGTGCACTCATTAGTGGGTTCCTTGTACCTGATCGGTGAAGTCATGGTTTTGTCATTGGTTGGGGCTATATTCTGGAGGATATGATTGCATAGCCTTGTAGATTTGATTGGGGCTCTTATGTAATTGCTCAATTATACCATGAGTTGCACGATGTGGTTTATCGGTGTGGGGCCACTCTTTCTACTGGGGTAGTCCTTCTATAGTTGTGGACATGGGAGCACATCCTTGTCACTTGACCTATCTTCGTTTGACACTGTGATCCAGGCTGGCCCTTCGCTTGGATGTACGAGGGTATGGTGGTGCAAGCCCATTTGGGAAAGTTAGACTATTGGCGGTGTATCATTGATGACATTGATTAGGTCATTTGGTGATCGTATATTGGTTATGAAGCATGGCTTGAGGATGCAGTTGAGTTGTCATTTATGTGCATGGTTCACTAGATGATAGGGTGTATGCCCTTGATTATTGAGAGATTCTTCTTTTTGAGGGTCTTATGCTAGTATGGCCGAATATAAGGTATGCCATAGGGATTAACACTATATACCTGAGTACAGGTAGAGAGGTCCCTATGGGGCCCATAGATTGACTATTAGACTGCTCGTGAGGAGTTTTTGTATCTACCCCACCTTGCGTGGGATATGAGGGATCACATTATAGATGTCGGGATGATAGATGACTACGCAGCGTGGTTCACTCTGAACCCGTTTGAGGTTTACTGATCTAGCTGAGAGAGTACTCAAGATTGAGGAGGAGTTTGATGGCGATGGTGGGGATGGTGATGGTGACAGTGGTGGTCAGAGACAAGGTTGTTAGGGATGATGGAGTCAGCGGGGTGATTGAGGAGGTAAGATTGTTACGCTTGTTATTATTATTGCTCCTGTTCCTCCCAGGGGTGGTGTACATATGAGGAGTGGATGGGTGAGAGTCAGGGGCAGACCTTATAGAGCCCTACATCAGGTGGGTGTCGATAGGGTGGCCAGATGGGGCCAACATAGAGTACAAGTTTTCAGGAATGTGGGTGCATAGGTCATTGTTGATGTGGATGTCGAGGCTACACAGATTTTGTTAGATCAGGCACAAGGTCCTCTGGCACCTCCACCTCCACAGGCTCCTTCTTCTACCATGTCATCTTCTTCTATGTATCCACCACAAGATCCTCCCATAGAGTCTCCAGTGTCTGTTGTTGTGTTTAGGTATTACAATCCAATGTGTCAGAGATTAGACAGTAAGTCAGCCAGCTGGGTAGCATGATATAGACCTTTATGGCAGCCATGAGTTAGCATGGGCTACAGGCTAGCTCGAGTTGAGGTCTTGATCTTGATGTTGTTGGTGGTTCTAGATGTTGAGATTTTTGATATGGTATACTCATTATTTGATGCACATTGATGATGTTCATTTTTTTTAATATCGAGACATTGGACTCACATTATTCTTTTATCAGTTGATGTTGTTTATGATTTGATACTTGTTGATACTTTGATGGACTTTGATTTCCATATACTGATGGACTTTGATGATACTATGGACTTTGAGACTCATTTGATAGATTTACTTTATATGATGTCATCATGTGTTAGAGTTTTTTTTCATAGGTGCTTGATATGATATGTTGATCTACATGATTCTATCTCTACATGCTTTGTTTTTATGCTTTTGCAAATGCAATTTTATGATATTAATGCATATGTTTATTTATGAGTTAAATGATTGTCTTACTTATGACATAGTATAGATGGATGTATGTGATACATGGTTTAATGTTCATGATATATGATTTTAATGGTGTTAATGATTAATGCTATGTGATGATGCTTTATGTATACAATTTATTTGATGGTATGGTTGTATGTAATGTAATGACATGGATGTAATAAATGTAAATGAGATGCAAATGTGATGTACTTATATGATGCAATGTATGGATATTAACGTTTTAATGGTTAATGACAAATGTGATGGTAAATGAGATAAATTATATATGGATTAATGATGATGATGCAATGATATATGATATATGGATGATTATGTAGATGTAAATGCAATGACCTAATACACTCACTTTTGAATATAATTCAATGTGTAAATGCAGTGGATTTTATGAAATGCACCGATATGAAAAATACAATGTATCAATGATATGAAATGCAATGTTTTAAAATGAAGTTAATGAAATGCAATGAATAATGTCATAATGATGTAATTAATACAACTATAACATGATAATTAATCAATGAATGCAAACTAATGTAATGCAATCTTAATTGAATGTGATGACCTAATGAGAATGATTTAGGAATGATTTTAAAAATGAATGCACACTAGTGCAAATGAATTTAAATGATTTTAATGGACATGACCTATGATGATAATTAAAGATTTGTTTTAAAATGAATGTATTTCAAGTGGCTAAATGGAATGAACTAAAATGAATGCAAACTAATGCAATGCAATTTAAATGAACTTAGGTTAATGTCCTAAATGGATGCAAGATTACCATGGATGAGATGAATCTAAATGCAATTAATCTAATGCAAGGCATCTTTGTTTTTGAATTGATTTTTATTTCCAACACACTCGATCACATATAGTTTTTGATGAACATTAATTTTTTATTTAACTCCACCTCCTTCCTATTTCTCTTTTTCAAATTTGTTTTCAAAAGAAGAAAAGAAAATACCTTAAATGCATTTAATCTAGGATGTATGCAGTTAGTTGTTACTATTCACAAATTAGGAGCTTATATTCATCATTGAGAAGTTTTGGATTCCTGAAATTAGTACAACCATCACTAGTTCAACCATGATGATATGAATATCTTTTTCACCTTTCTCATTGCTTTCCCACCCTTGGTACGACTATCACTAATTGAAATCAATCATGAGAGTATGAATACTGATTTCATTGAATTCTATGTTGCAAGTAGATTTTGGTATTATGATATTTAACATCAAAATAGCCAAGGTATCTATTGGAAATTGCAATTGAAGAAATTGTTGTATTGTCATTGATGACAAACCTTAAATGGTAATATTGTTGCTATTTAAGAAAGTATTATATCTATTTGATTGTTGTGAAGGGGATAGGAAAGGTTGGTAACAATAGCACCTAAGGAAAGGTTGAGTTATCTTGATACTTCAATGTGTACTTGATTATGTGGAAAAATGATAAGACAATGTATTATTTATCTAAGGATGAAGACTAAACTGGTAGGCTTAACCGAGCAAAAGTGAAGAAATCTAGTTTAAGCCGAGTGATGTGAGTGTCAACCGACCTAGTATATGCCGAGTAAATTTAGTGTTGACCAAACATCAGTTAATTACCAAGGAAACAATTTTTGAGGTGACTGAGCTTTCTAATGAAGACCGAGGAGTTGAACACTGTATTGACCGAGTGTCAGTAATTTACATTTAAGGAAGAATTCAGATTTCCAACTGACATAGTTGAATTCTTGGATTATGTAAAATGTATTGACTTTATTTATTGATTGTATGAAAGCATTTAATGCACTGTAAAATGTTTTAGTGTAAATCTATTAAGAGATTTGAGATATTTCTAGAAGGATAGCCAAAGAACATAAAGTTGGAAGGATTTGATGAATTTGACCTAACCCTAAGATCTATGAAGGAGATTAAGCAGCAAAAGATGTATTGACCTAATTAAGGAAGTATTAAGGGAACCTGAGCATGAGGTTGAAGAGAGAGAGGATGTTGGAAGTATTGTTGATGTTATTAACTGTATAAGTAGAAAAGGCTGAAGGAGAAGTGTTGTGATTGCTTGAAGGGATTTCTAAGCAGATCAGTGATGGAGATGGTAAAGGTTCACAGTCAGTAAGCCAGCATATGTGTATGGAACTAGATCTGATATTTGCAAAGTGAGTTGTATGTTTTTCAGATCAATTCTACTGTTACTTTCTAACCATTGTATCAGTCAAAATCCTTTTAACAAAGGTTGACCTAGTAGTCATTTGTATAAATCCTTTGAACAAGGTTGCATTCTAATGGAGTGTAGGTAAGTCCTATAACAAGGCACACTTTTAACAGAGTGGTTTAAATCCTTTAACTGGGTCACACCTAACAGTGTGTTTGTAACCTTTGACAAGGTTGGCTTTTCACAGAGCTCACTTCAGAAGAGTAAAAATAATAGTAACATGTTACAAAGTGGTTTTTCCCTAATTGGGTTTCCACTATAAATCCTAGTGTTATTACTTGTGTGAATGTTTTGGTTTGAACATTTTTGTGTTTTACAAGTTAGATACTATTGGATAGTGGACTACACTATTATATATTTATTTTATGCAATTAGTAATGACCGAGTAGCTGTTGGTTATTGGATCTGATTTGTTGAAGAGTTTTAAAGTTTGTTTTATACATCTAGACCTAAGAACAACTGATTCACACCCCCCCCTCTCTCTATTGTCCTAAATCATATTAACAATTGGTATCAGAGCTGTTGGTGCTTATAAAGAACAATTTTTAAGGTACTTGAAGCAAATGATCAAGATGTATAAGAAGGAGGTACCAAAGCTAAATAAGGAGAACTTCCCTGCATGACAAAGTTTAATGAAGCTAGATTTGGCTAGTATTGGTGATTCTGCAAAGTATTATGTTGAGAATGATTATGTTACACCTGTTGCACCTTTGAATGCCGAGGAGATGAGAGCCAAACAAGAACATAACCAAGCAATGTTGGAGATTGCATCTGCGCTAAGTTATCTGGAATTTGAAGACATAAAAAAATGCACTAATGCAAAGTAAATGTGGGATACTCTTGCAAACATCTATGGTGGTGACATAAATGTACTAAGAGCAAAAGTTGAGAGCCTAAGAGGTAAATTTGATGAAATGAGAATGCAAGAAGGTGAGAATATTGCACAATATTGTGGTAGAATAAAAGAAGTTGTAAAATCATTAGAGGAGAAAATGGAACTATTGATGATGAAACTGTAATTAGAAAAGTACTGAGAACTTTGCATCTTATATATGCCATCAAAATTTTAGCAATTCAGGAATCTAGATGTAACCCTAACAATACTCTTACTTTGAAAAGTTTGGTTGGTAAGCTTACTGCTTTTGAACTTTCTAACTATGATAACTTCATTATTGATAATGTTGAATCTGTTTTTAAGTCTCAAATGATTCTGAGCAAGTCAAAGAAGGAAAAAGAAAGATGCATCAGTGAAAGTGAAAGTCAAAGTGAAAGTGACACATCTGATGAAGAACTTGTGGATCTAGAAGCTCTTATGGCTAGAAGACTAAAAAGGGGAAAAGGAAAGTACAAAGGTAAACTCCCTATTATATGTTTTTCATGTAATAAATTTGGTCATATAGCTACTAGATGTCCTGACAGAGATGATAAGAATGAAGAAAGAGACAACAAGCATAAAGACAAAAGAGAAGATAGAGGTTACCGAAGATACAAGGACTACAAAGGAAAAGGTAAGAAATCCTGCTATATTATCAAAGAAGAGACTGACATTGATAGTGATGATTTTGAAATTGAGGTTGTCTATGTTGCAATGAAGGATGAGTCTGATGAGGATGAGAAAATTGCATTGATATCTTATGTGAACAAAAATGATAAATGGATTATTGATAGTGTTTGTTCACGTCACATGACTAGTGACAAGAGTAAGTTTGATACCTTAGATCATTATAAAGGTAGAAGTGTAAAATGTGGTAATGATGCACCATGTCCTGTTAGAGGTAAAGGATTGATTAAGCTGACTGATAAAGATCACTTGTGAGAATGCTTATTGGGTTGAGGGTCTTAACTATAATCTGCTAAGTGTTGCACATCTTAATACCACTGGCTACCAAGTGGAATTTCATCACAAGAAGGCCAAAATATTTGATGCCACTAGTGAATTGATTGGAAGTGGAGAACAGACAAGAGGTTATTTGTTCTATCTAGACCTATCTGAAGAAACATGTATGATTGCACAACTTAATGATATTTGGTTATGGCATAAGTGGCTATGTCATGTTAACTTTGATAATCTGGTAGAAATTAGTAAGAAGAAGAAAGTGAGAGGTCTGCCTAGATTGAAGAAGCTTGAGAATGTAATGTGCAAAGAATGTCAGTTGGGTAAGATGACAAAGTCTAGTTTTAAGAGCAAGACTTTTACTTTTGAGAATGTTTTAGATTTGGTTCATACTAACCTTTGTGGACCCATGGGTGTACAAAGCTATTGTGGTGCTAGATATTTTATCCTGTTTGTTGATGATTATACGAGAATGATGACAATAATGTTCTTAAAAGAAAAATATGATGCTTTTCAAATTTTTAAGTGGTATTTGGCTAAGGTTGAAAAGGAGATAGGTATGAACCTGAAGTGTCTGAGATATGACTAAGGTGGAGAATTCATATCTAATGAATTCAATCTATTTTGCGATGATAGAGGGATCAAAAGACAGATGTCTGCACCTAGAACTCCTCCATAGAATGGTATAGTAGAGAGAAGGAACATGTCTATCTTGGATTGTGCAAGGACATTAATGATTGAAAAAAATGTTGCACAAAAGTACTAGAGAGAAGCTGTAAGTATAGCTGTTTACACTCTTAACCGAGTACAGATCAAAAAAGGTACAAATATGACACCTTATGAGTTATGGCATAGGTATGCACCTAATGTAAAGTATTTTAGAATTTTTGGAAGCAAATGCTACATACTAAAGGACAATAGGAATGGAAAATTTGATGCTAAAAGTGATGAGGGAATATTCCTAGGCTATTCCACAAAAATTAAAGCTTATAAGTGTTTGAACTCTAACACTAACAAAATTGTGGAAAGTGTGAATGTCAAAGTTGATGAGTATGCAAAGAAAAATGAAACTAACAGTAAAAGAGAACCAGAAAATGACAGATCTTTTATGTATATAGAGGAAGGAGAGGCAAGTGACAAATTTGCACCTGATGCTGAGTCTCAGGTTAGCAATGTTGAGCATTAGGAAAACAATGCTGAGAGAGAAGAAGAATGTGTTGAGTGACAAGAGGAAGCTATCAAGTATCAAGAAGAGGTTTCTGAGCATTCAGAAGCTAAATCTAACAATCTTGTTGGTGAACCTGAAGAGCAAGATGAAAGGAGAGCAGAACTTGTTTTGGCACAATGTGTAAAGAGACATCACAAGCTTCAACAGATCATTGGAGACAAAGATACTGGAGTTCTGACCAGAAGTAAGACAAGAGATCCAACATATTTACTATGTGAATTCGAGCCTAAGACAACAAGGGAGGCATTAGAAAATGAAGATTGGATACAAGCAATGAATGAGGAGATAGACTAGATTGAGAAGAATGATACCTAGACTCTGGTGCCGAGACCAGAAAATAAAAATGTCATTGGAACAAAGTGGGTGTTCCAAAATAAGCTAAATGAGCATGGTTAAATCACAAGAAACAAAGCCAGGCTGGTATGCAAAGGTTGCGCACAAGAAGAAGGAATAGATTATGGGGAGACATTTACCCATGTAGCTAGATTGGAAAGAGTAAGAACTTTACTTGCATATGGTGCCTATAAATATTTCAAGGTATACCAAATGGATGTTAAGTCTGCATTTTTTAATGGTATATTAGAAGAAGAAGTGTACATTGAATAGCCAGAAGGGTTTTTTGATCCACACAAAAGACACATGGTTTGCAAACTGAATAAAGCATTGTATGGACTAAAGTAAGCTCCCAGAGCATGGTATGAGAGACTACACAACTACTTGATACAGGTTGGATTCTCAAGGACAAATGACACAAGCAATCTATACATGAAAGATGAAGAAGGTAAAGGAATCTTGTTGGCTAAGATTTTTGTAGATGATATTCTATTTGGTGGACAAGATGCCTTGTGTAAGAAATTTTCAAATGAAATGCAAACTGAATTTGAGATGAGTATGTTTGGGGAGATCAAATTTTTTGTTGGTTTACAAGTATATCAAATGGAGAAAGGAATTTTCATCACCCAGTCTAAATATGTTCATGAGATACTGAAAACCTTTGTTATGGAAGATTCAAGGCCAGTAAGTACTCCCATGGCTACTGGACAAAAGTTATCTAAGAATGATGATGCTGCAGAGGTAAACCAGACCTTGTATAGATCCATGAT
Source organism: Chamaecyparis obtusa (assembly GCA_027943335.1). Classification (NCBI taxonomy): domain Eukaryota; kingdom Viridiplantae; phylum Streptophyta; class Pinopsida; order Cupressales; family Cupressaceae; genus Chamaecyparis; species Chamaecyparis obtusa. The sequence goes on from BSBK01011744.1 coordinate 19,415, forward strand.
TGGAAAACTACAGTATGTTGTACATAGCAGACTAGATATTGCTTTAGCTATTGGGATTATGGCAAGATTCTCTGCCAATCCTAAAGAAACTCACATGATGGTTCTCAAAAGGATAATGAGATATTTGAAAGGGACTATTGACTATTGATTGTACTACAAGAAGCATGAAAAGTTTGAACTGAGAGTGTATACTGATGTTGATTGGGTAGGAAATGTGGATGATAGAAAGAGTACTAGTGGTGGAGCTTTCTTTCTTGGATAGAGATTAGTCTCCTGGACAAGCAAGAAACAAAATTGCATTTCCCAATCTACTGATGAAAATGAGTATGTGGCTGTAGCAGTGAACTGTTCAAATTTGGTATGGATAAAGCAATTGTTGGTAGGCATGAAAGAAGAGATCACTGAACTAGTTGTCATCTACTATGACAACACAAGTGCTATCAACATCTCTAAGAATCTAGTGATGCATACAAAGACCAAACACATCACCATCAAGTATCATTACTTGAGGGAACTGGTACAAGACAAAGAAGTCCGAATGGAATATGTGAATACAAAGGAGCAACTAGTAGACATATTCACTAAAGCTTTACCTAAAGAAGTTCATGAATATCTGAGAGGACAATTAGGGGTTCTTCCCCTAACTGATGCTGCCTAATCAAGTTAGGAGCACTACATCAAATGTGGTGCAAAGAGTATCTGACAAATTGATGCAGAAACAGGTCACACTTTAGGAGCAGCCTAGAGTTGTGAAAAGTAGAGCAAAGCCAAGAATTAGTCATAAGCAAAGATGATAGAGGGAGAAATACTGTTACTGAACTGAAAAGATGATATCTACATCTACAGGATGTATGTTTTTACTGCTGCTTTGGCATTTTTGTTAGAGGGAGATGATCACAGATGAATACACATGATGAGATTTCATGGAAGATCAAGTAAGAGGGAGAGATTCAATGGACGGTCATACAAGCATGGCTAAATTAATTTTGTATTAGAATGAATCTAAGGATATTATAAATATCTCTGATGGACAGATAATTTTTGGATTGGTTGGTAATCCATGTGTTATTCATATGGTGTTGCCATCAATGTCAAAGAGGGAGATTGTTGGAAGCTGCAATTGAAGCAATTGTTGTATTGTCATTGATGTCAAACCTTAACTAGTAAGACTGTTGCTATTTAAGAAAGTACTATATCTATTTGATTGTTGTAAAGGGGATAGGCAAGGTTGGTAACAATAGCACCTAAGGAAAGGTTGAGTTATCTTGATACTTCAATGTGTACTTGATTATGTGGCATAATGATAAGACAATGTATTGTTTATCTAAGTAAGGATGAAGACTAAACTGGTAGGCTTAACCGAGCAAAAGTGAATAAATCTAGTTTAAGCTGATATATGTGAGTGTCGACCGAGCTAGTATATATCAAGTAAATTCAGTGTTGACTGAACATTAGTTAATTATCGAGGAAATAGTTTTTGAGGTGACCGAGCTTTCTAATGAAGACCGAGGGGTTGAACACTATATTGACCGAGCATCAATAATTTACATTTGAGGAAGAATTCATATTTCCATCCAACATAGTTGAATTCTTGGATTATGTAAAATGTGTTGACTTTATTTATTGATTGTACGAAAGTATTTAATGCACTATAAAACATTTTATGGTAAATCTATTAAGAGATTTGAGATATTTCTAGAAGGATAGCCAAAGAACATAAAGTTGGAAGGATTCGATGAATCTGACCTAACCCTAAGATCTACGAAGGAGATTAAGCGGCAAAAGATGTATTGACCTAATTAAGGAAGTATTAAGGGAACCTAAGCATGAGGTTGAAGAGAGAGAGGATGCTAGAAGTATTGTTGATGTTATTAACTATATAAGCAGAAAAGGTTGAAGGAGAAGTGTTGTGATTTCTTGAAGGGATTTTTGAGAAGATCAGTGATGGAGATGGTAAAGTTTCATGGTCAATAAGCCAACATATGTGTATGGAACTGGATCTTATATTTGCAAAGTGAGTTGTATGTTTTTTAGATCAATACTACTGTTACTTTCTAACCATTGTATCAGTCAAAATCCTTTTAACAGAGGTTGACCTAATAGTCATTTGTATAAATCCTTTGAACAAGGTTGCATTTTAATGGAGTGTATATAAGTCCTATAATAAGGTGCACTTTTAATAGAGTAGTTTAAATCCTTTAACCGGGTCACACCTGATAGTCTGTTTGTAACCTTTGACAGGGTTGGCTTGTCATAGAGCTCACTTCAGAAGAGTAAAAATAATAGTAACATGTTACAAAGTGGTTTTTCCCTAATTGGGTTTCCACTATAAATCCTGGTGTTAATACTTGTGTGAATGTTTTAGTTTGAACATTTCTGTGTTTTACAAGTTAGATACTATTGGATAGTGGACTGCACTGTTATATGTTTCTGTTATGCAATTAGTAATGACTGAGTAGTTGTTGGTTATTGGATCTAATTTTTTGAAGAGTTTTAAAGTTTGTTTTATACATCTAGACCTAAGAACAACTGATTCAGCCCCCCCCCCCCCCCCCCCCACCCCGCTCTTTGTTGTTCTAAATCATATTAACAAGTATCATGTTGCGTAAACAAACAAAGATCTTAGTTTCACCATATGTACATGTCCTCGATGATTATTTGATGATCATGTCCTTAGACAAATAATACATATTTTAAAACCTTGATGTTAAGACAGACATTCAGTAATCAATAAAATATCATGCTTTCATCATAGCTGGTCTAGTTTACAAACTTTCATCAATTTCCTAGAAAGACGTGATTTCATCAATCAAGTCAACACTTAGAAATTTTTTGCATTGCTCTTCAAATCCATATTTCAAGCATAGTTCTATCTATTTCATATTTTTAATCCTGATAAAAATAAGGTCTTTGTGAGATCTTGGATCAAAATTTTGCGTTTGGTTTGATTGAGACTTGGATTAGGATTGAAAATGATTGGGTAAGTGTTTCACTTGTACTTTGATGAATTGATTTGGTGTTAGATTGATGCTTGCTTTGATGAATCCTTCCTCCTTTAGAGTATTTTTTCCCTCTAGTTTGACATAATTGTGTTGTGGGACTTGGGACAATTTGCAAATTAGATTGGTGATGAAATCTTCAGGTACTTGCAAATGCAATTGTGGGGTTTTATTATGCAATAAATATACAAATGTTGGTGAATGCAACATTTACAAGGATGACCACTAGGCATGAGACTGAATTGGACTTTCAATGGTGCCTGTTTACCAGGTTCTTACCGATTGAATGGATTTTCTCTTGTTTCTATTTTTCAAGCTTTTTCCTTTTTTTGCTACCAAAGTGCCTATTTGCTAGGTTTTCACCAAGGTACTTTTTCTCTTTTTTCATTTTTTGTATTTTCTCTTTTTTCATTTTTTTCATTTTTTTAATTTTTTTTGTTTTTGTATCATCAAAGCACCTATTTTCTAGGTTTTCACCAAGACAACATCTTTTTGAGGATCATTTATGAATTTTTTGGCTTTCTTCATGCTCAATTTTCCACTGTTTTTGATATTTTCTGCATTTTTTATTTGTTTTCTCTTTTCTGATTTTCAATGTTTTTGAATTTTTTAGGACCTTTTTTGACTATATACAATAAATATGATGCTCTCTCATCTGATTTTTTGATACTCTTTTTATTTATACCCTTTTTAATTGCTTCATGTGTAGAACCTTTTCAAGTGTATACTATTGATTGGGTCTTGTAACTCTTCTCCTTCACAATCAACTAGTTTATAGGTGCCTGTCCCAAAAGATGAAGTGATCACAAAGGGTCCTAACCAATTTGTTTTCCATTTTCCTTTCTTTTCTCTTTCTACTTGATTCTTGGGATTTTCTTGTAACACTAGATCACCTATTTGGAATGCCCTTGATTTGATATGTTTGTTATAGTTTCTGGTCATTCGATTCTAATACACTTTTAATTAGTCAAAAGTTTGTTGTTGTCTTTCATCTAATAGATCTAGTTTGTGCAACCTAGCCACCCTATAGTCTTCTTCACTTAGTAAACCATGCAATGAGACTCTTAAAGACAAAATTTCTACCTCCACAGGTAAAACTGCTTCTGCTCCATAGACTAGGGAAAATGGTGTAGCTCTTGTTGGCATTCTAATGCTCATTCTATAAGCCCATACAGTAGGTTTATTTGAATGTGCCAATCTCTGCCTGAATTATCCATAGTTCTCTTCAATATTTTTAGGATGTTCTTGTTTGTAGCTTCTGCTTGTCTATTACCTTATGGGTAATATATTGAAGATGAGTGATGTACCACATGAAATTTTGTACATAGTTCTTTCAAATCCTTATTTTTGAAATGTTTTGCATTATCTATTATAATAGCATGAGGAACACCATATCTATAGATTATGTGATTTAATATAAATAAGGATATCTGCTTTCCCGTGGCAATGGATAAGGGTACAACTTCCACCCATTTGGTAAAATACTCTGTTGTAGTGATGATAAATTTATGACCATTTGAAGATGGTGGATAAATCATCCCTATCAAATCTAAACCCTATTGATAAAAGGGCCAAGGTGTTTTCATAGGATGAATCTCTTATGCTGGTACGTGGATCAAGTTCCCATGGTATTGACATTTATGATAGGTTTTTGCAAAGTGACACTCATATTTCTCCATAGAATGCCAAAAATATCCTATCCTAAGGAGTTTCTTAGCTAGGGTTAAACCATTTGAATTTGACCCACAAATTCCCTCATGAATTTCTTGTAAGGATATGGTTGATTCCTCTTTCTCTAGACACCTTAGAAGCATTCCATATAGACTTTTGCGATACAATGTGTCAAATACTAGGGTATAGTGAGAAGCTTGGCATATAAAGCTTTTCTTTTGATTTTTGGTTTGGTCTAAGGGTAAAATTTGGTCTTTCAAGTATGTGTAAATGGCTCCATACCAAGGTGAGTCATGTCCCATTAGTAAACAAATGGTATGAGGGTGGGAAGGGTCTAATGCAGGTTTCTCAGCTTCTTCTACCAGGAATTCATATTTGGCACTTTGATTTGGTATTTGGAGAAGTGATGCCAAAGTTTCCATTGCATCTACTGCTTTATTCTTATCCCTTGGCACTTGATCGAATATGATTAGAGTAAAGTATTTCTTAAGATTTTTAATCATGTTCTTATATGGTATCAACTTATCATAATTAGTTTGATACTCGTTATTAATTTGATTAATCACCAATTGGGAATCTCCATAGATTTTTAGCTTTGTCACTTTCCATTCTAATGCCAACTTTATGCCAATGACCAATGCGTCATACTCAGCTATGTCATTTGTGCATGGGAATAGCAATTTGTATGATTTCAGAATCATGGACCCTTGAGGAGTAATCAATAAAATCCCTGCTCCTGACCCATGTTGTGTATAGGAACCATCAAAACACTAGTACATTTGAGGCCATATTTTGACAACTATATGTTAGATTTACAATGCCTATTTGTCGACATTTCGACATATGTGTCTATCAGTGTTTTTGCATTGCAAATTACTATGAAAGTGATAATCGTCGGTCTTTCGATATAACATTCTGTCGAAATCTAGCACATGAATACCAACTTTATTTTGGAATTTCATACGGTAGACCTATCAGAACTCTAGAAAACCATGTGGAGGTCCCATCAGAATGAACGGTCAGAATAGTGACGCATATGTAATGATTGTCCGATAGGAAAACCCATCGAAGATATAACATTCCTGTCACAAATATCTATCGAAAAGTAGTTCTCTCCAACATTATACATGTTGGAATAACGATAGATCTACAATGAATGCCTGATAGGTAAAATTTTCGATGGTATAGCATTCCTATCGCACCTATCTGTCAAAAAGGAGTTGTATCCAACATTGTACCTATCGAGATAGCGACAAATCTGCAGTGTTTGTCTAACAGGTAAACCCGTTGGTGGTATAGCATTCCTGTCATAGCTATTTGTCAAAAAGGAGTTCTCTCTAACATTATATCTGTAAGCATTATTCCTATAAACATTCCATTGGTTTAGATTTGTAAAAAAAAAAATTGTGTTAAATGCATTTTTCCAAACCAATTGTTAAACAAGAAAGCAGTAGCAGTGAGGAGGGGTCTTCTTCTAAGGAGACTGATGAAGATCGTGCACCTCAAAAACCAATTTATAAGGTACTAATCATGTCTTCTATTCGCTTATATTTTTGGATTGGTAAATCTCCTTAGTTTCATGTCCTTTCTTTTGATTACTATGGATGAGATATATATGTGTTTTCTAAGGATTTTACCAAATCAACTTTTAACATTGTGTCCATCCATGATCTCAGGAATATCATCTTATTTCCTCTCTTCATTTTCCAAAATATATCTCTTCTTCAAGCTTGCAAAGTAATATTATTAATAAAAAGAACTCTTTCCAACATTAGGGTACCCACAGATCAAAATAGTTGATGTTATTGGTGCTTCTGCTCAAGGATATCGATTCACTATTTTGAAATGTTTGGATTCATGTTTGTTGATATTACTGGCACGACCATTGTATATTGTTGAGATGCTCTTTGAAATGACTGCATTCTACTGGTGTCATACCCTAGCCCGTACTTTATCTCCATTATTTGATGTTATTGGTGCTTGTGCTCAAGGATATCGATTCACTGTTTTGAAATGTTGACTGTGGTTATCAAATGGATAGCCCGTGAGCTTCTAACTAGGTGCCATTTGTATTGATAGCTTAGGGCATCAAATGTATTGTATCATTGATAGTTGAGACTTTGTTAAAAGGCAATAGGACAAAGAACGATTTTGATTTATTTTCTCTATTTTGATCCCTAAGTGGTTGTCACCATGATTTTTATTTTGAGTGCAACTTTGATAGAATTTTAGTTGGGTTTTCACTAGGGTTTTTAGTATATCGAGCTACAACAAAACACGATTCTTTTTGGTGCTTTTTTCCCATATTCAGTAGATAAAAATCATGGCGGCAGCCACTTAGCCATCTTTTTGATGTTCTGGGTATTTTACAAAGATACAGGTATGTGGATTTATCATTCAGTTTCTTGTAGTTATTGGTCAAATGTAAATATTTTGTCAAGTTGAAAGGGCATGAAATCAATTTGGTGTTTTTGGTTTATGTTAAAGTTGATTTGGTAAAATCCTCAAAAAACACACTACATGTTCTAAAATGTAAAGAAGTTGAATGTTAAATGTAATAAATATATCTCATCCATAGTAATCAAAAGAAAGGACATGAAACTAAGGAGATTACCAATCCAAAAATATAAGCAAATAGAAAACATGATTGGTACCTTATGAATTGGTTTTTGAGGTGCACGATCTTCATCAATCTCCTCAAAAGAAGACCCTTCCTCACTGCTACTGCTTTCTTGTTTAACAATTGGTTTGGAAAAATGCATTTAACACAAAAAAATAATTTCAAAATTGAACCAATGGCATGTTTACAACAAAGAAATAGAATGATAATAATATGTTGAAAATTCTATTATGTTTAATACATGCTAAAGGACCAGTCCCAACAATTCTTAAACATACTTTATCTAATATGATGAACTGTTAATAAAGGTCTAATTTTGTAGACTGCTAGCACGAAGGAAGATTTGACCTCACCAAATCTTCCTTGTACCACACAAAAAATTATGTGATAATTATGTCTACTCCAACCTTAATTATTTAAGAATTCATCATATCAGATAAAGTATGTTTAAGAATTGTTGGGAGTTCTATTAGACCTTTTTTGTAAACATGCCATTGGTTCAGTTTTGTAAATTTGTTTTTTGTGTTAAATGCATTTAAATGGAACATTAAGCATAGTAATAATATGCTTAATCTATTATTAATTGGTAGATTAAATGTAGATAACACCTTTATCAGCTTAGCATGTTATTATAAGATATTAAAGAAGACCCGCTAGTTGTCAGACAAATCTTCATTATCCCCACAATGAAGACAATGAAGATTAACCTCCTGCCCCACAATAAAGAACATTGTAATAAGACCCTTTAATCCTAGTGACAAGAACATAGAAGCATTATAACGCATTTGTAAAGAAATTAAGCTTTCTATAAAATGAAAGGTTCAACCTAATTAATACTAGCACTTTCACTCAAAGGATAGTGATCTGGCTAAAAGACTTAAGAGATACTTTGACCCAAGAGCTTCATCATCAAGCTCTACAACCTCTTGTAGCTATCTTCATAGCAACAAGAGTCATTGGATAGGTCAAATTTCTCAGAAGTTTGTACTTAGTTTGTAGGTTGACTTTGTACAAAGTAGATTGTAATTGAAAATTTAAAAACTATTTGCATCTAGTCATTATTCATGCGCCATGCATTATGCATTGTGCAACGCAATGAAATCAGCAATGTGTATAGAAATGACAAAAACTATATTCCACAATTCTTTGGATAAACTCTAAATTTATTTTCTTTTTGTATCTCTATGCTATTGAGACCACTTCCATTTTATTAAACACAATTTTTCCCAATTATAATAAGATATAATATAGTTTTAGAATAAACTTTGAACAAAGACATGTAATGCTTATGTTAATGATCTAAAAAGCTGCAAATATAGGAATTGAAAAAGAAGATAGTGCTAAGAAACATTTTCACAAATATGAAATGTGAAGAAAAGTAATAATATTAACAATGCCAAGATTCACAACATTAAATTTCACCTGCGGATGTGTTTCTGCAGTGGGTTGCCTAGCATCAAAAATATGTTGAGTTGCATTTGAGTTGTAACTAAGAGTATCATGTAGAACATACCCTAAACTTTGAAAGCATTCTCCAGCCTACCAATTCAAAATTCAATCTAGGCAAGCATCAGTAAGTGAAATAAATTATAAACATCAACATCAACATCATCATAATCATTAGAAGCATTGTAAAGCACCAACGAGAGAAGGCCAATTCCAAACTAAGCCAAATAGTTAATAACTAACTATTACTAGTTACATGGAGGTTGTAAACCAGTTGGAGATGCTTATTAGAGAAGATTAGTTTCTTGTGTTATAGGTGTATAGGAGAATTTTCTTAAGGAGAACTGTTCACAGTCAAGAATAGGATAGGGAATATTGAAAATTTGTGAAATTTTTGGCAAAAGTATTGTTAGTAGATACGAACCATTAGGAGGGTATTTGTTTTGGATAGTACTATGTTTCTTGAAAGTTTTTGTGATGCTTCTAAACTTTAAAGACACATTTTATGGCTTAATGATAAACCTCATAGCATGTCCAACCAACATGTCATACCCCCACTTCAGACAAACCTCACAGCATGCAAATCGTAGCTAAAGACTTGGGTGATCAGCATACATAAACAATGATTACCTTTAGGAAATAGTTATCATTAATATTCATTAATGGCAGGCGGTGATTCCTTGGTAATAAAGGCATTGAAAGAATTCATCATCTTAACCAAGTCATAGGTGGTGATCCTTGAAATGGCACAATTAGTAAAAGGAAATAACAACATAACTAATAATCATTACCTTTAGTAATAAGTATAAAGCATCACTTACAATTTAAATAGAAAGCCACGTCTCTTTGAAAATAGATCTATGTTCAAAGGGATGCATAACTTCATTTGGATATAGAGGCATATAAGGAAAGACATTTTATTTGGAGTGAGGAAGAAGGAAAATTGGAAAACAAAATATGGAATAATCAAGTTGGAATTGGAGAAGAATTCAAAAATAAACTTGAATTAGAAAAAAGCTAAGTTATACGGTTCTTTGTTTGAGGTCAGGTTTAGGTTCTACTTTTGTTCTCCTTTGGGTTCGACTTGGGTTCCTTTGGTAGGAACTTGGGTGCCTGGGCCAATCCCGAGTGCACCTGCAGTTGTGGGTGCCAAAAACTGGGCTCCATGTGCCTAAGAAAACTATTTTGCACCCTAAAAAATCCATTTCCATATACATTTGAAACTTTTGCAAATTATAAATATGATACACGAGGTATTTTATTCATAATTTTATAGGCTAACTCATTATTATGGTAACATGGGTATGACCACACTCCATGCCTAATGGTACCCGACATGGAGTGTGGTTCAAATGAAGTTGAAAAAAATGCTGACCATGATGGCTATGATCATGATGAAGATGAATATAAATATTAAATCTAAAATATGGCTTGTAATTTGAATTTTCATTGTGAAATGATATTTTGAGACTTTGCAAATTATGAATATGATATGATAATCTATTACTAGAGATTGCATGCTCAAAGCCATGGAAGCATTCTAGTCATCATTATAGAATAGGAAATAAGCTTTTGAAAGAGAAAAGCATGCAAGCCTAAATTGGTAATTAAGAAACTATAGATTCAAGTTGACTCATTCTATGTTGTAGTATATTTGTTCCCCAGATCTACCATGTTATATATGTGCAGCTTGTAAGGGACGTCTTCTACTCATCCATGTATCAGAGCTCGGTAAGAGTTCTTAGGAGAAAGACAAGGTGTCAGTGGGAGATGGAGAAACCAATCTCAGAATACCACTTGAAGCCTTACAATGTTGAGAGTGGGATAAAGGCTACACTTGAGACCCTATATAAGGAACAACCTTATTGAGCTTCACTTTGTTTCGAGAATAGTTTTATATTTTGTACTAAATAGGGCCAACCATGTGAAGGTGAAAGCTCATTTCCCCCCCCCCCCAACATCACTCTAAATTCCCCGTTAACATCTAACATTCATTCATTATTTCATCCATTAATAAAATGTAACATTCATTAATTATCACACAATAACATTCATTAACATTCATTAATACATTAATAAAATGTAACATTCATTAATTATCACATGATAACATTCATTAGCATTCATGAACACATTATAAAAATTATGAACATTCAATAACACATAATTAAATTCATTGGCATATAAAAATCAGTCATTATCAATTAAGGTGCATAGATGACAATCATTTCTTTTTTTTCTTTTGATTTCTCATTTTTAAGAAGAAATCGCTAAGAGGAGCATCGATATCATCATGATCATCTCCCCTATAATTAGATCTCAATGCATGCCTAGTTCTCTATTGATGCAAATGGGGGTCATCTACAATAACATATAAAAGGGTTAAATTAAAAATATTTTATTATAATTAAAAATATTTTATTATAATTAAAAACATTAAAAACATGTTAAAGTATTTCAATACTTTAAAGGCCATATATAATCGTATAGCTCTTTACCTGATCGAGTCACATCATCAACATCGAGATCAGTTTGTATGGCCTCGGCCTCAACCTCAACCTGCTCATTAACAATGGCCTCTACACTCTCTACAGCTACAATACAAATTGTTACATTAATCCAAACACCAATTGCAATTAAATTTGTATTACTACACCAATCAATTTAAGATGTTTACTTGTATTAATAGTTACATATTAAAAATTGAATAGCAAATGTATACCTCCATCACTCTAATGCACATCCTCATTATCATCATCATGCACAGGTATACCATAGTCAGGTATACCATATATCCCTCCACCATAGAACCCTCAGGACGTGCTCTTTGTTGAACCAAAGCCTTCAAAAATTTTAGGTGTCTCTCAACCATCCACATTGACTGAGTGTGTACGGGTCCACACAATTCAATCTCCCCAACTTGGTGTATGAGGTAGTGTTCATGTGCATTGAAAAAGGTTGAAGGTAGACACTTTTGCATTTCACATATTAGATGAGGAATTCTTCTCTTCCAATATTTTAGATCTGCTTTATGGATTTCTTTAGATGACAACCACCTACAAGACATTCAAGACACAAAAATATATAAACATGAGACTTTACAATAAATACAACAAATTGAACAGATATCATTGCTTACCTCATGTATTTTCCAAGATCATATATCACTTGTTTGATGTTATTGTCAAAATTTTCTGGGAGAGATAGGGGTAGCACGTACTGTAACAATTATAAAAATAATCATGTCATTCTTTTCTCACATAATACAATGAAAAGTACATGCAAATTACAAATATATTGTAAATACAAAAGAACATGACTTACCTTAATAAAGGTATGCCAATCATGCATTTTCAACCCTGGCCCAAATTCACTTTTATTTGATATGGTACTACTTATGTTCACAACAAATCATGTGGGAAATCAATTTTTTTGTATGACTTCTTTTATGGCATCACTTTATTGCTCTATTAATAACCAAGGAAGGGCACTTATATTAATCTATTCTCCATTTATATTTTATTCAATGAAATTTTTCATTGCATGATTGGATTCATGAATGTCGCTACAAATTTTGACAATTTTTTCTTTGTCACGCCTTCCATCCAATATCTTCCACAATGTCTATGTTACATTCTTTCCAATATGTATAGTATCAAATAAATGCACAATTTGTAGCTGCTCATAGTAGGGAAACCTACTAAATTGTCTGAGATAACTTTCTAGTCCCTTTGGAAGGTGCTTAGTAGTATTTCCTTGATGACATTCACGATCATCAATCACATAATCAACAAACAAATCATAATATAAATATACAAATTGCAAACATAAACCATTAGGTAGAATGGTAGTACCTTGATGATTAATTATATTATATTCCAACTTCCATAGGCAAGGTGTCATTCTCTGTGGCTTAGATGTAGTCTCTTCTTTCCCATTGAAAAGATGTTTTTCAGTAATTTGATACTTATGATTTTTGTGGAGAAAGTGTATATGCTCATCAAACACCTGCTTTCCTAAACTTTTTGAATGATGAGATTTCGTCTTTGGACCAGAAAATGGACATGCAAATTTTCCCTTTGTTTGAAGACCTACAAGATAATGATACAATTGGATTAAATATGTTAATTTTTATATTTAGAATTATCATGTGCAACTTGAATTCACCATAACATACAAAAAAATGTGTTAGCACTAGGGCATCATGTATTGTCCATACAAGCATTGCATAGAATTGAAATTGTATATGTCCTATTGGTCTAGATATGTCATACATAGTGACACCATTCCATAACTCTAGCAACTCATTGATAAGAGGCTCAATATATACATTCATATCTTTAACTTGGTATTTACCTAGTTGAATGAACAATAACATTACATAATTATTGTGACCATTTTACAGCAAGATTTATAATTACATGCAGATAACTATTAAATGATCAAATACCTAGAACAATCATTGCCAACATAATGTGCTCTCTCTTTATTGACATCCATGGAGGAATGTTATTATTGATGACAAAAATAGGTCAAACAGAGTAAACAGATCTTAGCTCTCCAAATGGATTGACATCGTTCGCTGCCACTGAAAACTTGAGATTTTGAGGTTCTTCGATAAAGTGCAGCCACTTTTCCTCTATGTCCTTAAATTAAGAACATCCACAGGCATTTGAATAATGTCATCTAGACTCCTATTGCATGCATGGTAATCCATAAATTGTGCCAAGTTACTACACCTGAAAAATATTTGCAAACATGGTATAATGGGGATGTAATGAAGAACCTTCTGAGGCACCTTTTTTGTTATTTGATCTTTTTGATATCTACTCGTATGACATTCTGGGCATTCTATTGCAAATTCATGTTCTTTATGATAAATAATGTGATCATTGGGACAAGCATCTATTTCTTGATACTCTATTCCAATATCTTTCATAGTGGCACATAATTCTCGGTATGAGCGAGGGAGAATATTCGATGGTGGTAACAAAAAACCACCTATCAATCTATAGAAAAAAATATAAGTTTTTAATATTAGCAATATTTATGGTACATGTTTCACCCTTTAATTACTATAATGACATATATGACATACCTTAGCAAATGTGACATTGTTATGTTGGATAAACCATTCATAACCTTCAAGTTCAACAACAACAATACAATAGATAGAAGAGTTGTTTGGGAGGCTTCGTAAAGGTTTGTGGATGCTTTCTCAAGTAAAGGTATATCATGGATGACATCAAGATCATCCTGATCATCATCATCAGTTGCGCCAGTACAAAATGTGTCATGGATCAATGTATTAGTACCATCATCTTCAAATGTGTTATCTGGCGCATAATTGTCATTCTCCATGGGATCATAATCTCCAGCTTCAATATTCACACCTCCATGATCCTCCACTTCCAAAGCCATATTCTCCATATTCGTACCTCCATGGTCCATATCACATACTCCCGTGGGGAGGTCGACCTATATAAAAATGATGAACACAAATAAACCATGATAATGATCTCATCATCAAGTGCATTTCATATATATATTAATTGTTAAATAAATATAATGAAAAACTTACCAATTGGTGATAATCAAACCCCCCTTCAATGTGACCATTATCCCTACAACGTCTCTTACTTGTTTGATTAGCAATCTTCTAGTGTTTAAGCCCTTACAAATATTGTAGGGACAATAACATTTTCCATCGCCTTTTCTTTTCAAGTTAGACCACAATCTATTGATTGTATCCCCATTACCTTATTCACTTGGATTGTCTGACATAATCCTTCTTCACTTAGATTATCTATAACCTAATTATATATATAAATTGAAAAGTTGGTTATGAAATGATGTTTTAGTATAGTATACCAAATTGAAACAAATGGAGGCAAGTTGTTGATTGAGGGTGCAGGGAACAACACCCATTAGTACTTTTATCGAATTGTAAATTTCAATTTTCAACCATTCTGTGAATATAGAACATGGATGTAATCTTAGAAAATAACAAAATGTAGACACGATAGATTACTTATTTTATTTTTTTACATTACTTACTATTTGAGTGCACGTTCCACCTGCAACTTGATCAAGTCTTGTTTGATGCTTCAATTTTGTGTTGACTGTCCTGTAGAAGTACACAATTTTGTATTTACCCAATATGTTATTCAAAAAACAATAATAGAATAAAATACTCATTGAGAAAGATCATTATAGAGTATCAAAAACTCGAGATCCAAAGGTAACTCAATATTATAAGACTCTTACATTCAACCTTCATCTCATGCACCTAATAAATAGGAGATAAAATACATGAAATTGAAAAATTACATTACAAAACAATGAGCTAAAACTACCTACAAAAGTAGTACCCAATTTATATACAAAACATTTAACTAATGAATTGTGTTTTTCTTCTCATCTTCACTACCAAAATAATCACCCCTTTAATCTAATTGCACTATGCAAGTCTAGTTTAGCGACCATGTGCCTATCATCCTCAATCAAGACTAAGGAACACTATAGGAAAATACATTGTCTAAATTGTCTACATTAAAAGCAACTATACTACAAGCTTCTATGAATAAGAAAATAAAATTTAAAATTCATTACATGCAACTACAACATTAGAGAAAAGTTGAATTTTATTTATGCCTTGATGGATATCTATATCGTGTCATAAATCTCCCATTTTGACGTAGGATAAGAGCATAGCGATAGAAGATAGATCCATTTTGTGCATAACCTGAAGTCATCGTATTCCATGAGAGTGCATCTTTTGAGAATTTTATTTTGAATGTTTTAAGGGACCAGTAGTTCTACAATTAAATCATCATAACTTTCCCATTACTTAACAATCACACATGGCACAGACACTCTTCAAACTCACAATACGTTGCATGTGTAGTACAAAACTCATGAGATTCTAAAGAAGGCCTCACTCTTAATCAGCCAAATCTTCCGTGTACCACACAAAAAATTGTGTGATAACTATGTCTACTCCAACCTTAATTGTTTAAGAATTCATCATATCAGATAAAGTATGTTTAAGAATTGTTGGGACTGGTCCTTTGGTGTGTATTAAATAGAATATAATTTTCAGCATATTATTATCACTCTATTTCTTTGTTGTAAACATGTCATTAGTTAGTTTTGTAAAAAAAAATTATGTTAAATGCATTTAAAATTATCTTCATTGTCTTCTAATTGTCTAAATGCTTCTTTATTTGTCAGCCAATTAATACATGCTAGTATATAAAGAAGACAATCAGAAGACAATGAAGATTTGTCTGACCAATAGTCTACAGAATTAGACCTTTATTTGACTAGGTCAAATCTTCTTTCGTGCTAGCAGTCTACAGAAATAGACCTTTATTTTAAATGCATTAAACACAAAAAAATATTACAAAACTGAACCATTGGCATGTTTACAACAATTATCATAACTCGCAAGCAAAAGTCTAGTGCCCTCTTTCCTCTTCACGCACGGTGCCCTCTTCATAGCTCACAAAAATTACAAATGAGCGTTTCACTGATTTTGAGTGCCTTTAATTGAATATAAGAAAATAATATTTAAAATTCATTACTTGCAACTACAACATTAGAGAAAAGTTGAATTTTATGTGGTACAAGGAAGATTTGGCTGATTAAGAGTGAGGCCTTCTTTAGAATCTCATGAGTTTTGTACTACACGTGCAACATATTATGAGTTTGAAGAGAGTCTGTGTCATGTGTGATAGAACCTACTTTATCTAATATGGTGCATTGTTAAACAAATTAAGGGTAGAGTAGTTATTACTTAGTTTTTGTGGGGGACAATGAAGATTTGTTTGACAAATAGCAGGTCTTCTTTAGTATCTCATGATTTTTTACAACATATGCATGAAATGAAGACTATTTCAAGCCTTTGAGTCCTGAAGACAAGTGGAAATAGGACTTACTTTGTTGAGTGAGGGTTAATTAGGCCTAGGAGAAGAGCATTTGGGGATGGAAGTATTCACCATTCAAAGGATGGAAGACTGAGATTGAGATGGGGTTAGTAACTCTGAAAAGGGTATTTGAAAAGGTAAGTACTTTGCCAAGTTGTTTGGAGACTTTGGGTGTAATTTGCTGATTTCAGTGTGTGTAGGGCTACTGGACAGGCCTAGAAGGGTTGTAGAAGAAGAATGGTGTAAGTTCAATAGATCAGAGTGAATGGGGTGTTGAAACATGGTGAATAGACCATGGTGAGATGATACTTGATGTTAGGATCAGGATGAAAAGCCTAGTTGAGGTTTTGACATGGTGGAGGCACTAGGTGCACTAGGTGGCCTAGGATGGAGATGGTGCTAGGAGGAATTGCCAAGAAATGAGGAAGCGAACTTGTGTAGTAGGGTTGTGGAAGTGATTAACAAAGTCAGGGAATTCTACTTGATCCTTGAGTTGAGGCTAATTCCTTGAGTGGATTCCAAGTTACTTATTGAATCCTCGAGTTGAGTTGGTCTCATTAAGGTGATAGTAGAGGGCTCTGCATCAAGATGTATGAAACAAAGAAGAAGAGGAATATCAATAAAAGATTAAATTCTTTGCAACTCTAGTAATCCACTGTCCCATGGAACAATGAATAGAATAGTGAATCCATATGTGTGTTTGAACGTGATCTTGGTTGGGTGGTGATATAGGAACATTTCATTTTGTTATATTTACACGTTCATGAAATCATTATACTATTTTTGTTGTTAATAAAGTCAAGAAATTGACTGGTGTTGGTGACTGTGACTAGTAAAGGGGTACAGTCAGTGGATTAAGGGTTGTAAACCTCTATTATGTAAATAATAAACTTTAAATCTTCCTAAAGAGTTTTCCAATGTTAAAAAATCTCAATATTTATGAACAAAAATGCAGGCATTAGGATCATTCTTATAGTTTCATTTTATGTCACTTTTGTGTGAGAGTATTCCTTTTCGATTCCCATTCAATGGCACCTATGTTTGTGAGAAAAAATTCTTTAATCTTTGAAGATAATGGTTCTTGGTTTTCCTTGCATGAAACTTAGATGAATGTTGCTAACTTGAAATTTATCTTTGAACATTAAGTGTTTATTATGTATGCCTATACCTCATATAATCCAAAAAAATCTTCAACACAAGGATTTTGGTAACTTAAAGGGCCTTAGTGATCAGCTTTGAGTTGAGAAACTTCGGTGTCTAAAACTACATTGTTTTCAACCAGTCGGTAGATTTTAGTTTGTCTTGATGGTTTTCTTCCAAGATTTCACCCATTTTTGTCTACAAAATTTTCATTGGCTACAAATTCTTAGGATTATATCCACCTCAGACATGGTGGTAGGCTAAGCTTTCCTATTCATTCTATTTGGTCTAGAAGAATCTACCTTGAAAGTGAATTGGATATGTTAGATCCCTAAGGCATACCTTTGTGTTTAATGCCCTACATCTTCCCTGTAAGTGAATTAGATAGATTAGTTCCTCATGATTTATCTTCGTGTTTAAACTTTACAGTGCTTTTTATAGGGTTCTCTCCCAAGGATTAGTTAATGCATATGTAGCCTAGTTTGGAGCTGACTTGACATCCTCCATTTCTGCAAGGGCTGCTTAGGATTTTCTCATGTTATCTCTTTTCTTTTCCTTGTGTGTGCCCTTGGTACTTTCACATATTTGCTGATGTCTTGACCTTAGCACTGTCTCTCTTTGTTTCTCCAGGACTTGTGTTTAGGTATGTCTATCTTGGAGATCTTCTAAGAGGCAAATCCTACTTTAAAAAATTGTGCTCATGGAAAACCTGACATCTAAAAAAGATGTTTTATAATAAAGTGGTCACTCCCGCTAAATTATTCCAATTTTTAGGATTAATATATAGCCAGTAAAGGCATAAAAAAGTTGACATGAATCTGCGCATAGTTGTTAACCCCTGTATTTTTTGTGAATTATCAGTTGCTATGTATCCTGCAACTGCATTCATAAATCTGCATATACTTCTCTAGGGTTGTAAGCCACTTAGGGATCAAAATAGAGAAAATAAATCAAAATTGTTCTTTGTCCTATTTCCTTTTAACAAAGTCTCAACTATCAATGATACAATACATTTGATGCCATAAGCTATCAATACAAATGGTGCCTAGCTAGAAGCTTACGGGCTATCCATTTGATAACCACAGTCAACATTTCAAAAAAGTGAATCAATATCCTTGAGCACAAGCACCAATAACATCAAATAATGGAGTTAAAGCATGGGCTAGGGCATGACACCAGTAGAATACGGTCATTTTGGTGAGCATGTCAACAATATATAATGGCATCATTAAACGTGCCAGTAATATCAACAAACGTGAATCCAAACATTTCAAAATAGTGAATCAATATCCTTGAGCACAAGCACCAATAACATCAAATAATGGAGATAAAAGCATGGGTTAGGGCACGACACCAGTAGAATGTGGTCATTTCAGAGAGTATTCATGGTCAAATAAAATGTAATGCATTTGAAATTTGTGGTCGAATATGATGCCAGAGACTTGAAAGACATTGCCTGTCAAAGATACCAATCAAAGATGAAGAAATCACATACCTTCTCTCATGCTCGGTTTTCACCTGCTTGTTTTCTCTACAATCAAAATAAAAATGATTTGGTCGTTTCACTTTTTTTTTCATCTATACCCCAAAACTGTCAAAATTCTAGTGGTCTATTTAAAACCCATCGGAATACCGACACCATCGAGGCCTATTACAAAAAAAAACACCAAATTTATAAAAATAATTATCCATTGGAAGTTTCTATCAAAATTTGGCCCCAAATGTAGTAGTGAAATATAATTGCCATGTCTTTGCTTCAACATTAATAATTTTAGAATCTAGAAATTCCACTTGGATTGGATGTTCATCTTGTAAAGGTGACTCTTCTAATTGATCAGCTATTACTTGGCCTTTGATAGATTTTCGGTCCACATACTCTATGTCAAACTCACTCAAGACCATGACCCATTTGGCCAATCTTCCATTTAATGTTGTTTTGCTAAGAAAGTATTTCAAAGGATCAATCTTTGCAATGAGTCAAATTTTGTGGGATACCATATAATGGTGTAATTTTTTGGAAGCAAAAACTATTTCCAAACATGCTCTTTCAGTGAAGGTGTAGTTCAACTCATACTTCATCAATGTTCTGCTTATGTAATATATGGCCTTTTCCTTTCCAGCTTCATCCTCTTGAGCCAAGAGCGCCCCTAATGCATGTTTTGTTACTGAGATATATAAAATTAAGGGCTTGCCTCTGATTGGAGGCATCAAAGTTGGAGGATTTATTAGGTACTTCTTCAATAAAGTTAATGCTTCTTCAAATTTCTCATCCCATTTGAAAATGGTGTCCTTGTGAAGGAGTTGAGTGAAATTGTGGCATTTTTATGCTAATTGAGAGATGAACCTTCTGATGGATTGAATCCTGCCTTGAAGGGATCTCATTTGAATTATGTTTCGAGGTGCCCCCATTTCCATGATTGTCTTTACTTTGGTAGGGTCTACCTCTATTCCTTTGGCAGAAATAATGTGCCCTAATAGTTTTCCTGATTGTACACCAAATGCACATTTCTTTGGATTTAACCTTACTTTGAATTGCTCCAATATTACAAATATTCTTTCTAGGATGGGTAGATGTTCCTCCCTTGAGTGGGATTTAGCAATTATATCATATACATAGTCCTCCATGAACTTGTACATCATGTCATGAAATATGGTTGTCATGGCTCTTTGATAAGTCACTCCAGCATTCTTGAGACCAAAAGGCTTAAAATTTGAGTAGAATGTTCCCCACGTGCATGTAAATGTCATCTTGTCTTGATCCTCAAGTGTTATATTTATTTAATTATAACCACTAAACCCATCCATAAGTGAGAACATGAAATGTCTTGTTGTTAGATCTACAATGGCATCTATTCTTGGTAGAGGAAAATCATCTTTAGGACATGCAAGGTTAAGATCTCTAAAGTCTGTGCAAATTCTGATAGATTTGTCTACTTTGGAAATTGGCACAATGTTTGAAATCCACTCAGCATAATCAATGGCTCTTATAAACCCTACTTTCAGCAATTTCTCTAACTCCACTTTTACAAGCAAAGCTATGTGTGGATGCGTCTTTCTCAATTTCTGCTTAACCGGTCTTACTCCTTCTCTAATATTCAAATGATGTATGATTAAATTCAAATCTAATCCTGGCATATCATCATATGACCATGTAAAATTAATTTTTTTTTCTTTGATGAATTTGATGAAATCCTTTCTTTCTTTACTAGATAAAGATGCTGCTAGGTGTATGATTCTTGGCTCTGATTCTGACCCAATGTTCACTTTCTCTGTTGGTTCAATTAAGATAGGTGATATTTCCAGTAGTGCTTGGGAAAAGTATCCAACCTTTCTTCCTTAGGTGCCTCTGTTGGGTTTTCACCTTTGGAAAGGTTCTTTATTTCTTTTTCTTTTTTATTTAATGTTGCCATAATGTGGTTTTCAACATTAGATTCTTTCCATTTTTTATTTTTATTTATTTTTAACTGAAAGGTTAAATATTCCCCTTTGTCACTTCTTCCTGATATTCCATGGTAGAAGAAGGTTCGACCACATTAAGGTATTGGGACACCAAGTTATCATTCAAGAAAGTAGGGAGGATGGTAGGTTCGATGGAATCCCACTCAATTAGGTATGGATAGATAAGGAACAAGGGATTGAAGTTTTGAGTTGGTTTGATAGGGTTTAAGGACATGACCTCATTTGAAGGTTCAAGAATTGTATCACTTAAGTCTATGATATGTGCTTCTTCGAGATGCTCTAAAGAACTAGGGTCAAAATATTCATCACTAGAATTCTCTTGGGTCTCTAATGGGTAAAATTATCTGGGATTAAATCTAAGGTTATATTCCCCTACAGTAGGTCTCTATGTTGGAACATAAGGCTCTCCTACCCATTAATTTCCTTCAATTTCCTGATTTGGCACATTATCTAAGACCTCTTGGCTAGAACTTGAAGCTTAATTCTGATTTGATCTGGAGGCTTGTTCTTTTCCCTTGCTAGAAGTGTAAGTATGGATGACATCAACCTCTTTATCTTGACATGACTCACTTGACAATGAGTCACATTCCCAATTGTTTGAATCCTCATCACTTTGAGAACCTAGTTGTAAAATTTGGTCAAAAACCAAGGGATACTTCTTTTGAGTGTACCCTTGTTCTAGGTACCCCAATCCAATATTTTCTTTACTATCTCTCCATGACATTTCAATAGGTTCTATTAGTCCTTCATTTCTTGTACCTAAAGGCCCTTGTCCTTTATATCCCATCTTCTACATTATTTTAAATCCTTTGTCATATTGATGAGTGGTAATGCTTATGTTTTGAATGCATTTTTCATGTGCACTTTATTCCTCATCTTTTTATAGCCAATTTAAGATTTCATTTTCTTCCTCATACATGGATGAAGAAGTGCTTGCCCTCACAAAGTAGTCATTATATTTATGAGGTAGACTAGATGTTCTTCCATGGAATTTGGGAGATAAGGGTAGATCCATCATAGATAATGAATATTCACCTACACCTTTTTGTTTGATTTGACATTACTTTTCAAAGTTCTTCATCATATGATCCATCTCTTGATAATGGGCATCCTTGGTGTAAGTTTGGATAGATCTAGATTGGTCTTCTTTTTGTTCCTCGGGATCACTTTCCTCACTTCTCTTTTCCTTTTGTCGATGTAGTTAGGTTAGTGGGAACTTGGTAATTTTCAACAACAATTTCTTTTTCTTCCTTTTTCTTTTCCCTTCAAAGATGGGAGACCTTCTGAACTTTTCCCTTGTTCTGTTCTTTGATAAATAGACCCTTTTGCATTATGTGGGACTAAGGAGTCGTTAATAGGCTTTATGTTATTATAATATTGGAAAGGGTTTGAATCCTCGCTTACCATGAATTATTGTCCCATGTAGGGAAATTTGAGGCATTGATGGTAAGTTGAAGGTACAGCCTACATTTCGTGGATCCATGGCCTTCCTAATAGAATATTGTAAGTCAATTTTAGGTCAAGGATTTGGCAAATGGTCTCCTTTTTCATTGGACCAACTCGGATAGGATGTACTATGACACCTTTGGAAGCTCTTTCTTCATCATTGTAAGCTTTTATGGTTATCTTTTTCTTTGGGTCAATAGCCTCCTTAGAGAATCCTAAGGCTTTAACCAAGTTTAAGGTACAAATATTCAGGTCAACTCCCCCATCAATGAGGACTCTTTTCACTCTATGCTTGTGGATTAGGACCTCTATATGCAAAGTAATATATTGCGGGTGGTTTAAAGACATATTGTCTTGTTTTGAAAAGGATAGACAATGGGGTGCAACAAGATGACCTGCCATGTTTTGGAATTTATCCGCATCTAAATTTAAAGGCACATTGGTCTCCACTAAGGATTTTTCTAGAATCTCCTTATGAGTTGGTGAAAGCTTGAGTAATTCTAGAACATAGATTTGAGCAGGGGTTCTTTGCAATTGATCTACCAAATTATATTGTTTCAAAGATGAAGATGGGGTTTGATTTGGTAAGACAATTCTTGGGGAACCTCCTGATAAAGTTGATAAAGTGATCTTTGATGCTTTCCCCCTAGTTACATCATTAGATGTTGCTTCCCTTAGCTTCTCTTTTACCACTATCACAATTATGGTGTTTTCCTCGCCACTTAAAGTATTGATGGTATTATCATAAGTATGTGCGAAGTTAACCTTCTTATTACCTCTTTTGTTGTTATGATTAGTATTTGATGATTCCCCTTTATCATGGTTTATGAGAGGGTTTTTGAAAGCCATATGGTCCTCATTATTTTGAGTCCCTTCCACTTTTATGGTTCCATCATCGATTAGATCTTGGACAAGGTGTTTTGATTTCATGCACTCATTCATTTTATGTCCTTTGTTGCAATGGTATTCACAATGATGAGAATCATTCCACCAATTTGGCTTGACTTGGGGTTCATATGGCCTTGATTCAGTTAAGGTAATGATTTTATTAGCCACCAAAGTCCTTAATACATTTTCCAAAGGTTCACCTAAAAAGGTGAATTTTCTCTTTTGATATGTGGAAAAGAATGGTTTAGGTTTATTGACATTGGAATTATTAAAAGGATTATTGTTGTTATTAGCATTGTTTTTGGTGTTGTTGGGATTGTTATTATTGTAAGGAGATTTGGTCATTTGGTTAACATTATATGTTGGATTTGACCCGCTCGATAAGTTAAAGGGAGTAGCCTTTAAGTTGTGGGCTTCCACAACTCCATCGTTCACAAGATTTTTATTGTTGTTTTTCAACCATAGTCTTGGTTTATCATTGTGATTGTTTGCTCCTTTATTATTTTTATAATTAGATAAGTTATGATTGTTATTAGTGTTGGTATAGGGTTTATTATCTTTGAATCATTTGATTTCCCCTCTCTTAACCAACACCTCTTCAATTTTTATCCCATTTTCGATAAGCTTTTCAAAATTAGGGGAACATTGAAGTTGGAGCCTATAATTCATCTCCACATTTAGGTTATTCATAAATATCTCCATCTTTTCCTTTTCAGGTATGCTTCGTGGGTATCTTGCGAAGACTATTCTCCACCTTTGAAGAAACCCTAGGAAAGATTCACGATCTCATTATTTAGTGTCATAGAGATTAAGCATGGTGATTTCGTGCTCAATGTTGTAGGAATAGTGAGTCACAAATTTGGAGGCTAATTCCTCAAATGTCTTTATCCCTTGTCGAAGTTTTGAGAACCATTCCATGGCTTGGCCTCCTAAACTTCTTGGAAAAAGCCTCATTAGATAGGTTGTGTCATGCATGAATTTGATACTTAGAGCACAAAACTCTCTAAGATGGTCTTGTGGGTATGATTTACCCATATAGTTGTCATATTTTGGGAAGACCACATTTATTAGAAAAGGTGCCATAACTAAGCTTTTATCAAAAGGAAATGGGCACAAGGCCTCGATGGAAAATGGCTTAGGTTTGGCTGCCTTCTTCATTAGGTCAATCTATGCTTGAAACATTTTTAATTGTTTATTCATTGCACCTATTGGATTATCATCTTCCTTATCTTTCTTGAGTTGGTCAAGATCGTAATCATGTGGAAGTTTCACCCCTACTTGGGCTAAATTAAGGAAATACCTTTCCCTATCTATTTCTATTAGTTTGTCCATAACTTCAAGGAATTCAATGTCTTGGGCTGCCCTATTGGCTTTGTCTTCAAGTGTTTATTTAGGACCTTGATTAGCATGGTTAATGTTTCCTTGATTTTCATCATTTCCTCCATGGATGTAATCATGAAATGTGGAGTTTCTATCCATTGGATCAATTCTCTTTTCAAAAAGGTTTGGGAGACTATCCCCTTAGATGTGATTTATGAAAGAGTTTTGAGATTCAAATTTGGAGACCTCTTTTGTGATGTAGGTGCCATCTTCTTGTAAAGATAGTTTGAGTCTATGAGATCATGTAGAAACTGACATTCAACAAAGGTTTGATTTAGGATTATTTTCCCCAAACTTGGTAATTGTTTGTTTTATGAAGAGATTAAAAGTATAAGATGAATTTTCAAAATGGATATCTCTTACTTGTTTTATGTATTTTTCAAACAAAGCAATCACAAATACACTTGTTTTTTTTAAACCCTCTACACAAAAAGTGTTTGAATATGTAAGGACGTTATCACGGGTTTTTCACAAAAATTCGCTTCAAGCAATCTACCTAGTTCACAAGTTGGTTCGTAAACATGACTCTACAAGGTAGGCTTTGCTAGGTTAACAAGGTATTTAATCAAGATTCCATTCAAAATGGACATTAAGTTTTCATCCCCCAAATTAGAAGGCTTCCCACCACCTGTATATCGGAGTTTTGCACAATCCCGAAGGACTACTTGAGGAAGTTTGAAAGCTTAATATCCTTTTGTCACACACCCCATTAAGGATGCATGCATTTCATTTTATAGTGGGTTGGATTTTTGCGGCAAAGGAAAATGTATCCCACTTTGGGTTGGATTAAGTACCTTCATAGAGTTAGTATCATCAATAACTCAAAATAACAACTAAATTACCACAAATAACAATCTAATCAAGCAAAATGAATGACAATTAAGCACTTTATGGCTCTCTAATTAAGATTTCTAGTGCAAAGCCCTCAGCAAGCTTTCACTAGTGACAACCCTAATATGAGAAATAATGATAAACAAAGCTAAAAGATTAATTCGAAATGAAATTACAACTATTTAGCTCCAAATTTGCCTTTCTAGCTTAAAATTGCAATAGGTTTGATGTTATTCTCAGACTTGTGGATGATTATTGATTGAATTATGCCTTGCTTTTATAGATTTTAGCAAGGGTAGGGGGTAGAGTTGATTTGATCATGGTTTGATTAGGGTTGAGTCCATGGTTCCACTTTTGGATACCATTTAAATATTTTATCCTCAAAGCTTGGGACAAGAGGACAAAATGGGTGGACAATATTCTTTCTCCTTATGTGTGATGGAGATTTGATGTGAGCTTGATCCTTGTGAGCTTGGTTCTCGAATCCTATTGGTTGATGCATTTTCCTCCCATTTGGTGGTTGAGGGAAAATTAGGATTTATTAATTGAATTTATTTAATATGTTTAGCCATGTGTACCCCTTGAATGGGTTGATTTGATTTAAATTGAACTATGAAATTAATTAGATTAATTGCATAATTAATTAATTTTATTTGACTTATTAGATTTAAATTAATTTATCGGCTTTTGATTTTCAATTAAATTTGGATTATGGCTTGATTGCAATTTCACTTTGATTTTAGCTTGATTTGATTTAATTGCCTTGATTTTGCCTTGGTTGCTCACTTAATTGATCTTGTCCATTTTCAGGTGATTACAAATACAAAGAGGTTTTGGCATGAAAAGCTATAGGAGATATCAAATGAAAAAACCCTCAAGTTTTATCTATACAAGAGTTTTTTTTTTCTTTCAAGGGTTATTGGTAAATACACAAAATTGGAATGTGCAAAGCCGTGAAGAAAATGTGATACCCGGAAGATAGAAGATACACAAAATAACATAAGTTTACACACAGGCAACCAAATTTATAGAAAAACCTTCAAAAGTTGTAAGGTATGTAATTTATTCAAATCTGGAGTTTATACAAATATCTTTATGCATGTAAATAGAGAAGAGTCAATGGCACCTTCAAACCCTAAGAATCACATTCTAGGAAATAATGAAATGCAAACATTTCAAACCCTGAGCAAAGAGTATTTAAAACCCTAGCATAGATGCAAAAACAAGGGTTTGTCACGATTTCCAGAACACATGAATTACATAAGAACCTTATAGCATGAGAAAGAACACAAAAAGATGTCTGAGAAAAACATCAAAACCAAAATACATGTCTTCAAATTTGCAGCAAATAAGGTTTCATTTTCATGTTCAAATACACAAAATGATGAATTCGAAGCTAACCTACACAAAAAGTGATGGAATCTACAAGCAAAATGGCAAGACAGTCACCAAATCTCCATAATTTTTCTTAGCCAAACCCTATTCCTAAATTCTCCTAACGACAACGACATTTATGTTTAGAAAAGATCAAAGTGCTAATGAAAGTGAAATGAATTTTTTAGGGTTTGAAAATCCTAATAGTCACTAACAAAAAACTGAGTCATGTTTTTGTTTTATCTTTTGAGTAAGTACCCCACAAGGTCACTTAGGGAAAAGAGCATTGTAATATTTTAGATTTAATTTATGTTTATTAAATAGTTTATCTTATGCTATTTACTAAACATAAATTAAATTTAAAATATAAATTGTTATTGTTGCATCATTCTTAAGAGAGATATTTAGTATTTGTTAAATAATACATTTATACTATTTAATAAATATTAAATATGTATATAAATGCAATAATAGGAGGATATTTGTTTCTTTTTAGCTTTGTATACTCTTGGAGAGATAAGAATAAAGGCATGTACTTTAGGACATGAACTCATAACTGGGTGAAAGAGTCATTTTTAAATGAAGATATTCATTTTTTGAGCTCAGAGCATCTTTTGTTCTTAGAGAGGGATTTTATTTTCATGCATGCAATGGATAGAGTGGCATGAGGTGGAGATTATTTTTTGCATGGCCTGGTGTTTCTTAGAGTTCATTTTTTAGCGGTTGGAGGTCTTTTCATTTTCTCACACATGCATACAAGCCAAAGAGGGAATTTTTTGGGGGGGTCAGATTTAGTGGACAATTTTGAGGAGTTTATGAGTAGTTTGAGGCTTCATTGAGTTCTTTTTTAGTTCTATTATGTAGTTGGGAGGCATTTTAATTAATTATCTTGGTGTTACTATCAATTATGCTCATGATTTGATGGGATTTGTTCCTACATCTAAACCCA
Source organism: Chamaecyparis obtusa (assembly GCA_027943335.1). Lineage (NCBI taxonomy): Eukaryota > Viridiplantae > Streptophyta > Pinopsida > Cupressales > Cupressaceae > Chamaecyparis > Chamaecyparis obtusa. The sequence continues at coordinate 47,546 of BSBK01011744.1, forward strand.
TGAGGTTTTGCATGATTTGAGAGAGATTAGAGGTAGACATGGATAGTTCTACATTAGTTTGGAGGGTCATATGCATACAAATTGAGTTGAAAGGAGTTTTGAGATGGTCAACCGCATGTTTCAAGTAGTTTTACACCTCTTCCTTGTTGTTTTCGTCATCTATCTGACCCTTCATGTTTCTTGGCCTATATCTAGTCATTTGACTTAATTTTTCAAAGGGTTCTCTTTCTTTTTCAGGGAAGGTCTTGTAGCTTTGGCAAAGCTCTAACATGTTTTAGATTTGTATTGGGACCCATTTTGTGAGTTTTCTAGTAGCAACCCTTCTTGATGCTCAATAAAATAGCAGTGGATTTCCTTCTCAATAACTTTGGTGTTTTGTCATGGTTGGGTGATTTGATGAATTTATGTGATTATGTCCTTTAATTTGTCTCATGCAATCATGATTTGATGTGAGAGGATACATGTTAGATGCATGTCTTATATTGTGCTAGTTGATTTTAGTGATTTATAGTTGAAAAAAGCAATCAATTTTCTACCATATAGGCAATTAGATTCAATCCTTTATAAGAAATACTTATGTATCTCATGTTTAGTTGAGCTGTGACAATTTTAAGGTTGTTTATTAAAGGTTTTGTGAGTAGGGAAGTTTGCAAAACATAGTTCATATTCGATGCATTACCTTAAGCATTAAATTTTATTTCACATGCACATCCTTTGATCCCTTTCCTCATTCAATTTTAGTTTTAGGTGATACCAAAAGGAACTGGCCTTTGGATCCCAAAGATTCACTTTTGTAATACACACAACTTGAGAGCATCTCAATGTTCCAACAAGAAAGCTGAATTTCACATTTCACTATATGCACAATCCTGATTGACAACATGTCTAACCTTTTCTATATTTTGTGTCAGTCTTATGCACTATCTATGATGCAACTCAGATTCTTCATACCTTTGCTAGTCACTAATGTTGCTAAATCAAAACAAGTGCTCACTACATGACAACCCATTTTTCAATGGTGCTAAAGCTCCCTGATCGTTTACATAATCATTTCATTTTCATTCACCATAATTTGTTATATAACATAGTTACTTTTCATAATTAGTCATGATTGGGAATGTACACATATCCCCAAGCCTTTCACAAAGTGTTTACATTCTTAGCTATTCCATTTTCATAGTTCTCTAATTTCATGAGCATTTCATTATTATATATTATGTAATATCATTTCATTCATATAGTTGCACTATCATTTAGTTTTCATACATGTTATATCATAGCATTCCCAATTTTGTATACATAAGCACATACATACATTTCATTCCATTTGTATTACACATAGTTTCATACATGCATAAAAATAGCATTGAATGGAATCACGTGTCTACATACCTATTCCATCCTACATCATACGTGTTAGTGTCTCATAAATCATCACACATAATCATATCATAAGCATCATATGCATCACATCAATATCACATCGCATCTTGCATCATAAACTCATTTGTACATCTCATGTAGGCATCATAATGCCATAATGTATATCACAACATTATGTACTACATCACAAATGCATTAATATCATCTTGTATGCATACATCCATACATCATCACATAATGCATCATAAAATACAAAAATACTCATACACATAGCACTCCGCCTTGATAATCTCCATCGTATATATACCATGAATGTATCCAAAATATCATAGTTTGTCGGTGTGATAAAGAATGATATGAATAAAAGAATGGGGTGCATCAGAATGATATGAATAAAAGAATGAATTCTATCAATTACTAAACATGGTACCATATATGGGTAAATTTTTATGTTAGTCAAATGCAAGACAAATCAAAATGTGCATACAACCAACTAAATCCACTCATACATCTGATTGAACTAAAATGGAGGCACCCTACTCCATTTATGTGCTCATTGAATGATTTTATGTGGATATGCTCTCCAAACACAGCTATGGATTCCCTAAAATGATTCCAGATTAATGTGGATGATGTAAAGTTACTAATATGCAAATCTAATGGAGAAACAATGTGCAAACTAGTGAATGGAGATGCAAAACTAATTGATATGAGTATGCAAACTAAGTTAAGAGAGCCATGATTGATAAACTATGATAAATAAAATTAGAAATAATTGCACAAGTGATTTCTAAAGCTCTAAAATTAAACTAGCATAACAACAATGCAATTGAAAGATTGATGAAATGCTCAAGGAGAGGCTCCTATTTATAGGAATTGTAGGGAAATGGGTGGTTAAGATTCAAAATTGAATGAAAGGTTGGTATTACATGGGATTGATAAGGTAGATACCAATTGGATGTCAAGTGTGCAAGGTGATTGGTCATGCTAAGGGGACAAGTTTCTCACACATGTGTGAGCAACCCTTGAAAGGGATGGCTCATAAAGAGAGTGGGAGACAAAGTGAATGAGTGGGGTGGCTCAAGATGTCTCATAGTTGTGTGAGAATCATCCAAAAGAACATGGGGGACAAACATATAAGAAGGTTAAGTGGCTATTTATGGAATGTAGTTGGTTAAATTTGGAAGGAGTGCTCACACATGTGTGAGACAATTTAAAATTGAAGGAAATTGTTAATGGTTGTAGTAATTACATGATTAGGATAATTAATCTATGATTAATCAAAGAGGTGGGTTTAAGGGTGATGGTGATGGGTTTTGGGCTAGGGATTTAGGTTAATATTGGATTTAATTAATTAAAATAATTAAATCATGAAATTAAGGCTAATGAGGATAATATTCAAATAATAAAAATTATTTGAATATAGTCTAAGGGATAGTGTAAATAATTAATCAAAATTAAATACACTATTAGACTTGATATAATTAAATTATTAAATTGATTATATGAAAGAGGGGCAAATAATATAATTAATTAATTAATATTAATTATATTATTGGGCTAGATAATTAATTAAATAAAGAATTAATTAATAAAGAGGTTAGATTAGCATGAATTTAAAAGGGATAATTGTTGACGTCTACATTTTGTCCCTCAATGATGTGACATCTCAAATGACATTGTGTCAAAGAAAAGAAAATAAAGATGCCCCAGAGGAAAAATGAAGGTTAGGGAGTTACGATGGTGGAAGGGCATGCCCCCTCCATAAATTGGCAAAAAAAAAGAAGAAATTTGCTGAAATTTCTCAAAAAAAAGACAAAAAGAAAAAGAAAAAAAGGACTAGGAATAGAAGAAAAATTAATTTTTCATCACCAACAAGGTGGCAAAGAGAAATGGTAGAAATACAAAGTTTGGGAAGAAATTGGGGGTTAAGCGAAAGATGATAAGTAGGCTTAGGGGGCTTTACGGGGTGTCATTATCACATTCACAAGTAAAAAATAGAGCTTGAGAGTGACAAGGATGGCAGAGGTGAGGCTGAATGATTGGCTTGGGGAGCATATACAAGTCTATCAGTGACCAAATGAGTACGGGCCTTTGGTAGATGACTTCAAATTTATTATGCATTTAATGCTTCTTCTTCTTTTTCTTTTTTTCTTTTTAGGCGGGGGGGAATATGTCAGGACAAAGATTCCAATCCTAGGATCGACTTTAATGTATACATCAATCCTAGGATCAATGCTAGTGTAGGCACAAGGGGACATTGATTTCAGTGGAGATGTCAATCCCTGATCGATGTCTCCGCCACCATCGAGCAACGTTAGGGTTTGGAAGATAAATTAGTGCATGTATTGTCTAGCATCCACGTGGATCAATGCTTGTGTTGATGAATCAACATCTCTGCTTAGACAAGATGAGAGATAAAGGGGAAAAGAGTAAATAGGATAAACAAGTGTTGAAAAACACTCAGGAGGTTTAGGCGATAATGGGGAAACGATGCCCTAGATGGGTTTAGGATGCGATAGGGTTAAATTAGTTTAAAAAAGGATAAGTTGACTCAAGACTTGTGGATGCAGACTATTATTCCTCCATTTGGGTCACAAGAGCACTACATGATAACCATGGATCTATGGGTTCAATTGACAGAGACAGACCGATCCTTAAGAGTTGTAGTTGGCTTAGATTATGTGCACGAGTGGCCTTAGTTGCATGCACATAATGAGATGATGAAGACACTGCTCAAGAGGTGGCATAGAGAGATCTCATCCTGTCATCTGTCGATGGGAGAGGCTACTATTACATTGTTGGATGTGTGGTGGATCCTACAAGTATTGATTCAAGGGGTGATTCTAGAGTACAAACTTGAGGACTCTAAGTATTACATAGAATGAGAACCTGGGAGGAGGATAAGTAGGATTTCAATGGGTGGGACTCAGATGACATGGCGGCCTACAATGGAGAGGTGATTACCATGACTATCATCATACTTTGTGGGGTTGTTAGGTGGAAAAATGCTATCAGATCTGTCAAGACATTGGTTTGTGATGGGATGGGCTAGCACTCTGTACTATATGATGGAGATGACTATGATGTATTGCTAAGGGTACACAATCATGGGGTAGTTATAACATGATATCCACATGTGTGTATATCAAGAGTATAAGAATGTCAAGACTAGGGTTATGTTGCTACTTGTTTGGGTGTGGGAGAATATTGCAGTGTTTTAGCCTTTGGGAGGGAAAGATCGAGAGAGGGATTATTTGTATGCTTGTAGATATTGTGAACCTCGACATTATTATTTATTCAATGTCACAAGTTACTGGAGGTTCATTTTTTATGAGTTATAGGTCTTCATATGGACACCTTATAGGGATTACGAGGATTGTGGTAAGGATATGTATTACTTGTCATATATTTAGTCTAACTACTAATTGTTGGGGAGGACCATTCACATGGTGAGATAGTTTGGTATTGTACAAGATGTGGTTAGGGGTGGTCTATTGCATCCTCATGTTACTAGAGAAGCATGGACTTGGAGATGATACATGGATATTATATTAATTAGATTTAATTGGTCGTGGATGACATTAGTTGTGTGGGTTAGGAGGTCAAATGTACAAGAGGCGAGGATGAAACCATAATATGCTACATGGTGGGCCACACATAGGTCTATTAGACTCATAGATCTAGGACACATAGTTGCACATGAGCAATCAAGTGATGATATGGACATTCATGAGCTTCTTGGGGATGGGGGAGATGATGATGGTGGTAGGAATGAAGGAGGAAACACTTTATAGGTAGAGTCATCATAAGAAGGGGGTGAGAAGGCATTTAGATAGAGAGTCACACAATAAAGGAGAGAGAGCACAAGTACAAGTACCAACACAAGCATCTGCAACATAGGTACAAGGAGGAGAGGGACAAAACCCTCAAGTAAAAACAAGGATACATGGACATGGCTTGTAGGTACATGCACAACCACACATGTAGGGACATAGGATTGAGCTAGGGTCATAGCTTGAGACTACAAACATAGTACTTCATAATCATTTGGACAACACCTATGAGGTATTAGGGGTCATGACTAGGGTGTGAGGTTAGGACCAAGTGAGATAAACCACCCTAGAGCTTGAGAGAGATATAACTAGGGAAAAGATGGATAATTTAGAGGTTGAGTTGGTTAGGATACATGTAGAGTGAGATATCTAGAGGGCTTGTATTAATGGTTTATAGACATCTTTGCCAATAATATTAACAAAGTAGGACATAGCTAGATCATAGGACATAGCTCTTCAGAGATCCCTATAAACCATAGTACATGAGGTCGGGAGGGTACAGGTGGAGACTACCCTAGAGTGGGTTGAGATAGGTGTGGGTGCCATGGAGATAGAGTTATATGAGGTAGATGGAGAGATTTTTGAGTTAAGGAAAGAATTTGCTGAGATACTGAGGCAGGTAACACAGTACAGGGTAAAGCAAGAGATCACTCAACAAATGTTGATGCCCATGGGATTTTTTAAGGGCATGGCATACACCATAGTTGTACATAAGACAACAAAGAGATGGGAAAGGAAGGTATAGTACTATATGGCATTGTACTTATAGGTATTATCAGAGAGGGGATAGAGTGATGTCATTTGTACAGAGGAATTAGACACATAGAGGCAGGGGATCGATATCATCAAGTAGTTCTATTGGCATGAGGGCACTGGGGGTGCCAGGTGGTGATGAAAGAGATGGGGGAGGAGAGGGAAGGGGACCTACACAACTAGGCCAACACTAGCATCCTAGTCTATCCACTATTAACATACATTTTTTTTTACCACTTATGAGATATATGATTATGCGACATGTATATGTATGCAATTATTTTATGGACTGATCGATAGAATTCTATATTTTATGTGATTTATGTTGGACAATTATTATGGACATTTTATAATATTGACATGGATTGTTATTATGATGATGATATGACAATTATTATGTTGATGGTTACATATATGCATGATTCTTATATATATGCATGCATGTGTATGGACTCTACGATCATGATTTATATGAGACTGATTGATACTTTATGATGCGAGATGTGTATGCATATGATTGTATGTTTGAGATGCAATTGTGTGACATATTTATTATTATGATGTATGTATTATGATGATACTAATATGTGTGATATATATGATGTGATTGTGGATGTGATTTATGTACTAATTATTCTATAATGTAAGTTGATATATGATGATGGATGAGATGTATGATTTACATATGTTATATGTGCTAATGAATTTGTGATGCAGATGGATTATGACATAGATTAGATATGTATGTTGATGTACACTGATGTATATATACATTTATATAATGGCTAAAAATATGAAATGCAAGATGATTTAAATGTTTATGCAAATATATGGAATATGTATGATGGAATGTAAAAATGGAACTAAATGCATAGTGTAAATATGATGAGTAAATATAATGTTATAATATAACAATGCAACAAATGCAATATAATGGACCTATATGATAATGTAAGATGATGAAATATAATGCAATGGAAATGTATAAAAAGATTATGCAATATGTAAAAATGTGATGTATGGAATGACTTAATATGTAGAAGATAATGAAATGGATATATGATATGATAATGCCACTAAACAAGTGCAATAAAGGTAACTATACAACATTGTAATAGAATGAGACAAATGAAATGTAATGGACAAAGAAAATGAGCTAATGAAAAACAAAATGGACTAGTATGAATGGTGTACTAAAAATGACCTAATATATGAAAATGTTGTAATATATTGAAATATGACTATATGGTAATGTGAATAAACTAATAAAACTTCATGGATTGTAAAATAGATGTGGCATAAAAAAATGCTACTAAAAGAAGATGCAATGAAATGACATGGAAATGACCTAAAAATGCCTTTAACATGAAACTAACTAATGTAGTAATTAAATAAATATAATAGAATGTAACGGGATTAAATGATATGCAGCAATAATGTACTATAGAGAGATTAATGAAACTAAATGAATATGTAATAAAAGAAATGCATATGCAACAAAAATGAATATGTAACTAAGTGAAATACTAAAGATGAAGTAAGATGAAATGAAATTATATGCAATGAATGACTTAATATAACATTAATGAAATGGTATGCAATGAAATGTGAATGAGACTAATGAAATGATGAAAATGTAACTATTAAACAAATGTAATGAGACTAATATGCACCAAAATGACATGCAACTAGATAGGATAAAATAAAATGCACCACTACATGATATGCAATTAAGATCACTACATGTATTGTTTTTGTGTATGTCATAGTGAATGGTAGGGATATTGAGCAAGATAAGGAGGGGAAATAAAGAGAAGCCTAATAACACAAAATGTAAATGGGACTCAACTAAGCTGCAAATGAGAATGAAATGGAGATTAGGGATTGAGTTATGTTTTGTGTAGAGAGCACACCCTTGTTTGATTTTGCAAAAGGAGTTATACATCACATGTTACAAAAAACATGGATGAAATTGATCCTTTGCATGGACTAGACTCTCAAATAAACAAGGTGAATTTAGGAACATGTATGTTGATCATCAATCTAGATAAAACCCATGTAGTGAAGTCAGCTGGAGAGGTCATAATACACCCAACCATAGTGAAACACATACATAACTAGGATTGAATTACCAACATATAGGAACATGCAACAAATAAACCACAAACAAATCATACCACAAAAATAAGCATCCCAATATACACTAGTCAAAATGGACCAAGATATGGATAGATCAAGGTGATGTTGAATAGGTATATACTAGAACACAAAGATAAAATCAAAGTAAAAGACCTCATGACCAAGCAGTCATCTAGTCCATAATTATTTCTATTAAAAGTATCATGCAATGATTGATTTGATGACAACATGTCAGCTTGGGAAGGATATATCCCTATGGGCAAGAATTGATGATGTGATTGATAACCATAAGATGGGAAATAATTGTGGATGAGGAACAACTATGAAACTAGATCTTGAGATTTTATTTTGATATAACCATATGTGAAAAAGATGTTTATTATAAGCTCAGTGGAATGGGGTAAGCTTAGTGTACTCGTATAGATGGGGGAAGGGATCTTTTACTTTAAACATAGGGAGATTCATCCTCATCATCAAATGGTTAAGGGGGGATGGAAATGAAATCAAAGCATGAAGTTAGGATGGGGGGACAAGAAGGTAGGATTCCTTCACAAATATGGATAAGGTGAAGGGTCTATTAATATGGATGAAGCGTATGGATAGACAAGCGAAATGTGTGAGATGGATGAAAATAAAAATAGATAGATGATGGCTCTGATTACTACACATAATGCCCAAGACATGTTTTCACCATGTTACTTATCCATAACACCACCAAAGTGGTTTTCACAAATGAATGTTATTGCCTTGGATTTTTTTTTTGGAATTTTGTGATTTTTTTGATATTTTTTGATTTTAAAGGATGGAATATCCCAGACATGCCACACATAGAAGTGCTTGAGATGCATGATTTTGATAGGATCAGGGAGAGAATGTCCTTCTAGTGTAGAAAGTTGATATACCCCAAACCCAAACTTAGCAGTGATGGCATAGGGGCTCAACCAATTAGGATCAAAATTTCCTTTCTTCTCGCAACTATGGAGGTTCTTCTAATTTTGCATAAGGAAAAGGTAACCTACTTCAAACTCACAAGGATTTATCTTCTTGTTATAATGCAATCATAAGTGATTTTGATACATACAAAGATAGTTTAGTGTATTAAGACATGTCTCATCAAGGATTTAAGCTCTTGTAAGCATGCAAGTACATTTTCTTCATCTAGTAACAAATTTTATAAGGAGATCATGAGGGAAGGGAGCTCAATATCAATAGGAAGGATGACTTTGGAACCATAGACAAGGGAGTACAAAGTGGATTCAGTGGGAGTGTAGTAGGCCCATAAGGTAGGGTTTACTGCAAGTGCTAGTCACAACCAACTTCACTGACTATCTTTTTAAAGATTTTGATGATGATTCTATTTGTAGCCTCAACTTGACCATTCCCTTGGGGGTAGTATGGGTAGGAGAAGCATTGTTTAATACCAAATCTCTAACACAAATATTTGTCATCCTTGTTCTTCAAAGGTGTTCCATTATTTGTAAGGGTGCTTTGAGGGATAACATAATGACATATAAGGTAATTTAATATAAACATAGAGATTTGTTTGTTAGTGGTGCAGGTCAAAGGAATGGCTTCGATCCATTTAGTGAAATACTTGGTGGCAAAAATGATGAACTTATGAATATTGGAGGAGGTGAGATGTATTTGTCCTATGAGATTAAGCCCCCATTATGAAAAGGGCCAAGGTGTAATAATAGGCTGCAATGACTAAGAGGGTGCATGTATCAAATCATTGTGTTGCTAACAAGCACATGTTTCTTCAAAATGTGATAGGAATCTTGTTCCATAGTCAACCAATAATAACCAGTATGCAAAAGCTTCTTTGAAAGAGTAAGACCACTAGAATGTGCACCACATATTCCTTGGTGAACCTCTTGCAATGTTATTTGAGCTTCTTATGATCCTAGACATTGAAGGAGGATTCCATTGAAGTGATTTTGGACAAGGGTATCACCAAGGAGGGTGTGATAGGATGCATGGTGAATGAAGGACTTACGTTGGCTAGTGGTAAGGTGAGGTGATATGGTTAATCATGAAGATAGACATAAATATCTTGATACCAGGGTGAATCAAGACTAATAATGTCACACACCATTTTGAATTCTAATATGTTATAAGCAAGGACCATAAGGTGCTCAACAAGAAATTCACACTCATGACTATTCTCAAGCATAACAACTAAGGATCCAATAGTAGCCATTGCATCAACAACTTTGTTATTTGATTTAGGGATTTGTTGGAACTGAATCTCTGTAAAGTGTTATCTCAAATCTTCGACCATCCAATGGTGGGGGAGAAAATTATCATATTTGGGTACTCATCATTGAATCATTTGATAATAAACTAAGAATCACCAAAGACAAGTAGGCTAGTGATCTTCCATATTATAGCTAAGAAAATCCCTATGACCAAAACTTCATATATTACAATGTTATTTGTGCATTCAAAAGTTAGCTTATAAGACTTCAATATGTAATCTCCTTGAGGTGCTAAAAATAATATGCCTTCCCCTGATCCTTTTTGTGTGCATAATCCATCAAAGTATAACTTCCATTGCATACTCAGGGTAATCGTCATGATAGCATTGTCAGGGAACTCTGCTATAAGGGGATGATCTTCGGGGATAGTGACTTTTGCTAACTAATCTATAATTACTTGTCCTTTGATAGCTTTATGGTCCACATACTCAATATCAAACTCACTAAGGATCATTGCCCATTTTTTGTGTGTTTCCAATAAGAGTTGCCTTAGACATAAGGTACTTGAGAGGATCAATCTTTGCAATAAGCTTGGTCTTATGATTAAGTATACAGTGATAAAGTTTTTGTGTGTAAAAAAGAATGAGCAAACATGCTCATTCTATAGGTGTATAATTTAGCTCATATCCAACTAATGTTCTAGTGATGTAGTATATAGATCTCTCTTTTCCATTGTCATCTATTTGTGCCAAAAGTGCCCCCAATGCAACAATAGTAGCAGATATGTACAAAAGAAAAGGTTGGTCTAGAAAAGGCGGAACACGCACTAGTGGTGAAGCTAGATATTGCTTGAGTTGTTCAAAGGCATTTAGACATAGACAATCCCATTTAAACTTGATATCCTTGCAGAGAATATGTGAAAAAGTATGACATTTATTGACAAGCTAGGCAATGAAGTAGCATATTGACTAAAGTTTACCCTATAAGCTACAAAGCTGCTTGAGATTATTAGGAGATGGCATTTCTAGGATAGTTTTGACTTCATTGGGGTCCACCTTAATTACTCTTCATGACACAATATAACCTTTCAATTTTTGCGATGTGACACCAAAGATGCACTTCTCAAGATTCAGTCATACTTTATATTGCTCGTCTATCAAAGATCTTGGTAAGGATTGCAATGTGTGATTATCTTGTCTTAAATTTTCCTAAAATACCATCAACGAATATTTCATGATGTCATGCATATGGTCAATGAAGATAGTCATCATAGCACATTGATATGTAGCGCTGACATTCCTAAGCCCATAGGGCATACCTTGATAACAAAAGATACTTTATGGCATAGAGAAAGTAGTCTTGTGTTGATTTTCTATTGCAATCTTGATATGATTGTAGCCAAAAAAATTATCCATGAGAGATAGCATTTCATGTCCAACAGCCTCACAATGCTAAACCTAAATACTAATCATTGTCTTCACCATAAACCCTAACCAAGCTCTAAACCCTAACCCTGACCATACTCCTAATCTTAAGCAAGACCATAATATAAATCCTCAACCATAACCCTAACCATAATCCTAATCTTAAGAACATTTAATCCAAACCTAAACCCTAATCACAAAATAAACCTAAACCCTTATTCTAACCTAATTATAAACCCTTACCATAATTAAAACCATGACCCTAATCATAATTCCATCCAAGATATAAACCCTAAACCTAACCATAATCCTAATCCTTGACCACAAATCTTGATCCCCACTCTAAACCCTGACCCTAACCACGATCCTAAGATATTAGCCATGATGTAAACTCTAACCTAACCTTAATCCTAAACATAATAATAATCCAAATACTAACTCTAACCCTAAATCCTAACCATAATCAAAACCCTAATTTTGACCATAATATAAAGCCTAACTCTAATGATAAAACTTATCCTAATTGTAACCCCAAATCCAAATTCTAATCACAGTAAAAACTCTAACCCTAACCATAATACTAACCATGGTATAAACCATTACCCTAACCTAACCTTAACTTGAATATTAAATCCTAACCATAATTCTAATACCAAACAAGATCTAAACCCAAACCTTAAAACCAACCCTAACCCTAACTATGGCATAAACCTAAGCCTTATCATAATCTTAACCCTAACCATAGTTCCAAGCATGATATAAACCCTTAACAATGACCTTGTCCCTAAATCCTAACTCTAATGGTAATAATAACCATGATGTTATCCCTAACCCTAACCCTAACCTTAACCATAATCCTAATTTTAAACCTTGAAACCCAATCCTAACTGTAATGTTAAAACCCCAATCCTAATTAAAACCCTAACTCTAACCATAATACTAACAATGCTATAAACCCAACCTAATGATAATCCTAATCCCAGTCCTAATGGTAAATTCTAATCGTAACACTAACCATAATACTAATGACGATGCAAACCACTACCCTTACCAATATCCAAACTATAATCCTAATTGTAATCCTAATCCTAATCCTAACCCTAAACCCTAACCCTAACCCTAATTAAAACCATAACCCTAACCATGATAATAATCATAACATAAACCCTGATCCCAACCTTAATCCTAATGCTAAACGCCAATCCTAATCCTAACCCTAAACCTTGATCCTAATCCTAATCCTAATTCTAATCCTAATTCTAACCCTAATCCTAATACAATATAGCTATATATTAATTGTCTAATGTCTATTGTGCTGCAATTGCTACTAGCTTATATATATTTTATAATATACATAAAATATGTTGAATAATATCTTTCTTGAGGCGCCTATTCAATTTTCATGTGAAAATTTGATTACAAATAAGTACCTCACATAAAGATACAAAGATTAAAATATTTAATTATATAAAGATACAATTTAAATATAATTATCCTTTTAAAATAAATAGATATTCAATGTTTAATGTATGTAGTTAAAGATCGATATTATGTTTGCCACATTGGAATGTTCTCTAAATTTTTTTTTTTAATGATTCGAAAAATTAACATTTTATTGAAATGCTTGATCTCTCTATTGATATTTCTTGCCATCATTTACATAGATTTTTCTATTTCTTTTTGAAACGCTTAAAAATTATAATTATTATATAATTATTTACTGCGTATCCAGCTAAAACCCTCACAATCCAACTAAAGCCCTCGCGAATCGAGAGGTGGTTTGCGGAATTGAAAAAACAAAAACCAAACTTCAACAGGCTTCAAATTTGGTAACAATTTGAGGTTGAACCTTTTCAACGCAAAACCTTTCATAGTGAAATTGCACACCCTAGGGTTCATAAGTCTTAAACCATGGCTAAAATTGTGAAAGGACGAACTCCACCTGTGAAAGGCAAGAAAATGGCGAAGAAATCTCCTTTTCCTTTGCCTCGTCCTCCGCCCAAGGTGAAAAAAACTAAGAAGAATAAGAACGGAGGCTCCAAAAAGGTTCCTCGCCTGCCTTTTTCGCTTAAAAAAGAGATAGACATTCTTCATCCCACAAGCAATGATGAAGAAGATCAGAATGATGGAGAAAAACTTGACGGAGATGAGTACGAATATGAGGAGGATTCAGCACAAGAAGATACCAAAAAAAACAAGAGATATGATCAAGTAGATAACCTCGAGTTCGATCTGCCCTCAGATTTTGAGGTAAGTTTCTTTTTAAGTTTTGTATAGGAATTTAAGATTTTTCAGTGAATGGTGCATTATTTTTTTATTATTCTTGTTTGGGAGTCTGGCAGCTCACTGGAAACGTTCAGTCTAAAAGTCACAATGTGGGGGCATCAGCTAGCTTCAGAATTGGATGCCAATTCTACTCATTAAGCCACTTTCATATTCTACTGAAACTCACCTAATTAGCATGGGATAATATAGTTTGTTTTTCACGCCATTTTATTTTTTCTGCATATGTTTTTCCTCTGGATTTGGGCCAGATATTTTAATTTTTCTGCATTTGCCTTTCTTTCCAAGAGAGGAACATAAATTCCAGGCCCCTGCTCCTATGCCTTCCGTTTACTAATGTACTCTTCCTTCCAATCAAATGCTCAATTTTCATGTGACAATAAATGAATACATCCTACAAGTCTTGCCTTCTGATTCCCTTGACTCCCACTCTCTTGCAGTGACTCTTCTTCCGCCTTCCTTGCTGAAGCATTCTTCAGACAAATGGTGAGAGCTCATATTCAAGAGTGAGATGTTTCACAAGTATCTACTTTGCAATCTATGCTAGTAGTCCCTCTGAGAATCCAAAGATATGGCCTTACCATTATCTACTTGCAATAGTGGTTAGGATACATGTGACATACACCCCTTCCTCCTTGATCCTTGTGTCCTTCTATGCTCTTCTTCCTTTCTCGTAGCTTGTGGCTGCCCTTGCTTGACTTGGCCATTCTTAGATGAAGATGAAGATGAAGTTTACATTGTTATCCAAATGTACACTATCCTTGCAATAACTGCAATAACTAATGGCCTGATATGTGTTCAAATCATGTGGTTTTTGACTTTCTTGGTGTGTGGTTAGACCTTTTTCTTTTGCATACCAGATAAATGGTTCCGTCTTTGTCCATTTTTTCTAAATATGTTGGGACGTCTAACGATGGTTTGCATCCACTTGCACATGCTCACACAATGATTACTCTTATCCTAAGTTACCGATTTGGGTGCGGATTCAGATGCGGATGCGGGATGCGGGTGCAGGATGTGTGAGAATTTTTTTTTAGGGGATGCGGATGCGTTTGGATACGTGTGTATATATATATAATATATGATATATCAATATGCAAAGAAGTGCAAAAATTATACAAAACTAAATCATTTGATAGTATGAATTTCCAAATTAGAATAATGATACTTCACCAATCAGCATTTATCAAGATTCAAGATATTTCATATTAGTTCAACAACTTCAACTTAAAATTTCATAGACACAAATATTCAAATTGAAACTTGCTAGTATCATTCAAACTTCAATGTTTATCAATCAACTATCAAGGATTCAAGAGTCAAGACACAAGATGCACTAATCATATTGAGAATCATAAGGATTCTCAAGAAAATCCACATTCTCATCATCTCCAACTGCTGCAAGTTCAAGATCATTTGAACCAAGAATGGTTCCACTTGTGCTAGATGCACCATGTGTTATGGTATCTTCACCATCATCTGTGATTGTAATGAGATCATGAAGCGTTGCATCCAAGTTTGCACACTCAGGGGTTACATCCCAAAGCTTGGTTGACCCTTCCTTGTATTCATTCTGGTAAGGTGACAAAAGACACAAGTTGGTATGAATGTAGACCAAGTCCTCAGCTTTCTTTGAGCCCAACCGGTTGCGCTTCACTGAATGGATATAGGAGTATGTACTCCAATTCCGTTTAGCAGCAGAAGAACTTGCAACCTGGATAGTGTTCACAAAATTAAACATATAAATGAAAAACAATTTAAAGAATGTTAAACACTAAATTGGAGAATACAAGTGGTAAACAAAAAACAAAAAAAAACTTACTTGTGACAGGATCTTGATTGCAAGAGGTTGTAGTTGCTTGAATGGTTGACCATACATGTACCACCAAGTGATAGCTCCCAATTTATATTGGTCCTTTATTGCAAATGGAGACATTTTTGCACTCGAAGCAAACAAGCCAAATTCTAGCCTCACTGTGTCATGCATTTCCTCATTTGGGAAGAGTCTTGCAAAAGCTTTGTAGCACCCATTGGCAACTTCTTCATCCGCATATGGTGCAACTCTATCTGGCATAGCAAGTACTTTCTCACTATAGTACCTCGGAGATAAGGCATATGCGAGGAGGTGCAATGGGGTAGTCATCTTCTCCTAGCAATGATGAATGATTTTTTCCACCTTATTGCATAAGGCTTCACATTCTGTGGGGTCATTCTTATGCTGTTGGATGGAAACTTTTACCTTCTCAACCATGGTGTCCATGCCATCATACACATTGCCCAAGCAAGGTGTAACTGTATCGGCAAAGCAGAGCATAGTCATAATAGGCTCTGTAAAATCCAATACAAATTGTACACGAGCCCACCAACTATCATCCAAGACCAAAGCCTTGACCTTTTGGGCTCTTTCTGAATTTGAAGCCTTCCATATACCCCACTGGTTAGAAATAACCATTTGGCTTAATGATGTTTGCACCTTCACAAGCCGTCTCATAACAATAGTATGAGACGCAAAACGGGTCTCAACAACCTAAGCAAGTTAACAATATGTCAAAGTTATATACAATTTGATAATTGAACATGAACATAAAATTTATTAAAAATCAATAAATAAATGAAAATTTTAATTTACTAATTACAATGAATTTACCTTCAGCAGCTCCAATTTGGAGAATGATCTAAATATGGATTGCGACATGTGGTGGTTTGTCACAAACATTTGTATCTTCTCCCCCTCTTGGTAAATCTGCTTCACCCAATCTATTTGAGTGCCGATTTGTTGTATGATCAAGTTTAGGGAGTGTATAGTGCATGGTGTCCAAAAGATATGGTCATACCGACCCTCAACCAAAGCACCTGCACCCCTACAATTTTTGGCATTGTCTGTAACCACCTGGACCACATTCTCACTACCCACCATCTCTATGGCCTCAATGAGAATTCTAGAAATGAATTGGGAATCCTTCACCTACCCTTCACAATCAACAACTCTAAAAAACATTGTCCCTTTGGGGGACATTGCAATCACATTAATCAATGGTCGATTTCTTACATCTTTCCATCCATTAGACACAATAGTTAAACCATAAGTTTTCCAAGCATGTTTCATTGGTTGAAGAGCTCTCTCTATACAAGTCCTCTCTTTTTGCAATATAGTGGTACGCACCTTTTCATACCCGGGACTTACATAATTAGCTGGAGCTCTAAGTATGGTTTCCACCATTTCCTTCCAATATGGTGATCTTACCAAGTTGAAAGGAAGACCATTGGCATAGAGGCAACGTGCAATGGCTTCATCAGCAAGCTCTCTTGCCTCCATTTTAAATGCGCTTTCCAAAGGGCCTCTTTTGCGGGTGGTAACCTCCACTTCTTCATCATCCTCTCTTGGTACAAGTACTTGGAAGAATGGATGTTTGGAGGATGCAATTGGTTCAGTGGGTAATTGTATTTTGTTCTTTCCTGATGGAGGTTGATAAAAACTTTTTTTGGATCTTTTCACCAAATTATCAGCCTCTTCTTGTTCTCTTACAAATGAAGCTATCTGTGCATCAGACATCCCCTTCCCAGTTGTGCCTTTGCACATTGCAAATCCTTTACCAGCAGGGCCCATAAAATGAAGTTTGACCCGGGAATATGAGCTATTGAATGGTTTTCCTTTGTTACTTTGACAATAATTACACTTCCAAAGATACGAGCCACCTCCTGAAACCTGTGATACTCTTGTCGTATGTCTCCATAAAGGAGATCCAACATCAATATCAAAATTATTGGTTCCTTGCCCTCCAACTGAACTTTGACTACCGGTGGCCATTCTTGCACAATACAGTCTAGTTTCTTGCTATAATAAGAAAATATATAAATTTAATTTAGAAAAAATCCTACGAACATCAAGCATACAAGTGCAAAAAAATGATACAAATAGATAGCTAAACTTGTTTGTTTATTTCTTTTAAAAAAAAAATTTGAAAAAAACTTCAAAAATTTCTTCACAAACTTGAAAATTTTTAAAAAATCATCAAAATCTCAAAGAAATTCATTAAACAACTTGAGAATGGGACCAAATGCTTACCTGAAATGTTTAAAAATGCTTTGTGGAAGCTCTCCCTTGCTCTACGATTGTTCCTCTTCGAATTAAATAATCAGCTTGCCTTCAAAGTTCAAAACCCAGAAAATGGAGAGCTAATGAGAAAATATGAAGCCTGCAAACAATATGGCATAAAGCATGGTCGAATGGCCTCTTTTAGGGCCGTTTTAGGGTTTAGGGCAAAAAAAGAAGTTAAAAACCTCTTATTAGCACATGCGTTAATGTTTTGTTAAGTGAAATTTGTTTTAAAATTTCATTTTTTGCCTGCAGGCCTCGTGGATGCTCCTAGATGCGTCCGAAAGCCCTGTGGGTGCCACCTGGATGCCACCATAGGCGCCTGGATTTGGGTGGGCCAGGCATCCACCTGCATTCGGGCGCTTGTGGTGGCATCCGGGTGGCACCCATAGGGCATTTGCTCCCGCATCGTCACCCGCTCGCATCCGCTCCCGCATCCACCTCAGACCAGATGCATTGGTATCTTTTAGCTCTTATCTATTGAGATCTTTCTTCTTATAATATATATAGATGATGGAAGATTTGGACCAGCCCTTCATGTTTCCATCAGAGCTTGATGCTGGCTTGCTACCTTTTAGGGACTACCAAGTGGTGAAGTTGGAGTGCTATCTCTTCACTTCCTCTTTACTCAAGAACAATGTGGTGAATTCTACCATTTGTTTGTAAATGCTTCTTTGCCCTGTTGAGTTAAAACCATATCCTCTGCTTCTTGTCCTTGTTGTCGACTCCTCAATGAAACATTACAATCAATTTGGGGCTTTACAAAGATAAAGTGACCAATTCTATACCCATGTTGGGATGAATTTGATGTGAAGGTGGTTTGAGGTCTTCACCTTTACAAGCTTCCCTTGCTTTGGTTGTTTAAGAGTATCCTCCAACCTCACTTTCATCAAACACAAGGTCACCAAATGGTGGTCTTTCCCCAGCCTCTATGGGTACAAGGATTCATTGGCCATCCTTTGCCATCATATCCCATTTTCATTAGAAGCTTAAAGTTGATTCCTTTTGTGTGTGCCAAAATTGACCAAGGCAGTTATTAGACTTCACAATGGAGGTGCTTACCTTAACCAAATCACTCTTTGATGGACCTTTATGTGTGAAGATCTACCTTGGAGTACAGCCACTTTTTTGTTTTTTGAACAATCTTTGCATAGATTTGTTGATGCTGCCTCCTGTGTATCCTCTTGTTGTAGCACGCCTTGCATGAATTGAGAATTTCTTTTCTAGTTTACCTATCTTATTTTCCATACCATCTTGCAAATTAACAAGACTGGTCATAATCACACTCTTAAACTCTTCAAAGACTCTATTGTTCAACACTTAAACTAATCTTCTTTCCATTTATTTTATATGAATTGTCTGTGGCATTGAACAAAAACTGTGTATAAGTCTTCTCCATGGGTTAGCATTTGCTTCCTGCTGGACTAGTCCCAGAAATGTGATATTCATGAACTTCAGCATCCTATTTTTTTTCTGTCACTGTCATTTATAAGGTTATTTTGAAGGTTCTACCCATGATCACAGTCAGCATCCCTTTTCTTCAGTATCATCTGTAAGTTTATATTGATGCCTACACCCATGGTTGCCATCTGTGATGCACTTTCAATATTTAATTTATTGTGGAATTACACCATGTATTGTGCATCCCTGGCCCATAATAAATGCTGGAACCCCTTTCCTAAAATTTTGACGTGTTTTTGATCCAGTTAGTTCCAAGCTAAGTTGCCGGTTTGGATTTGGGTTCGGATGCAGGTTCAAGATTTGGGTTCCAAATTCGTTCAATTTTTTTGGGGGGTGGGTTGAAACTCGTTTTGGGTTCGTCCGTACAAAAACATATGTTTATATGTATATGTATGCAGCAACAGATAAGTTCATACACCACTATGCTAATAGTAAAGCAACATAGCAAAATACACCACCATATATATTAATGTTTTAGTCCAAATGACATATGTTTACCTTTTTGGCCTTTGTAGTGGTCTACTTTAGGGTTGGAGGGTTGGATTGACTAAAATAGACAAAAAAAAAAAACTTTAAAAAAAGTCAGGAAAAAACATTTTTTGGCCAAATTTGGCCTGGGTCCTCCTGCAGATTTGCAAATTCGCCATAAAAACAGCAAAATTCATGCCGGGTTTGTCTGACAGAATTTGGGCAGACTTTGAAGGTTTGTGGCAGAATTTTGCAAGAATATAACAAGGACCAGACTTTTGCAAGAACCGGACCAGACTTTGGGGTTGCCAGGGAAGAATTTGGTAACATAGGTTCCAAGTCATCTTCCATCTTTTCTGACATGTCTGCATTCCATAAGGCAATTGAACTCCCAGAAACACCTGTTCTTAAAGAAAGGACATAGTGGAAGCTGAGATGTTCTTGAAGCTTATATATAATGTGCTTTGTAATGCTGTGGAATCTTTGTCTCATATTGTTGATGTATATATATATATATATATATATGTATGTATGTATGTATGTATAATGTAATATTAGAGAAATTAATATAATATTCAAGAGATATTATATATATATATATGTGTATGTATATATATATGTATATATATAATCATGATTGTCATTATATTAATTACATAATATTGAATAGACATGTCCCATGAAGGGACATGTCTCTTCTTGGCTCATTCTCAATATAAATGCAAGAGATTGTTGCATTTGGAAAACACATACAGTTAGATAGTGCTATTACATTTGCAATGATCCTAAAACCTTAACATGGTATTAGAGCCAAGTTGCAAATGTAAGAGAGTAGTTTGTTGATGGTGAATGTGTGACTGTCTTAGATAATATAGTCTCAGTACAAGGACCATATCTCATAAATACACCGTTGGATTTTGCTAAATTTTGGATATGTTGGTGAAAAACAAATTTAGAAAAATCTCACTGGAGCGATTGGCAAGAAAGTGTTGGGCTCAAAAGTTCTGACTGAATGTGTACGGGTCTATGCGAAATTTGTAAAAGAGCGAGGTTCCTTCTTTAAAAGCCTAACCGCTTGAAGGGAGATCTAATAAGATTGAAGGTTGTGATAGTGTATAGAACCTTTGGATATCCAAGATAGGTCATGTGAAGAATTTTGGTAATGTTTGAGAACGACGACATCGTTTTGTGAATTTGCATGATATTTTCTATATGGGCTCACCTTACAGGATGAAATACTTGAAATTTATAAAAGATAAGTATTCCATGTTTTATTAATGCACATAATTTTTTTTTAAAGTTTGTAATTCATGTTATACTATTGGTTAGTAAAATCTTGTATGCTTCTATCATTGGTATTTTCAGTTGAGATAGTTTAGTGAGCTATTTGTAATCTCTCTTTGACATACCTTCAGGATGGAAGCACAAGAAAGAACTTAATGCTTGCAAATGAATTGATGATTGCGACCAGATGCAGAGGGAGTCTGACATTTCAAAAGAAGACAAGAGGTTGATACAAGAACTTGAGCTTTAGAGGGAGCAGAAAGAGGATATGGTTAAATCAACTTTTGATAATCTTGGTCATATTGATTTAGAGGGAGTAGTCCATACTGAGATGGATTCTCCAGTGATCAAGAATCTATAATAGTTAGATTACTAGGAATCATGAATGCATTTTGGGCCCTGTGTAAATCATGAGGAAGCGACAACTTCCAAATGATTATCACTTGTATTTGCAGAAGTTATTGGAAGGTGACGATCTTACAATAACTTAAATCATGATATACATTATTTATAATGTTGAAATAGATCATGATGGATTAAATCAACAACTAAGTTTTAGATGTCATTAAATTGACGGTCTATGAGTTGTTTGTATAGATATATCTTGTAAATCAACAACTAAGTGTTAGATGTCATTAAATTGACAGTCTATGAGTTGTGCGTATAGATATCTGATATATGATAGGTATTTGGTGAATATCATGTGTTGATATTCTGCAGGCCAGTACCTTATTGAGTACTTGGTGAATATCATATGTTGATGTTCTGATAGGCCAATACTCAGAGTATTTGGTGAATGTCATGTGTTGACATTCTGATAGGCCAATACTCAAGATATCAAATGTGATATCAAATGATGGAAATCTTTTGATCTATTTTGATATTACATTGAGGTAATATTTATTCTTGTGTTTATCTTCCTTGGCTAAGAGGGAGTGTTGATGTTTTGTAGCTTCAGTCAGATAAACACTATGAGTCAATACTAGTGAAGATATGTATATATATATTTAGTATATATGAGATGTATATATATACTTAAATATATATATATATTATGTAAATATTAGAGAAATTAATATAATACTCAAGAGATATTATATATATATATATATATATATATATATATGTATGTATATAATCATAATTGTCATTATATTAATTACATAATATTGAATAGACATGTCCCATGAAGGGACATGTCTCTTCTTGGCTCATTCTCAATATAAATGCAAGAGATTGTTGCATTTGGAAAACACATACAATTAGATAGTGCTATTACATTTGCAATGATCCTAAAACCTTAACACATATAAATGTCATGATTGGTATATATTATACATCATTATGTTCATAGTTATTTTATTTTCACAGGGGTGCAGACCCTTTGACGTCCATGCAATGAATTTTATTTTTTCATAGATGTGGAGCTTGACCTTATGGCTTATTTCACGTATAGCAATTTTTCTTGTTATCCTGCTGCTAGAGCATCCTTAGTTTATATGCAAATCAATTGCATTTGAAGTTCTTCCCTTGGTATCTTACGTTCTAGTTCTCACATTTGCATCTCAGGATTTAGGAGCTCTTATCCCCTTCATTATGCCCGATATAGGAGTGATACCCTGATTTCCATTGTCAATTCTTATGGTATTAAGAGTTGAGCAGTTGCTGCCTTATAATGATTTTATAATGTTTCTCTGACTAGTATGAATATTGTAATAAATTATGTCTTAAATGCTGGTAAAGAATCTTCCATTTTTTTGATAATAACTAAAATTTGCATTTCTGTAATGCAAAAAGAAGAATTGGAGTTAATCTTACCCAAAGTTGGACCTTTTGAAGTTTTTAATCTTAAATAGCTTAGTCAGTTGGGTGAACTTATTTGCAAGCATACACTACAAATTTCAGTATGGTTTACCAGCTTCCTACTTTGAGATTTCCTTATGTTGCTTGGGGGTTGCAATGGCAGCTAATATGATCACGTTCGTAATAAATACATTGTTCTTTATTCTCAAGGTTACCAGGAGATGGGGGTACTTGGAGACTGGTACCGGTACTGGTACGGGTAATTTTCAAAAATAGGAGACGGGGGTACTTGGAGATGTCAATTTTTGTTTAATATAATTTAATAATTTCTAGAAAATATCATGACATAGAACTTTGAAAACAAGAATAGTGGTAAACTTTAATATTAACTTTTAAGTTTAGATACACAAAAGTCAAAAGTCATTGTGTTGAAGAGTGAAAGAGTTCAAAACTCACAATATATATTTCATATTAGATTGTCATTACATATTGAAATTCAGAAATATTTATAGTTTGATGTTGATACACGTGCCAAAGGATATGAGATGTGTGATTATGAGAAATTTTGTATTGTTCTTCTGATAGTGGAGAAGGTTTGCATGGATTTGTCCCTATAAGATATTTGACAAGGCTGGAGATACTCAGTGGCTTCCATTTTTCCAACAGTTGAATTGATGTTACGCAAAGATGTCTTATTACCATTCTGGTAAACTCTTTAAAAGAACAGTTGTTAGTAAATCATGAAACTACAAGAAAAGTGAATAATTGTACATCATTGACGAGTCTTTCTAGAGAGGCAATTGAGAAAATTGATTAGAAGACTATAGTGGCTATCATTATCATTACTAACAGATAAGTAATACTGATTGTCACAAGGGTGATGATAGTGGATAAGATTTAAGAGTTTTTCTAACACCTTATGCCCTATGTTTTTGGTGGGAAACATCAATTGTTGGTCCGGAGAATTTGAAGACGGCAATCAGAAAAACCCCGTGCATCAGGACGTTTTTGGGGACGTCTCTGGTACCTAGAGACGTGTCTCCGGTACTGGAGGTCTCCGAGACGCGTCTCAGGGGGTAGGAGACGGGTCTCCTGGTAACTATGTTTATTCTTTTTTGGAAATTTGAAATTTTGATTTGGGATCCAAAAATATTCTACTGGCCCATGACTCCATGTTGAAAGCATCCATGCATGCAAAGCATTCCTCTTCTTTTTTGCAAAAAACACGCCTAGTTTCTGCAATATGTCGCTTTTCGATGGTTATGCTCCTTAAATATTGCATCCTAACATGTTCTTTTCAAATTTCTTTATACCTGCTACTGATTTTGCTATTATTATTGTTTTACTGTTTTAAGCTATAATTCCCTGCCTGGTAATATTTTAAGCCAAATTCTTTCTTGGTCACTGCATAAGCCTACACTACTTTAGCCATTGCACCATTATTATTTGAGATTTTTCATATTTCTTGTAGATGGTATTCTTTCTTAAATGATGACAGGTTCTATCATATGTTGCCCTGTAGGATGAGGAAATTGATGAAGATACTGTATTTGGTCATGAAGATTTTGATCATTCGGATGATGATCTTGTTGCAAAGGGGATGATGAAAGTGGATCAGAAGGGAAAACAGACATCGTTTGTGGTTTCCAATAGTGATGAGGAAGATGGAATGAGTGAATCCGAGGAACTAAATGGAGAAAGCAAACATGGGCTTGACAGTGATGAAGAAGATAATGAGCTGGATCAAGTGGTTGCTAGAAGTAAACAACAGGGATTTTTATCAGAAGAAGAAGAAGAAGATGAAGAAGAGCAAGGAGAAGAAGATGACGATGAGAAGCATCAGAAAATGCTCCAAGATGTTACTGGAAGGGCTTTGGATGCCTTTGAAGGTAAGTGCATCACTATATATTTTTACACTTCAAAAAATAGGAAATGCCTCTTTGCTCTTGCTTAAAGCCATTCCATAGATTAAAGCTTCATTTCACACTTTAATGATTACTATATGATTCTTGATCTCTTAGATGTTGAAAAGATTAATTCTTACAGTTAACAGGTTTTGTTTTTGGATTGCTGCTGATCAGGCCAGAAGAGGAAGAAAAAAGTAGTAGTTTCTGAGGCATATCCCGAATCTGAATATAACCTGGACCGAAAAGCATCTGGTCTGACTGAAAATCTGAGTGTTCAGGACCTGATGGCCCCTCTTTATGGGAATTCAGGCTTCGGATCACTTAGAAAGAGGATGCATCAACTAGAAAAAAATGCTGTGCCTGTACAGGCACCATTACCTAAGGTTGTACAGGCAAGATTGGAAAGAAAAGCAGCTTATGCAAATACAAAAGAAGAAATAAAAAAATGGCAGCCACTTGTGAAAAGGAATAGAGAAGCTTCAACTGTCAACCTTGCTAAAAAGGTAGATGTAGAGAAAAATGGTACAGGGGCTATAGCTTTTGCATTCAAGCCAACAACAGATTTGGAAAAAAATATTACCTCATTGCTACAGGATGCACGTGTGGTTGAAGCTCAGAGAATGGATGGAGCTGAGCTGCTTGAATTAAATAAGGCATGTAATTTTATGCTATTTCTGCTTATCATCTGTGTATATGTTAATTTTGTTGGTTACTTTTGGAAAATAAATTTGACATTGAATTTTACAGGTATAAGTTATTACATGTTAAAATTATGTTCTTATTGTTTATTGTATTGCAGTAATGCATGTAAATGCTAGAAGTTCCATGGTATTTAATCTCTATTTTTAATATGCATATACATGTTGAAAACTTGAAAATTAACTTTATTAATTGTGAAAAGCTTGATGTTTTGACTTTTGCAGGTTACTCTTGAAGAAGTAAGGGAACGGCAGGGCCGACTTGCAAAAATGCGGAGCCTTATGTTTCGCCATGAGTTGAAAGCAAAACACATTAAAAAAATAAAGTCTAAGACATATCACCGCCTGTTAAAGAAGGAAAGACGAAAAGCTGGATTAGGAGACACATCTAATGATCCTGAAGCTGCAAAGGAATTGGCTATGAAGCAGGAATTCAAGCGTGCTGAGGTACTCAAATAAAATTTTCATATTTTTCCTTAACACTGAATGTCTAAGGTTGCTTATGGTAGCATATTTTGTTATGGAGTACAGGAACGCATGACATTGAGGCACAAAAATACATCTAAGTGGGCAAAGAGAGTATTAAAGCGTGGACTACAGACACAAGATGAGGGGACTAAAGCTGCCTTAGCTGAGCAACTACGTATGAACACTCTTTTGACAAGGAAGATTCATTCTATGAATGATGATAGTAGCAGTGATGGAAGCAGCAGTGAAGATGATGACAACACAGAAATTCTTCTTGGCTCTGATGATAAACTGAAATCCCATATTATTGCAAAGGCCAAAGAGGATACATTGAAGGTCTTGGAAGGTGAAGAGGAAGATATTCCAAAATCAGGGATTCTTGCTCTACCTTTTATGGTAGGCTTTCTCTGCAGTCTCTACCATTATGAGTTTATTTTTTGAAGTTGCATTCTATAATTCATATGATACTTTTGAAGCATATCGAATTTAACTATTGCTCGCTAATTTGGCTCATTTTTTGCCTCATTTTGTCTGAGATACATTTTTTATTTTCTGAGATAACAAATTATTTTTCTGTTGCCTAAAACTTTGTAGTCATAGTTACTGGCATTTGTTATTAAATAAATTTTAGTTTTTGTTAGCTGTTGTATATTTTGGTAAATAAATAGTTATGTAGATATAATGATATGTTTGTATGGAATACTTGCAATATATGTATGTTAATGAGCTAAATCATTACCTCAGGATTTCTTCATTTTGCAAGACAAATAGATCAGGAATAGTGGAAATTAATAAGCCCGGGAACTGACAAGGATAGCACCATGAAATCCTATCATTTTGCCTTTCTAGAATCAGAGAGAAAAAAATTCGCAGGCTTAAAAAATTTAAATAGATTAAATTTGGTGAATAATCTTACACTTCAATGCATATGCTTATAAAGCCATCACTTCGTTCTTTTCGTATAAGTTTATAACCAACCTAACTACCAAAACTAATAACAACAGTACATTACTTACTGACAAATACCTAACTCACTACAATATAATAAATCACATGGCATATCAAAAATAATAATAGGTTACAGATAACCTAAGCTCTAATACACAACATAAAACACTTGAATCAGAAGGATTCCAACAAATCCCCCCTTTATCAAAAAAGAAAAAACTCAGATGATCTGGAGCATCTATGAATTTGGTCAACCACCCAACCCTGCCACTCTGTAACTCAGTCCTTAATTTCTTGCCAGTAATCAACTTGTGCTGACACCTGTATGCATGCTTCCTGATGTCTGAAGCTTTGCTCCACAATCAACGATGAGCAACCTTTGTCAATCTTGTACATCCAGTCCCTTCCTAGCATGATCATATTGAATTCCATAACAACATGCCTCTAACCATCTGTACTGTCTTCAATGCGAGCAAGATATGTCATTGCCCAACCACAGTGGGCAATCTGGCGATTCCATTGTACCTGTAGTTAATCAAAGTACTTGACACCATCATCAATTGTTGAGACCGCACAAAACTATCATAATAACTCCCCAACTAATGTTGAAGTTACAAAATAAGAAACTACTTGTAGACTGATCATGAAGATCACCGTTACCTCCTATCAATTATGAGGTGGGAAATACAACTTCACTGCTTGTCAGATTCTTGCTTTGCATCAACACTCAAAAAATGGAAGCAAATACCAAACACGACATTGCTAATGTTGAACACCACACTACACTCAAATGTCAACATTGTAATGAAATGTCAAATTGGAACTGCATCTACCATACTGAAACACCTAATCAATGCTAAAAATAAGAAAATATCCACTCCCACATAAACTGCCTTTCGAGCAGTTTAACCAATCTTTGTGCAAGAAGCAAGCTCAGATGTTAATGGTCCGTAATCCTCCATTTTGACCCCCTCTATGTCCTATCCACAAGACGCAACACTAAAAATGCTGAGAGCAGAAGTGTTAAGTGATATTATAAAAGTCTTCATTTTAGAGGTATCCAGTTTAACTGATGGTACATCAATAAAACCTTGTTGTACTAGTTACAAAGAATTCTTTATGTCACCATTTACAACAAAGTTTTCAAAAAACTCAATAGAGGTATGCCAAAATAAATATAAAATCTGTATAGTGCATTTAGAATGCCCCCAAATCCCAGATTGACTACACACTATGTTATATATGGGCAAAAATCCTTAATTTCCAAAATACTCCAGAAACAGACAGTTTAGCAGGTAATAAAATTGGCCACACAAGAATCCATTAACTTTATTTTTTAATTGAGCGCATTATTTTCGCCCTTTATCAGATTGGCCATGATCTGCAAGGAAATAACACTAGTCCTATGGGGGAGGCAATGCAAATAAGTTACAAGATGTGAATGATTTCAGCAGCATAACAGTATCTAATAGTGTCTCCCTTGAGAAAGCTCAACAACAATAGCACATTCAAACTGTATTACTCAAAGGAATAAGGTTAGTTTCAATGCTAATAATGGAGATCCTCAACTTTGATTTCTTGAGTCAATTTGGTAACATGTACCCTAAGTTGCCGATATGGGTATGGGGACGAGAACCCTGTACGTGGGTACAAACAAATCTTTTTTTGGGTTTGTGTACGTATATATACACAAAAAAACAAAAAACAAATTAAAGAAATATACGTAATTGTAAAACTAAGTCATTTGATAGTATGATACTTCATCCTTGTTCAATGCCAATTGCTAAAGATAAATATTAAATGCCAATTGATGGTTCAGAATTTCAATATTAAGTCGTTAGCCAAATCATATATGTCTAGGTTCACGATTCAAATGAAAATCATTACATTTACAAAATTGACAATAAAAAAATACTAATTGTCTTCTATCTCTAGTTTAGTTCATCAATCATCAAAAGGATTCAGAAAAAAATCATCATCAATTGCATTTGCAGCTGGTGCAAGTTTAACATCATTTGAACCCGAAATAGTGCCACTCGCTCTAGCTGCATCATGTGTAGGTATCTCATCAGCACCACCATAGTGACTCTAGCAAGATCTTCAATAGTTGCATCCAAGTTGCTACACTCAGGGGTTACGTCCCAATGCTTCGCTAACCCATTCTTGTATTGGGGTTCCTTAAGTGATACAAGATGCCAATTGGAATGAACATAAACCAAATCTTTTGCTCTTTTTGCCGCCAACCTATTACACTTCATTGAGTGGATTAAGGAGTATGTACTCCAATTCCATGCAGCGTAAGAAAAACTTGCAACTTGTTGAAATTGGAGAGAAAACCGACAAAAACTTAAAATAATAAATGCAAAATTAAATTTATATGTTAAGCACTAAATTCTACAATACAAATGGCCAAAAAAAACAAACTTGTGATAGAATCTTGATTGCAAGAGATTGGAGGGACATAAAATCTTGACCATGGAGGTACCACCATGTAGTAGCATCCATTTTGGATTGGTTATTAACAACACAAGGAGTATTGTTTCTTCTTGAGATGAACAAGTCAAATTCTCTCCTAACATTTTCCTCCACTTTCGGATCGGAGAAGAGTCTAGCAAATGCCCGCTTGTACCCAGTAGCAACTTCAAAATATCTATAGGACAGTGTTCTCCCTGGCAAAGAAAGTACTTTGGAGCTATAGGACCTGGGATGCAAGGAGGTGCAATGACGCGGTCATCTTATTCCAATGATGCATAAATGTTTGTTTCCACCAGTGTAACACCGACGCGGGGGTACGTGGGACGGGGGATTTCATGACGAGTTTCGGGTGCGGGAAAAAAAAGGGCCTCAATTTCGGGACGACGGGGGGGTGGTGGAGGGACGACGGCGGGGGTACGGGGGGGGGGGGGGGGGAGGAGGGGGGGCTGCATACTCTACATATATAACTTGAAATGCTAATTATGAAAAGATGTTTCAATATAACATACCAAATACTTGAACATAGCAAAATTGCAACACGAACTAGAATCATTGAACACTCAACATAGTAACATAGTAACATAAACATACATAGTAACATAATGAATCATGTTCTAAACTTCTATCAAAGATTCAAAATTCATTGTTTAAATATGAAATATGATATATCAAAATGATCATGATTACAATGAGCAGAGTAGCATGATATGATATAATGAATCATGATCAATCATCAATGTCAAAGTTTTCATAACTGGGTCTTAGGTAGTCTTTTTTGGTGGCTGTTTTCAAGTCCCTAGGTCCGGCAAATGAGGTTTGAGTGATTTTGGCTTGTTGGGAAGTCATGTTTGTCTGGGATTTGGATGAGAGCTAAGCTAAGTCTGTCATAGAGATGGGGTCGAAACCAAGCGATTTGTGATAAAGCAAGTTAAAACCCTTTGAGAATCCTTTTGCCAGCTTCAGTTCGACCTTAGAAAGCGATGATGGATTGTGGGAGGTAACCCTGCTGAACGCTTGCAGAATCTTGAAATTTGGCTAAGTCTGGAATTTTTCGAAAACCCCCAAAATCTAGAATCTACATCTTAACTCATATGAAGTTGGAACCTATGTCAAACATCCTGAAAGTATTTATACAAATATAACTTAAAGTATAAGTTTGAAATAAACAAACTTATACTTAAGTGTTATATTTGTATAAATCCTCCCACCCCTGCACTGAAAAATTGGAAACTCAAAAAAATTTAAAAAGTAGTACGGGGACTGGTGCGATTGAGGGACACTTTTTGGGCGTCCCGGGTGCGGTCGAGGGACGCCTGGGCAGCACTCAAGTACCGCACCCCCGCACCCAAGATCCCGAGAACCCGACCGGTACGGGGACGGGTGCGACTGAGGTGTGGCGGTCCACGGCCGCTGGCGGGGGTGCTGGGGTGCGTGGAGTACCCATCCCGGGGACGTTCCCTCACCCGGTACTCCTGGGTTTTTGCTAGGGTGCGCGTCCCCGTGTTACATTGGTTTCCACCCTTTTAAAATAGGTTTCTTCTAGGTCATTCTCTCTCTTTTTTTATAATATTATGACTTTTATTTACTCTATCATCGTGTCCATGCCATCATAGACATCCCCAAAACATGGTATATTTGTATCAACAAGCTTGACCGTAGTCATGATAGGCTTGGTGAAATTCAATACATATTCTACAGGAGCCCACCAATCATCGTCCAAGATCAATGACTTGCCCTTTTGGGCCCTCTTTGAATTTGACTACTTCCAAACACCCCATTGGTTGCTAATAACCATTGCATCCAATGCCTCTTGCACCTTCAAAAGGTGTCTTATAACAATTGTATGCGACACTGTTATGGTAAATTGATGTTGTATTAAATAGAGGAGATGAAAGCTCCTTATATAGTTTTACAAAGACTATGTTTCTAAAAGAAACAATCGTGAACTAAAGACGAAAATAGAAACTACCTAATAAACTAAAGGCTAACTAAGATGACCATGACTACATGTCTTGTGGTCATAAATTTTTCAGAACATTCTACTGCTGCTGAGACCCTTCCTAGATCTGCAAAATGCCAATGACCAAGAGTAGCCAAAATCCATCCTGAAAAAATAAAGAAGTCGCTGCCCCCTTCTTTAGAATGCTCTGCAACAAGAGACAAGACACTGCCAATGACTTTGCTACTTAGATGAGTTTGCCACTAACCCTCCCAGAATCTGCAAAACTTCTAACTAGAAATCATCACAAAACGTCAAACATAATGCTGGATAACAGAGATGCCCCTCCTTTTAGCTAGAGACACACTGAGAATAGCTACCACGATTTTGAGGAAAAATCAGAAAACCCTCCAATTTTTTCATAGAACAACACAATGCCCAAGAACAGATTGTAAAAAGTCATGATTTTTGAGGAAAAAATCACTGAACCCAAGATTACAAATCATCGTTTTTTCGGAAAAAATCGTAAAAACCCACACAACTTTGCAAATTATAGAATCCAGAAACGATTTTTGAGGATAAAATAAAAAAAAACCAAACAGATAGCTGTCACAAAATCCGAGAAATGGATCAATACAAAACATCATTTTAAAGGAAAAACGGTAAAACCTTTCTAGAAACCAGAGAGTCCTCCTTGACAAGAGCAAACCCTTAATTTTTGAGGAAAAGAAGGCGCTGCCCCCTTCTTTAGAATGCTCTGCAACAAGAGACAAGAGCCTGCCAATGACTTTGCCACTTAGATGAGTTTGCCACTAACCCTCCCAGAATCTGGAAAACTTCTAACCAGAAATCATCACAAAACGTCAAACATAATGTTGGATAACAGAGTTGCCCCTCCTTGTAGCTAGAGACACACCAAGAATAGCTACCACGATTTTGAGGAAAAATCAGCAAACCCTCCAATTTTTTCACAGAAGAGCACAATGCCCAAGAATAGATTGTAAAAAGTCATGATTTTTGAGGAAAAAATCACTGAACCCAAGATTACAAATCATCGTTTTTTTCGGAAAAAATCATAAAAACCCACACAACTTTGCAAATTATAGAATTCAGAAACGATTTTTGAGGATAAAATAAAAAAAACCAAACAGATAGCTGTCACAAAATCCGAGAAATGGATCAATACAAAACATCATTTTAAACGAAAAACGGTAAAACCTTTCTAGAAACTAGAGTGTCCTCCTTGATAGGAGCAAACCCTTAATTTTTGAGGAAAAAATTATAAACCCAAAATAATTTTTTTTTCCAAGGACAAAATTATTAAAACCCACTAGAAATGTTTTAAAGGGAAAAAATTATAAAAACTCATCAAAAATTTTTTAAGGGAAAAAAATTATGAAAACCCATCAAAATTTTTTTAAGGGAAAAAATTATGAAAACCCATTAGAGAAACCAAACTTTGCGTGGTAAACAACATATACAACATGCAACTCACAAAAAGCACATGCAAGAAGCATGCAAGAACATGCAAGTACATGCAACCCTTAAAAATCAGAGACTTTTGCTCAAACTAGGAAATTGCTTGATCAAAGCTCTCGACTAGGCTTGCGATTTTCAGCAAAAATCTCTGAAGACGAACCACAAAATTTTCATAAAATACCTCCAATGATTTTTATTTTAAAAAATCGAAAAACAAAATTCTAAAAAAAAATTCTAGATCAGAAGAGGCTCAAATTTTTCTTAAAAAATTTGTCAAATTTTACGAAATCCCGTCGACCCGCCTTGATACCATGTTACAGTAAATCGATGTTGTATTAAACAGAGGAGATGAAAGCTCCTTATATAGATTTACAAAGACAATGTTTCTAAAAGAAACAATCATGAATTAAAGATGAAAATAAAAACTACCTAATAAACTAAAGACTAAGATGACCATTAAAGAAACATTTCAATATTCTAATAAGCGCAAATCGGGTCTCAACAACTTAGGATCATGTTAATAACACATTAAAAATGTGTAAATAGCACATATAAAAAATATTATATACATATTGAACATAGCATAAATAAAATAAAATAAATAAATTAAATTTACCTTCAACGATTTCAACCTTGAGAAAGTCTTGAAAATTGCTTGTGATATTTAGTGGTTTGTCATGAACATTAGGATCTCCTCACCCTCTTGGTATATTTCTTTCACTCACTCTATTTGAGTGCCAATTGCTTGCATCACAAAGTTAAGAGAGTGTACGGTGCATGGTGTCCAAAAAATGTGCTCATATCACCTGCAACTCTACAATTTATTGCATTGTTTGTAATGACTTGTACCACATTCTCATGACCCACCATCTTTGTGGATTCAATGAGGATTTTGCAAATGAATTCCACATCTTTGATTTGCCCCTCACAATTAACAACCCTAAAAAACATTGCCCCTTTGGGGGACACTACAATAACATTTATTAATGTATAGTTTTTATAATCTTTCCTTCCATTAGAAACAATAGAAACTCTCCGTTCAACCCAAGAATCTCTAATTGGTTTCAATGATGTCTCTATAAAATTTTTCTCTCTTGCCAATAAGGTGGTACGTACCTTTTCATACCTAGGACTTGTGAAGCTAGGAGGTGCACTATTGATTGTCCACACTATTTCCCGCCACTATGGTGATCTCACCAAGTTGAAAGGAAGACCACTGGCATTGATGCAACATGCTTTCTTTTGCAATACCTCTTGCTTCCATTGTAAGTGCTTTGTCCAATGAACCTCTTTTGCAGGTGGGAATTTCTACTTCATCTTGCGTAGAGGGTATTTGCAAGAAGGGATGTTGGGAGGCCATTATTGAATCAGGGGGTAAAGTCATTGTTTTTTACTTTGCAGAAGGATGAGATCTTAGTTTTTCTCTTGCAACCACTTTATCAGTGTCTTCTTGTTCTCTCATGTATCCTACTATTTGTTTGACAAGCAACTTCTTGTGATATTGCTATCAGGATTCAACTGTGTAGTTTTTGAGTCAAACCCAAAAACTGAGCGTTGAGTCAAACTCTAAAACCTTTGTGAGCATCACCTAGATCCAATGAGTGCTAAGTGTTTCATTTATTCTCATGAGAGATGGGTTCTTGTGAACCACTGCTATTCTCATGAAACATGGGTCAATAAATTTGACTCAAAAACTACACAGTTGAATCCTGATAGCAATATCACAATTTGACTTGCTATGGAAAATATCTCCTACTTATCAGGCAACTTCTTATCTGGCCTTGGGCCTTCATACATTCTAATCCCTTTCCCAAAAGGGCTCAAAAAGTGAAGCTTCATTTGATAATCCGAGTTATTAAAATTTTGTTTATACTCATTATATCTCCATAAAGGAGATGCTTTATCAAATTTGAATTTTTGGTTTGCTTCCACACCCACTAAACTTGAACTAGTGACCATTCTTGCAATCTAATTTTTTGCTATTATAAGAAATTACACAATTTTAAATTAAAAAAAATAAAATAAATGCAAGCACACAAGCGCAAAACAAAGATCAAAAAAATATTATAACTAATAGTTAAACTTGTTCCCTTTTTCCAAAAAAAATGGGGGGGTCGATCTGAATCTTTGTGGTCCAACTGCGAGATTTCATCTCGTGGTTGCACTCTTGCCAATCCACCAAAGCCTCTTTGCTGCCTGAGTCATATGAACAAATACTCCGCAGTTTCTATCCGGCTGGAGGTAAGACCGAGGGTTTAGGATGGTAGAGGAGATCTCTCTAATCCGGTCACAATTCTCTTTGCGTGGGTTAGGGGAGGAATGAATTGCCCATGAAGTTATGCCAGGTCGCTAGCCTATTCAAAGTATTCAAAATGTGTCAGGATATGGGTAGATCAACACCGGGAACGTTGACAACTATCTCCCACCCAACCCGGTCCCCCTACTTTGAAATAGAACTTGAAATTTTTTTATTATAAATTTGAAAAAAATCATCAAAATCTTGAAAAAAGGCTAAAGAATAGGGTTAAATGCTTACCTTAGATGCTTAAATCTCATTTGTACAAGCTGGCTGGTACTCCACGATCAATCCCCTTTGAAAGAAACTAGTTGCCCTTCAAAATGCCAAAATGAGACAAATAGAGTTGAGAACAAAGAGAAGAAGAAACCGACTTGCCTTTTAGATCAAAATGGCTTCATATGGGCTGTTTTAGGGTTTCATTAATTAATTTTTTTTTTTATGCACTTTTTGAATGGGCCCCCATAGATACCCTATGGGTATGCCCTAGGTGCACCCCAGGCACCTTGGGTGCGCTCTGGGTATGTGGGCGTGTACCCACAGTGCATTTGGCGCGCTTGGGATGCACCTTGTGTGCACCCAAAGTGTATCGAAGAGTGCACCTGTACCCATGCAAATCTGAACTGCATTCATGGGTACTTCATGTGTACCTTGCAACTGAGCATGCACCTGCAATAAAATTACCATACGATCTCCAACCCAAGCCTTCAATATATACACCAAGGAGATCTTAGAAATCACTGATGGTTTTTGCACTCTCAAAACCACAAGTCAATTCATAGTCAGATGGTCCACTTTGGACTCATGAGCCCACACCTTAAGTGTAATTCCTAACATAGTATGTAACTCCCCGTGGAGGATATTGACTCCTCAAATCAAGGGGGTGGTCACAAACACTCTACATTTGAGTGCGCCAATTATTCGTATAACCCCTTTACACAGGGCTATAAGTAGCTGGTCAAAGATGCTCCAATAAGTCTACCATGTAACTGCCAACTTCAATACTCTTTTCAACCCATCATAATACAACTTCCAAATGACATTGTATGTAATTCAAGAAATTTTATGGATTCCTCCAAAAGTGGTGCTTCCTTGCAGGAGGGACCAAATGTTACAACACATTACAATTATTAAATAATTACATTGTTCCTAGGATTTGCAAGGTGAACAAGACTTGGTTCTAACATGAAGTGCTTTCACAAAACTTTGCTTTCATCAGATTTTGCAATATAGGGAAGAAAAATGCTATGCACAGCACACTGTACATATGTGTATAGCATGGTAGAGGAAATATATGTCAGGCTTAAAAAATAAAATAAAATAAATTGTGACAAACAAAATTGGGCTGCTCGCTGGGCGTGCCATGTGATTGCTGCAAGCTCTTTATGCTGCGCAGCCTGTTTGTATACTTGTCCTCATTTTCATAATTCAAATCCATGGTATTACACATCCAAAAAACAACACAGCTTTTCCAACTTCAACAGCCAAGACAGATCTTCAATTGTGTCTTTCAATGCTTGATGTGGAAGTATAATATTTTCAAGTAAGACGTTCCTTTTTCATCTATGCATCTTTGAGTGGGATTCCTTGTTGAGCAATGCACAAGCACCAGTTAATACAACAGATCGAAGGTAGAAATGAAGCTGAAAATTTTTCTGGACAGACTATTGGGAGAGACAATGGAGAAAATTGCCAGCTTAATTGCTAAAGGCTGAGCATGGTACACTTTCTTCCATAAACTGCTACTTCAACCTCCTTCAATCCTTAGGCATTTCTGAAACCTCTTGCAGGACCAGAGAGTAAAAAGTTAGACATGCTAGAAGAATTTAATAGATTAAATTTGCCTGGATAATCTTACATTTTAATACATAAGCTTATAATTCTTAAATCTTCCTGTACAACCAACCCAACTAGCAAACTTAATTACAACATTAACTGCAAGCATGCAAGGATAAATAAGTCACTATCAAATGCCTAACACCCCACATTATAACAAATGACATAACATATTATAAGAGCAATAATTTATAGATAACCTATGCATTAACACAAACATAAATGATAAAACACTTTTGGTGACAGGGATCTAAAACCCCAGGTTACTTACTGAAGATTTGGTTCTAACAGCCTTGTTTACTCTCTGAAAACTTGATTGTTTTGAGCTGAACATGGCTCAAGTCAAACTGTTGAAATATTATAAAGGAAGAATTAGAGTTCTTGTATAACTGTCCTTTTGGAGAGACTATTATATATCTGTTTTTATACCGTCCCCATTTTTGAAATCACTTTCTATTCATATGCTAAAGTTCAGCAGGTAGTTTATTTTTATGTGGTGGTTTTTCACATTATTCTTGTGATATACGCTTGGATGTTGATTACCATGAAATAGTTGAATCTCATCTGGTGGGAACAAATTCAAAGATATTTGATAGATGTATGTACACATTGGAGCAACCGGTCTTATGAGCTTGCATAGTTTGATTTTATCAATGCAGTTTTAGGAGGTTTTGAACCAATACAGGCAAATCTAGGTAGAATAAAAAAAATTGTATGCATTTTAGAGCCGTTCTTAAGCTAGAAGCATGATTCAAAGTTTGGAAAAGACAGTAAAATATAAGAGTATATCTATGCCTTGGCTAGAAGTTTCATCATGACAAATCATCTCTAGCCTTCCTCCTAAACTTTGTCTTGCCTTGAATGAATTTGTCTAAACGTTTTAAGTTAATGTTGTAGCTTACCTTTTCTAGCTTTATGTTTACTAAGAATTCTTTTATTTCCATTTTTTGTCATAAAATTTCTATCATTTTGCAAATTTTGTTTACCTGCATATTTTACTTTTACCAACCTTAATCAGCCATCCTTTTTAGGTGCGACATGGCCAATTATTGCTTGTCAACAATTTGGAATTGGCTCAATCATTTTTGTTGCATGGTCTATCGATCCCTTTCCTACAAAATAAATTAATAATGCTTTCTGCGAAATTCTACGTACTGCTTTTCATTGGTAACTCATCTTCTTCTAAAACTTTCTTTGGTCAATGATTTTCTTCATTGTCATTGTATTATTTTACTTTGTTGTCTTCTGCCAGAATGTTCTTTGTATTTTTTTCTTTCTGATCAGTAAATTCATTTCCTTTGGCATCTTCTAGTATACTTTTTGTTCCCAATACTTCAACATAACTTAGAGGTCAGCAGCCGTGTCTGAGGGTTCCTATTTGGCCGAAGAGGCCTTATTTGTTCATCCAGTCTCATTACTTTGCCAGGCATCTGACTCCAGTGCAGCAGAATGCAGCTGGAATGAAATCCTGATGGATGGTGTGAAAGAAACATTGGATATCTTGTCGAACAATATAACTCACTTATAATAATCTTCCCTTTATCACTTGACATCTGTCATATCTTTATTGTCTTTTTTAAGACTGCAAGAATCAGATATAGCACCCCCTATAAACTACAGTGCGCTAGGTAAACTTTTTAATGTGACCTGTGACGTTGGCATGACATGTTCTTCAGAACTGCGTGAGCTGGGGGGAAACTAGACCTTGTGACCGTGTGCTTTATCACAGGAAGCTCTCGCCAATCAAGCTAGCCCCCAGCCCTCTCATATCTTTATTGTATCATGCATTGTTGGCTTCTAATTCCTTATTCCATCCAATAAGTATGTTTAATACATTATCATTTGATTTATCTGGTTGAATAGCACCACCTTTTTGCTTTGAAAATAGTCAAATATATTGTAGCTTAGCAAAAATTTTGGACCCAACCTCAATAAAAAAGTGTTAGAAACTTGCATAGAGTTGTCATGATTTCTTAGTGGTCTTCTCATGACGTTGTTGATGTGAGTTTTGTGACCACTCCAACATGCAGGATGAAACACTTAGTATTCCAAGATGAAACACCAAATATCTAATCCTCTCTTGAACAAAGACACCATGTATGCTAAAGATTGCAGAAAGATCATAGAGGTGACTCCAAGGTTCTTATTCTTGTTGGATACAACTCAGTTTTATGATGTGGTTTGTTGGTAACGGGACTTACACTGTTCATTCAATGGAATATCAACTTTCTAATGTGAATGATTTGGCAATTTGAGCTAATCAACTTCTTCTAATGAAATAAAGCACAAATAGATATGGGTTTAGAGAATCTAAGTTAATTTTAACAATGCAAGAAACTATTGATGGTGAGATGAAACTAAACCAGTCCTTG
Organism: Chamaecyparis obtusa; assembly: GCA_027943335.1. Taxonomy (NCBI): domain Eukaryota; kingdom Viridiplantae; phylum Streptophyta; class Pinopsida; order Cupressales; family Cupressaceae; genus Chamaecyparis; species Chamaecyparis obtusa. Next base: position 87,092 of record BSBK01011744.1, read on the forward strand.
CTTCACCAAATCAACTATGCAAAAGAGGGTACATTCCTCTAAGGATGTGTGGATGATTTTCATACTGTCAACACTCATTCAAATACTCAATGAAGGTGCAATCCAAATGAACATTTATAATTGAAATTAACTACTTGCAATAAGTTCAGATCAACCTTCTACTGTTACTTGCAATCAACAAGTACCAAAAGGCACGAACATAAGTTTCACTGTAATTCACCAATAGCAATATCTTTCATTCATCCACTTAACTACTTCTACTTAACATAAACAAAATCCTACTTTCAGTGAGGAAATGTAGAATCCATGCAAGACTCCAAAATAACACAAGTAATCCACTATGATAATAACAATGAATTTGAAATCACTTTGGTAGTATTATAGCAATAATCTCTCCGAGTCTCTCTTTACAAATGAGAAGGCCTTGCCTTTTGTAGTTGTTCCAACTCCAAGTACAATGAACGATCAAAGATTAATTTGAGATCAATGGCCAAGATTGTTCCAACGTGTCCCTAATACAACTACCAACTACAAGCATTAAATGCTCTCCAATTACAATAAGGCACCAATTTGTGGGCTGATGAGAAAATTAAATTGCTTTGATGGACCAATGCGAAAATTCGTTAGGTGAAGACATTAAATGCACTCCACATGCCAACTTGGAATAACTTGATTGGATGAACTTGGACACATGAAACTGAAATCCCCTGAATGGTTGAAGATGAGTGGGTGCCACCTCAGCATGTTTATCTTGTAAACTTTATCAAGTCATGGTAATGAAGAGATATCTCTTGATACTCAACATTATTAAGCCTTCAATTGTGATGACTCATATTCCCAAATTACTTCATCTCCATCAATTTTCTCCATCTTCTTGGAAATTTTCTCATTGAAATTGCTTGTACTAGTTATGATTCTTGACTTGATGCCTTGGCCCTGATCTTCATCTCTTTTGGTGACTTGAACTTGTGGATCTTCATCGTTCCTTGCACTGACTTCGTCTTTGAACTTGATTTGCATCTTGAATTTCCTCATGCCTTTGAGGTTTACTTTGCAATTCAATCATCGCATCTCACAATCCTTTACCTTGCAAAACAAGAAGAATTGTTTAAGGTATATATCATTTTTAATTTATTCCTAACTTGCTATATGAAATCACATGTAACCTTGCAATCCATAATTCACATGATCTCTAAATGTATATTCAATTATATCCTTGAGCTTCTAGGATAAAAAATCTTAAGATTCTACACAACTGATTTCAAGATTTACTATCAACAGAGACTCATTTTGTAAATTTTATTATGTATCCCTTGAAAAACTAAATTCTGAATTTTTGCATTTAAATTCTGATTTTTCTTGAAGATCATTCAACAATTCACTCAGTTCCATGAATCCCCACTTGGAATTTGTTTTCAAAGCATACATGATTTTCTGTGATAAAATTTCTGAGCTTGCCCAACTTTAGATCTGTAGGAATTTGAATCCTTTTATGGTTGTGTTTGGGGATTCAAAAGGCTTCCTTTTAGTTTCAGACTTCTAATTTTTTCTCAAGGCCCTGGATTTTGTCTTTACTTTAGATCTGCCTTGGCTAGATGAAAAATCACCTCAATCATGCTTGATATCTGCCTTCCCTTAGCAATTCGCACCAATGGGGGCTGCTCTGCCTAGAGTATCATTTGAATCAAATTGATTTGGTGTTGAAATGAGGTTTAACAACTCTCCTTTATAGGTGTTCAAAGCCAAAGGACATGACCCTCTACTAGGCCGACCTGATTAGCATCTAAACTTAAATTTGAAATTCAATTTGTCTCCATCTTATTAAGGCCGACTCAATTGGTTTTTAAATTTGAATTCAAAATTGATTATTTTCACCTCCATTTAGGCCTACTGGATTAAGTCTTTTCATTGAATTTGGGATTGATTCTCATGCACGATCAATTTGTTTGAGCCTTAATGGCCGGGTGAAATGAAGGATAGGCTTGGAATTGAGTTCCAAGGTCTGGTGGGATCTGACCAGTCCTTGGAGTTCATTCCAAAGCATCTCTTCTTACCAACTATGCCTTTGTCTTTCAAACACAACTTTCAGATCGCCTTCCCTTGATCTCAAACTTGATGTAATTGCTTGGAATTCTTCTTGATTTCATCTTAATGCCAGCTCATTTTCAGTTACATGATCTCGATTGCAGGTTGGATTGTCCTGATCAGTTCAGTTTGCATTTTCATAACTGGTTTAACTGGTTTGCCCAGATTCATTCATTGTGCTTCTAATATCTTGACCTTGGGCACCTCCATGTTTAGAAAGCATATCAATCCCTTGGGCGGAAATTTGATCTCTTGGAAACCCAATTCCAAGGTCAGGTCAGATTCCGACCTGGCATTGGAATTCATGTTAAGGCACTTAAGATTTTGTGTGAAGTCTCGGCAAACGTTCATGGAATCTTGGGCTTTCATCTTGTCAATTTGGCTTCCTCAAATCAGATTGTATTCTTGACATGGCTGTATGATTTCCTTCCTTAACAGATTCAGATCTGACCATGAACGCTTGGAATTTCCTTTCTGAATTGCTAAGGTTTCTCCATTGTAACATTCAAATTCTGATTTCTAAGGCATGAGTTTTGATTTGGTCTTGAAAACTTCCACCAAGTTTTGAGTGGAATTTAGTGATGTCTTGGAAATTGCTCGCAAAGAGAGGGTGGAGATCACCTTGTCATTGGAATTTTTGTTCCAAGGGGAGGTCATATTCCGACCTACCCTTGGAATTTTGTTCCAATGGGTGGTCGGATTCTGACTTACCCTTGGAATTTTCCAAGAGGTCGACCAAAAGTTGTTCTAAGCTATTGAAATGTTGCTTAGTTTGTTGCTCAGATTTTGTCATTAAAAAAACTCGGATCTCACCATGTTTTAACTTAGTTTTTTGGCATTTCTTAAATTAATCTCAGGTTTGATGGATCTCAGATTTGACTTCTAACTTTGTTTTTATCAACTTCGCCAATTTTACTGGCAAGTAACTTTATCTCTTCAAGCTCTTTAATCAACCATTCCTCTTGTCTGATAGTACAATCATCTTACCTTAATTCTAAAGTCTTAAAGCCCTCAAAAGTTTGGATGGAAATTTAGGGTTTCTCGGAATCTTTCAAAGTATTAGCAATTTCATAGGCACACCCAGATTTTAGTCAGGTGATATTCGTACTTCATCAAGCAAATCAGACTTCATGTTCAATTGATCCCCTTTCACATTTAACATTGTTACATTTCAATTGACTTGCAAATCAAATCTTGGTTAAAGTTTTGAATTATGCATTGAAGTTGAATTAATGTTGCAAGTCAGAATTTTTTTCTTCATAAGGGATTCCATAACTCTCAACTTACACTTTCAGATTCACCAAAATGCTAGGATCACAACTTGACAATCTTAGTCATTTCATGGTTCCAACCCGCGATTAAGATCATGACTTGTTCCTTAAGCTCGCTCAAACTTCTTGCCCTATTAAAGTGGAGACTTCAAAAACACTGCCAAAATAAGACAAAGCAAACAAATTACTAACCTAACCAAGCAAAAAGAGGGGGTCCCCATTTGCAATGGGGCGATGGTGTGAGAACCTCACAACAGACGTCAAATTACATATGCTTTTCAAAGCATTAATCAGTTCTGTTTGTATCATTCTATGGATATGCCATCTTGTCTTGGAGCTGTTTGATTATATTCTCTGGGCAACGACACTCAGTAAAGGTACTGTAAGGGAATAGCGTTAATTTTAGGAAATTGTAGATCATGATGTGATTGACATAGTATTTTTTTGTTTTGGAACCATTGCTGTGTACTATGTAAAACATACTGAGTGTTGGATGAGTTTGGCATGTTGGTTGCTGTATACATTTAAGCTTTTTCTGAAAATATTAGCAGTTGGCTATGTGCCTTGTAAAGACAGTTATATCTGGTAATTAGCATGGTGAGATATGTTTAATGTACTTCTGACATGTACTTCAGTTATTCGGATCTATGATCTATAAACTAATCTGATCGCCTGGTGCATATTTAACAGGTGCGAGGGATAGAAAAAAGAAAGAAACAAGCTCATGATGAAGCAGTTACTGCTCTAGAGGAATATGAATCTGCCTTGAGAGCTGAAAACACTGATGCTGGCAATGGAGAAGAAGCTAGTGATTCTCAAAAGGGGAGACTTGTATTTGGGGACTTGGCTAGGCAGAATAGCAACAAGAAAAATCATAAAGAATCAAAAATTGAATTTGAAGACATGCTAGTGGATAGAGGTGATGGAAGTGAAGATGATTCCGAGAACGACATGGCACGCGATTCAATGCAGAACCATAATAACACTAGCTTCACAGATCAAGTGGAAACTGATCATAAATTATCATCTGAGGGGCTCAACTTAGATTTCTATGGTCTACACGGAATGGTAATTTTCTCATCATTAATATATTGTTTATCATGTTTTTATTTTAACTTTTCATAGTGATAATAAGTCTAATTTTAGTGAAGATTTTGCATTCTCTTCTGTAATATAACAGTTAATTTTTATGATTATTTAGAAGTACCTTTAGCTGTGAGAACATATAAACAATATGCTTTTCTTTAACCTTTTTGTTTAAAGATAGTTTTATTGCCAGAATTTGATAATAGCATTCTGATAATGCAGGAAGGTTCAGTGGCTCCAACAATGACAAAAACAGCAGGACCTGTTTATGTTGACAGTTCCAATGAGCAAGATGTATGTGTAAATAAAAATCTTTTGCGTGACTCTCATTTGAACAATTTGAAGACGGAATCTACAGAAAATATGTTTATCTCCAAGGCAAAGAAAAGTACTGTATCAGAACTTCCAAACAGTAACAAATGGCTTTTTGGTGAGTCTGGAGCTAAAATGAGTGAAAAACTGCCAGCTGAAATAGATGCAGTAGCAGCAAGAAATCACAAGAAGCAACAAAGAAGAAGCAAAAAGGAAAATGAAGGCAAAATTGTACCCAATGTGCAAGAGAGGAATGTGAAAAGCAGTAATGCAGTTTTAAATGCAGGTGGTGCCGAGGTAGATTTTGGTAAGATTAGTAACAAAAATGCCAAAGAATTTTCGAATCCAGGAATTTCGAATAATGAAATCTCTGGTAATCAACGACAGAGTCCTGATCAAATTGATTCTAGCTGTGATAGTGAAGACGAATCAGAAAAAAAATTAATGCCTGACGGAATGGTTCCTATTGACAGTGTTGGATCACAAGCAGATCTTATTCAGCGTGCCTTTGCAGCAGATGATGTAGAAGCAGAATTTGAACAGGCAAAGGCTGAGGCAGTGAATGAAGAGGTTCCAGCATCTGAAATTGTTGATTCTCTCCCTGGCTGGGGACAGTGGACTCACATCCAGCAGAAAAAAGGGTTGCCATCTTGGATCTTGCAGCAACAAGAAGAAGAGAAAAGGAAAAGGGAAGAAGCATTGAGAAAAAGGAAGGATGCAAAACTCAAATATGTTGTCATTTCTCAGAAAGTGGACAAAAAGGTCAGCAGGCAGCATTTGTATTTATAAAAAGCTGTTTGTATTTTTTTAATTTTCTGAGTAAATAATATCAAGTTTAGATTTTATAGTATGTTTAAAATTTCCAACAAACTGCACACTTTTCTGACATGATCGTAGGAATGTTGAAATCTGGACCACTGTAAGCAGATTCTGCAAATCAGAAAATAATTTAATCATCAAATTTAAACGTAAATAAAAAGGCCACTGTCTTCTGAGTGTATTAACCAGCAAAATAAATCCTGCTCAAAGTCCAAAAAAGTTAAAACCAATGAATAAGTTGAAATCATAATTATATTAGTTGATATATGTCTATACTTGTCTTATTCTGAGTTAATAGTTTTACAAAAATAATCACACATGATCATTAAATAGACTTGATCATTAAATCCGAAGCCTTATCACATTTTCTGTCGCTTAGAATCTCTCTAAAAATAGGACAAAAAACTTCTCCTTCCAGAATTAAAAAGAAATTTGGGAATAAATTTAATAAAACAAATTAAAACTGTCAAAAGAGCTGACTAGACACTTGTGCACAAGTTCAGGAATACTTACAGTAAATATAATGTCCAAAATTTAGAATGATTAATATGCATGTTGGATTATTTTGCACCTGTTGGAAATCAATCTGAAAAATTGCAAAATCCATCAAGTCCTTGCCCATTTTTGCTCTTGCCCTGTTTTGCAGGTCAATTTTATCATATCTGATCTGCGAGATCTTTAGTGTGCTCCTATGTTCCAAATAAGATCTTTGTGTTATGCTGGTTCAATCCACCCACACATTCTTTAGTTATTTGTCTGCTTTATAAAAATCTCAAAATTCCGTGAGTATAGGCCCTGTATTTTTTAAGAAGGAAAAGTGTCGGAGCTTTTAATGGTTCATGAATCTCTTGAACCTCTGACATGGCTCAAAAATTGCTCATTTCCGATCAAGATCGAAGATGACATGTCAGCAGCTTCAATTGTAATAGCCCTAGGCTATACAGCTATGTTTTGGTTCCTGGCTACAGTCTATTATGCCATTTCAAATCCCAGGTTTCTTCATAAAATATAGAATTAGACAGTCAATCAAAGATTGGACAGCAATAGAATTATCTACAACTCTGATCCAAACAGTAAGGGTTGGAAAATACACATCGTAGTACTGCTGTAACCTTAATTTTCATTATAGATCTCTGATATACAAACGGGTCTGAAATTACAGTGACCTTGCAGTGATATTTACCTTCAAATTGATATAAATCTCTGTATACTAGTCTAGGGTTTATAAACATCATTAAGTCTGATGATTGTAAGAACAAAGTTACAAACCCTTATGGATCCGAGATCCCTGTATGTGATATGGGTGTTATCTTCTCAAATGTAATGGTCCGGTTATGGTTTGTGACCTATCATTAAGGGCTCTGAGTGTGGTGCTTTGGGTGATTTCAGCTGGTTGACACCTTTCCAGATGACTGCCAACTGCTGATCTGAACTGTGAACACCTTCACTTCATCTATCTACTTACACTAGACTGATTCACCTCCAGTTTGTTGCGTGCAATTCGCTCCAACTCAGTATCCTTCTGTGCTGTTCTGTAGATTCTTTCACCATGAACTGAAAGGTTTGATCTCCTCTAGTACTCTTGTAACAAGATGGTGTTGTACCTCCTAAAGACTGATTAGGTGGCCTTTGGCCTAGTTGCTGCCTGGTATGCTCAAGCATAGTTGGAAAACTCGCCAAAGCCATAAACTCGCCAAGGCCTGAAATTTTTTTTTGGGAATAACTCTGCCAGTTTTTGGCAAAAACTCAACAAAAAACTCGGGAACTTAAAAAAATTGCTTAAATTTAATTAGAAATGCATTTTTTTTTGCAAAATTCAATGCGAAGATGCATCCAATGAGTCAATAAATGAGAACACAATAGAAGCAAGCTGAGTCTAGATATATTTAAATGCAAAGTGGGTACAAAATCACATTCTCATGAGGAATGCTGATGGCTGGAAGCAAAATAGTAAATAGTTTTTGTAAAACTAAAAGTAAATACATCATTACAATTACATCTTCCTCTTCCCAGCTCTAGTAAAAACTAAGTGAGAGGTAGAACTAGAGGGTCTAGTCCTAGAAGCCTGCACTGGGTGTGACTGTGCCTCCTCGCTCTATATGTCTAACTTGGTGTGTGGCTCATCCTCCATCTTGGATGTAGCTCCTCCTGGCACTGGCAATGAATCCTCATCCGACTCATCCTTGTTGTTATATGGTGCCTAATCAGACTCGGAGGTTAATTTTTCTCCACTTGTATCGGTGCATTTTCCCCTCAGATCTTTCAATGGGGGTTTGGGAGCAGCGCCCCCAAGATGGGTCAAGGGGTAATGCCCCTTGCGAGGTCAAGGGGTAGCGCCCCTTGCGCGCCCAGCCGCGATACAAGGCAATGTAATGTCCCTACTTGGGATCCATCTTTAATTTAGTCCTGAAATGGAAATTTAGACTTAAGATGAGAATTGCAATACATATATAAACATAAATTTATAAAAAATAAGTAACTTCATTATATTATGCAAATCAAAATTCTAAGAATAATTTATAATATAGAACTTATCTTGATTTAGAGTCAAGTGCTTGTATAATAAATTTATCATACAGCTTATAGCTCATAATATTGAAGGCTTATTCCTTGCTCGGATGCCTAATGATCCTCCTCCATTGATGGACTAATGCATATCCGGTTTCCTGCTTAATATCTATAGTGTCCCCATTGGCCCTCGCTTACAATTTGGACTAAACTTTTGATTGTCAAAGATTTCTTTCTATCCAGTTCATTTGGCCAATGAGCAAGTATTGATCCCTTTACTCCCTAAACAATGCAAATATCAGGCATTTCGATGTTAATAAAGAATGATCTACCATTGTATTATGATGGGAATTGTCTTGATCAGTGATGATTATCCTGATGCACCAATTTCTTATATAAGAGTCTCAATCTCAAAATAGTCCACCTATGGGAAGGAGACAAGAAACCCTTCAATGATTGCAAGAGTAAGTGTCAAACTGATATTATAAAGATAATGCCATTCAACAACTGTTACTCCCAATTAACCAATTCATTTTGATGGGGTCATCAATGAATTGCCTAAGAGCTCCTCGAACTTCTATGGAGCTTCACACCACAAGAAAACATCCCATCAATCTTTTGTCAGAACCATCATACCATGATGGAGATATATATATTTGATCCACATTGTGTGACAAGTGCATCCACAATACCGAATATGTATTTGAAGAGTTTGATTTTCCAACTAGACACTAATCGTCTATATTTTACTAAGTCAATTTAACACATTTCACAAACTCTCCTTCTTTGCCAGGTGACAAACGTTGTGAATGTATATGCATTTCACTTCTTTAGAAAGACGTATGTCTCATACCAATAGTTTGAGTATGATTGCAGTCGATATAAACTCCCCTGTAAGGTATTTCGTATTAACAAAGTCACCCAGAAATACAGATGTGGAGTAAAATGATTTGCAGATCTCTATCAACGTTCCTTCCATGTTGTATCTCAGTGACACCCACCGTATTCTCCCAATAATGAAGAAATGTCCAACAACAACTATGAATTATTGTAACAATCTGCAACTATATACTATATGGCTTAGATTCGGGTAGCAGCATCAACCATTTGCATCGAATAAAGACAAATACTCTTAGCGGCAGCAGTATAGTGGAGGCCCGATCATGTGCCTTGAAAAATCTTCCCTCAACCGAAATGTACATTGTTTGGAAAAATTAGATTGCGATCCAAAATGAGTAATTTCTCCTTATTCCTTATAATAACTACCATATTTCTGTTCCATTATCTTTCTTCTCCGATGGCCATTTTTCTGTGTATCCCCCCCCCCTTCACAATTACTAAGGTCGCCCCTATATACCGCGTAAGGAGGACGTGACGTTCATGTTCTTGAAAATATGTCTATTTATTTAATTATGATTGATAAATATGTTCATCTATTATATATATATATATATATTATTGTATTAATAATATATTATATTATTATATTTAATAATATTATTATTTAATGTTATATTATTTTATTTCATTATTATATTAATAATAAATTATATTATAATTTATTATTAATGATTCAATTATTAATTTATTATTTAGTATTAAATCCTATTGGAGAGAGGGGACATTATAGGCGGGGTTGAGGGGCAGCACCCGGTGAAGCTAAAAATGACTTTTATTATTGTCCAAAGGTGTCCGGAGTTATTTTTTATTGGCCGACATATTCTAACTCTATTTTTGTAACCGACATAAGTTAGCAAGGTTTTGGAAGACTATTTTCCCCCTCTCAACAAAATAGAAGCACACAAATGACAAATATTAAATGACTTGGGCCGTTTTTTTTTCCTTTAAACGCTAGAAGACAATGGCGATTGAGTTTTTGACTCGGACTCCTTGAGTTTTTCACAAAAACCCGGCGAGTTTCCTCTGCAAGTAAAAGTCGTAAAAACTCGCAGGGCAAAAAACCTCGGTGAGTTTTTGCTACTCGCCGAGTATTCTGCAAGTATGCCATCTATGTGCTCAAGTACTCTTTCAATTTGATACAATTCACCCTTGTGCAGGTAAATTGGTTTTGATCGGGTTGTTTGCAGGTTAGAATGTGGACATCATAAACACAAGCTAGGGTTTTTGTTCGAACCTTAATGTACCACTAAGGTTTTCATCCTTGCAGGTATTTCCTCTCAAATTCAAACTACACTTGTTTAGAAGATTCATGTCATAATGCTTAAATTCTTTCCCTAAATCCTAATAAATATGATTTCCCCAACAGGATGTATGGACCCAACGCATAGCAACCAAATTTGAATTCGAATATTGATTTTATAATTCACACACATTTGTTTATATAGTGTTAGAAAAACACTTTTATTTGCCAATGTTGACGTTTGGGTCGGCTAGAAGAGGGACATGACAGTCCTTCCTTCACCAAGTTGTTTGCCCTCAAGCAATTTCAGATTTTGGTGTTCAAATATTGCCACTTCTTTTCTTGAGGCATCCTTGAGTTGAAGATTCTTCCATTTCATCAAGTATTTCTGAATGACCTAGTTTCTTAGCTTTTTCTCTTTTATGTCTATTAGCACCTCATAAAATGAGATAGTATTTTAACGTTTCCTCCCAAGTCTTACAATTTTCTCACTACTGTCTATATGATTTTCATAATTTTCCCACTACTATTCATTATCTCCTAGTCATCAAGTTAACACATCATGATCCTGGAATCGAACAATTAGAATCGTAAGAGATCCTTGAAAGTTACAAAGCAGAAATTCAATTTCAAATCATCCACTTCATTATGTCAATCAAACACCCCTTATCTCTACGATCAAGAAAGTAATTCTTATGCTATCTAAGACCTTGGCGGTATTTCACTAAGACTTCGTGTTTATCACACCGAAAAGGATCACATCGATGAGACATTAATTTGTCAAGCACAAAAGATGCTGTACTGAAAAGTAGGGTCACGCTTAAAACACAATCATTGAAGGGACATGTATGACCTCTCTTCGAAATATGAGTAGGCAAACCAATATCAATGAGACGTTGAAGATCTACCAAAGTTGAAATGTGTTTCATTGAAGAGCAATATCCCATTGAAAAGTAAAAATGTTGAGGAGACATGACGATTCCTTCGAACAAGGGAGAAGAGCATTCTAGTGAAAAGGCGTGTCTCATTGAAATGACTTTATCTAAGGGAGATAAAAGACTCTTATTGATAAAGTATCGCATCGGGGAGACAATGAAGATCTACTAAAGCAAAATGGTGTCCTAGCAAAGTAGCTTGTCTCATAAAAAATGTGGACCCCATTGATTTGCTCCTTGGTGATCGAGGAGACATTAATGGGGCTTGTTCGATGTAATCATCAAAGAGACAACAACAACAAAAGGCAGTAAGACATCTCATTGAAGAAGGATGTTATGATGTCGATGAGATGTGTTCGAAGGTCTCTTCGAAATATGATAGTTTCAGCGTAACAATGAAGATCTAAGTAGAAAGGCATTCCATCGAAACATAAGGTCCCATTGAAAAGTATGATCATCGGTGAGACATTTTGTGATCCTATCGACAAATGAAACAAAGTTTATAAGTAGAAAATTCCTTCATTGATGGGACATCGAATTTTGCCCAAACCAAATTGGGTTTTATAGGAAGTAGTGAGTTCGAGCGAAAGGAAACTTGTCGAGGGGAGTTCCATGAGTCAGGGCAATTGCTCACAATCATAGCATGCATTGATTTGACAAAAGAAAGTCTCTTCAATTAGTCACGAGTTAAAATTAGTTGGAGACATTAAAGAGATGCACAGGATTGAAAAAATGAATTACCAAGCTTCTACGACACCAAGGAATAAGAAATAAATCTGGTGCCATGGAAAATTAAAGGAATGTCACATCGACACAAAATTTGAAATATAAACATTTAATAGCCGTCCGGGAAAAATTTAAGGCTACATGTAACAAAGTCTCTTACAAGTTTCAGATCATCGACCACACTTTCAATGCATAATTGAGACCTGCAAGCAAATTGGGAGGCCACCGAGGTATAAGCAAGGAGAGTTGGAGATCAAACAGTGCTAGAAGGTCAGAATTATTCGTAGAGGTCCAAGTAAGTGCCCAAACCATTAAGAAATTGTGCAAATTAGGTCTTTCCTTTTCTGAAGGACACAATGAAGGGGACATCAAGGAAATCTAGGGCAAGAAAACAAAAAGAAAAAGCACAATAGGTAGAAACTCAAGAGGAACCTAAAGCGAAGAGGTAGAAAAAGGAAGGGAGGAATTTAAATCAAGTCTTGATAGATCAGTTCCCTGATTCTGGACCTAGATCTAAAAGGACAGTACAATTGCACCCTCACATGGAGCGATAAGGAGACAAATTTGAAAATGTAGGAGATGTATGGACTTTGTGGAGGGGATATGAACTATTCATGTATCACTACAAAAGAAGAAACAAAGCAGAACCAATATGCAAACCATGGGTCAACAATTTGGGATTTTTTTTCTTTTTCAAATGTATTTGTAAATGTGGACTTAATAGTGGCAATCGCCAAGAACTGCAACCCACAAACAAGAACTATATATGATGCTCATGTAAAATCACTATTGCCAGTAACCAGAGATTACCTTTCCGGGGTATTTGACCTTGATCTCTCTTATGATAAGCCAATTGTCATAGATGAACTGGTCAATGGATATTACAAATTAGAGGATATATACAAGAGATGGAGGTTATCGGCTTATAGGCCCAAAGATGATAAGAAACTCGGAATATTTGACACTAAGAGAAACCATTGTTTGATGTAGAGTTGTTTGATGAATATCTCAAATATACCTACTACTCCGATTGGCAGGTCTTGGGTAGAGAGGCCAATCCACTCATGGATATTGCATTAATGGTATTAGCAGCAGATGTTCGAACACTAGATGCTGGACCTTTTGATTATGTTGGATATGTAGTGGATCAAATCAATCATGGCTTGGAAGTAATAAAGAATAACCCTAATGAAATTTACTTCAAACACTATTCTTTGCTTTTGCACATGTTCCCATATGTTGGTCAGGAGATGAGCTTGTGGACAGATGATTTAAGAATCACGAAGTATGATAGACAGGGATTCAGGTTACCAGTACAAATTTGGACACCTATCTGGGATAGCAGATTCCCATTTTCTCAATATTTATACTTTGAAGAGCATTTTGTCAAACCATTGGACATCCTTACGATCATACACTTACCCCGAAGATTAAGAGATTCCTCAGGCGTAACTTCTTGGATGAGAGACAGATAGTAAATCATAATTGGGTGGATTGGTATGCTTTTAAAGATTACACGAAAATAAGAGTTTATGGATTTGAGGGTGTTCCCTTTCTCCGTCCCAGAACAGTACTAAATAGGATTGCCTATTTAGAGATTGTAAGGCAATTAGCTGCCTCTAGTTTTACGCACCTTGGATCATATGGAAAACAATCTCTTATGCCAGGGGTGTTGTGCTTTGGAGAATTTGCAGTAATTACTACTAAAGGTTATGATATTGTTGAATCCAAATTGGCTCATTATGGTTTCTCACATGGTGGGCCTAGGAAGAACCTTAACCTACCTAGTTTGAGTACCTTTGCAAGTATTGATGATCTTGTTGCCTGAATGAATGAAATGATATCTTGGGTGGATGAAGTAACTGATGGTGTTCCATCACGTGTTAAGGAAAGGGTCTCATGGACCAATAAGAAAAGGTATTCAAGTTGTAACTCCTCTAATGCATTTGTCACCACAGCCCACCCCTGAGTTTCAAAGTGCCACCGAGGAAATGTCTATATGGGATGAAGGTTATTTTGATGAAGTTTCAAAAGCATATCATGATCATGATAGAGTAATCATGGTAGACCCGCCCCCTTTTGATGAAAAGGATGATGTAAGGCAGTTGGCCTGTAAGGAGTTTATTTCAGACAATGAATTTGTTTTTACTGCTGAATTTAGAGCATTTCTTTATAAGTACAGAGGAAGATTATTAAGGCAAGAGGTGGGTGAGATTACCCCAGAAAATGAAGATGATTTGTTACAAAAGCTACAAGAGGATTTGGATACAGAAATGAGCATCATGACCCCTGCACGAGGAAGGCAACTTCTATAGGACTGGTATTGTTACCATTCCAGGATGGGATATGAGTTCTTTTATTGTTTTTGATAGCTTTGTAAGAAATTAGAGCACAAAAATGAAAATGCTGCCTGAAGATGTAGATAAGATATACTCTGGCTCAGGGTATGATCCTGAAAATAAAACCTTACCGCAATGGGCATTATATCCAAAAGATAAAATGCCCACTCTCATTGATACAGATAAGGTCTTCGGCCATATCATGTTACAGAGAGTTGGGGAGATAGACCCTTAACTACAACAGACTTGATCATCAATGTTGCAAAATTTAATAAAGCACAAGTGGAACAACTGTTCAAGGAGAGGGATGCCTTTAAAGCTAGATATGAGAGATTAGAGGAAGAGAAACTGTAACTGAAGGACAAGATGAAGACCATTACTGAAGGAGGTGAACCCTCATATGAACATGAACAACGAGTTGTTCTGGCTCTACAGGACACAACCTATTGAAGGTTGAACGCACAAAAGTTCAAAAAAATGTTGGAGGAAAATAGTCAACAAACTAATAAAGTTATATATAATATGATGGCTCAACTTGTTACGCAGATTCAAAGAAATGATGGCTTATGTTGACAATTATTGGAGCACATATGCAGGTATTTTCAGAGCTCTCAAGGAGCTTGTCAGGCTTAAGGATAGGATGAAAGCAAAGATGGAAGAAATGAAACTCACGTATCCCCTATCTTCTGATGATTCTAAAAAGATTGAGAAATTGCTTAAGAAACACCAAGAGTTTCAAGAAGAGCTTGTGGAGGATATGGATCACCGTTATAAAGAAGATACAGAGGGACTCCTAGCCATTTAGATTGTGATGATGGATTGCTGATTTTTTTGGAACAATAGAGAGACTCACTAGCAAAGGAGCTTCCTCGAGCTTTGGATGACATCAACGATGAAGTGCACATACTGCACAACATGAAGGTCATCACATATAAATTTTACAGGAGGGAATACGCTATGCTACATCTCATTACCAACGTGGATACTTTCAAAGAACATGATTACATCGAGCATTTGGGAGATGTTAATTTGTTTTTGTTAAGGGGTTAAGAACTTAATGTTAAAACAAATTATGTAATTTGGATGCTTCTCTTCATCAAAAGAGACATAGTTTCAAGTGTAGTTGTTCTTCCTTGTAAGATGAAGTGTTTCTTATTTTCAAAGGGACATAAGAAAGATCTGATTAGAAGTGTCAGAAGACATTTGATAGTTTTCTGTAATCATTACAAAACTTTATTCCAGTAATATAAAAGCTTCTCTGTTGTGGTGTGTTATATCAGTGTATACTCGGAGTTCTTATATCTTGCTGTAGTTATCTCTAGTATCTTGCATTCAATTCTTTTCTATTTAGATTAGTTTTCTCATCAAGGGTGAATCAAGCTAATCAAAGAATTCATATTTCTTTGTATGGTTTTTGGATAATGCTTTCAAGGAAAGATATATCTAAATAAATCATAGAAATAGTTAAGTATTCGAATAGCAAGAAGAAGATAATTGACAGATTCATACAAAGCGTGGATTTAAAAATTGTCTAGCGTAGTGATATGTGTAATCATTTGAAGCATTAATTGACTCCATACCCAATAGTAGGAAGGCACCGATCTCACCCAATACTTTACATCCCTAAATATTTTTATTTTTAGAATCTTATAGTATACCTAAAAGGCCAAAAAACTTTACCATACAATAAATCTGCTGCAATCCAAGTAAGGTGAACCCGCCTAGGTATTAACAAAACCTAAATTGTAGGGAATAGTAACCATATTTGGTTCATTCCGTTCGTTGGCCAAGACTGATTGTTGAGCTCAATCATAGAATTTGGCCTATTGTTAGAGTCAAACAAAACCTGTAGTTTTGAGCTCCAACAATGTCAATGATGGCTTCAGGCTCCAAGATCAATTTTCCTTCATCATCAAGTGGTGGGAGCTCTAAGGAAGGTGTGACCTGCTGTCCAAGAGCTTTCTTGACACATGTCACATGACAAGTTTCGTAATTTCCCAAAAGGTCCGAGTCATATGTAATCTCACCTATCCTCCTTAGTATCTTATAAGTTCCATAAGACCATGGTTTAAGCTTTTGCGCACCACTTATTTTGAGGGAAGATTGCCTATAAGCTTGTAGCCTCAAAGAGATCACGTCTCCCACGTCAAAATTTCGCTCTAATTGTTGACAATCAGCATACATCTTTTACTGATTTTGGGATTTTTATAGATTTTTCTTGAGTTCACTCAAAATATCTAAAATTTTCTATACCAAACCCTTAGCTCCTGCAATGTCCCCCAGTTGGCACCTTACTTGATTAACCCCAAATATCCCAACTAGAGTTTGGTTTGCACTTGGGAATGGCAACTTGTGACGTTCCCTACTAGGAGAATACCTATTTCCAATAATTAACAGGCATCACTGCACATTTAAATTAGATTAAGAAACAATCACTGATTTATATTACATACTTAAGCCCTAATTTATTACTCCTCTCCTAATCACTAACCTTAAGAGGGATGGTAGGATTACTGTGACCAGGGCGCAAAAACGGTCTACAAGCAGGCTCCCTCAAGGTTTTTACCTATGTTGAGACCCTTCTGACATATGATCAAATTACTCCACCACTCCCTTCCCAAATTCCCTATCCTCTTAGTTGTATTAACAAGTGATTAAGGAATTAGCTAAGTGAATATTAATATCTTATATTTATTACAATTATAGTCATAACATAACTGATATATGATTCTGGATTTCATTATTACTTATAGATATATATAATATATCTAAATATTAGGAATCTGGATTTCATTATTACTTATAGATATATATAATATATCTAAATATTAAATCATTCCTATAATTGGATATATTAGATCATTCAGAAATGTATAATAGAATACTCCATTGTATGCATTAGAACATGTAGATATATAATTCAAATATAGATACTTCACATAGATTCTCCATATATATTATATATAACACACACACACATAATACAGTATAAAATATATATAATTCTGATTTTAATATTATTAAAAGGTATATGCTATATGTATATGTAATATATAAACTAGACCCTATATTAGTTATAGTCCCTTACGGGAATTCTGATATGATATTCTATAATCAATAAACTTATTTATTAGCAATATGTCTATATGCGCTTCATTCTATATGTCTATATGTTCCTTAATATGAATGAATAATAATTTGTTAGGAAAATTTTTGTTTACATTATATTTGAAGTGTTAGTAATTATGTAAATGTGCACATAATAATAAAAGATAATTATAATAGTGATGTTGTTAATAAACAACTCACTAATATAGGTTTGTTAGAATTTGTTAGTATGGTTTGTTGGAATATTATGTATAGGTTGTACGAGAGATTGTAGTTATATGAGTTGTTAAAACAACTCATATTATTAGAGATTAGTTCCTATATTATAGGAGATCAAATTCCTATATAAGTGTGAAATGTATTGAACAAAAAAGATAGATAAGCCTATTATTCAGTGTGCATAATTATTCTGCTTCTATTGTTTTGCCTGAAGTTTCTATTATAATTCTGGTCTTTCCCATCATCCAAATCTACTCTTTATTGTTTAATTGGTGGTCATCTATATTAAATGTATTTTATAATCTTCTAATCCCTCCCTCCACGGAAGTTTTCTTCTTTTTATATGTTTATGTCTTTTATGAAGTGAAACAATTGTTGGAGGATGATGACCTTAAGAATGGTCACAACTCTTGAAATCCCATTTCTTGATGCTACCACTTCAATCGCTGTGTTGTGTAATTATTAATTAGTTAACCCGTTGTCTTTATTTAAGATGGTTGCTGCCCATATGCTATGGCTGTGTAGCAACTAATTGTTGCTTTATTTAATTCACTATCTTCTATTTAGAATGATCACTGCTTTTGCTGGATCTAATGAATTTAATTGCTGTATATAATATATTGCTATTCTCTATTCTCTGCTCTTTTATTTAAGATAATTGCTGGCTATCATTTGTTATTATTTATTTATAAATTTTTAATTTTATTATTATTACTTATTTATTAAATTTTATCTATATATATATATATATATATAAATAATTGTAAATATATATTAAACTATATATATATATATATATATATATATATATATATATATAAATAAAAGTATTTTTTATAATTTAGTTTTATCAACTTAATTATAATTATGATTATGTATATTTTATTATTCATTTGATCTTTTAGTTTTATTATAGTTTGAAAATACTATTCATTTTTTAAGTTTTCTTTGAGAGGAGACATTACAGCTCCAGGCACTCCTCTATGCAAAAGAATCAAATTGATGAATGAAATTGCATCATAACCATAGAGTACCTTGAAAGGAGTTGTACTTATAAACATGTGATGAGTAGAATTGTAGCAATACCATCCGAGGTGGAATCACTTGACTCATGCTATTTGCTGTCTTCGTATATAATTCCTCAAATACCCTTTGTTTGCAATCTCTGTTTTCTAATCTATTTAGTATTTGAGTATGATAACTATCACTTGGGGTCAATTCCATATCTGTCAATTGAAAGAGCTATTACCAAAACGTATTAATGAATCTTTTGACCCCATCACTCACAATATTCTTTAGGAGCCCATGTAGTTTAAATATCTCTTTAAAATATACAGCCATTTGTGGAACCTTGTATTCTGAAGATACAACATAAAAATGATCATACTTAGTGACTCTATCCATTATCACAAAGATTCAATCCCTTACCTTGTACTTCTAAAAGATTTGTAATGAAATCCACGAACATGCTCTCCCATTTCTAATTTGGATTGGGTAGAGGCGACAACAAACCAACTGAAAATACATGCTCTACTTTGTTCTATTGATAAGCCAAGTACTTTATAACATGCTTCGAAACATCACCCTTGAGTCCCTTCTATGAAAAATGCTCTCTTACCTACTTATATGTCTTATGGTATCTTGATGACATGCTAGTGGTGTGTCATGACACGCCTCAAGATTTTTCTACTTCATCTTTTATTCCTGAAAAAAGATACACCCCATCCTTACAAAAGATGAGCTTATTAATCGCCTTTACTTGTCATCTTGTAGCTTGACATCCAAAATATCAATAGCAAATGCGTTCTGTTGTCGGGATATTTGAATGTGCCGGTTAATATGTTAATTAAGTGTTATGTTAGCCTCGGTCGTTAGTGACCGAGAGGTAAATTGTTACGTCACGATGTTTCGGTCGTGGCCCTTCGGGTAGTTTATATACCCTCTCGGAGGATGGACATGGGATATTATGGTATTATCCTTATGATGTAAATGTACTTGCCAGTCTGGAATAATTAATGAAAGCATCTATTGTTCTCTGTGTAAATGCAAACTGAATTTATTATCAAATATAATTAATGTAAAATATCTCAAGTATTTGTTACAGATATATATATGACTGTGTATGCAGAAAATATTGTTTTAAATCTGAGAATATAAATTATTATATAATGAGATGACACTTCACACTGATTAATTTCTGTATGCTGCACGTCATCTATTCACCCAGCGATTTTGTTTATATATGCTGCGGTGAAAGGGAAGGGTCACGTCTATGATAGACGTGACTCCTCAGGGAGTCACGCCTATCATAGGTGTGACTGTCTGTAACAGCACACCTGTCATTGCTTCCCCCGATGCTTATCGGTGATTAACTTATAACTATCGTCAGCAACACATATTTGTATTGATACCGTTAAAGGATTGATTTCATTCGACGTTTATAATAAGACATTAATAATTAATAATAGCATCAATATGATACTATTGATATTATTATTAATTTATTCCACTTATTATATTATAATATATTAAATCAATGATATATATATATCTTAGTAATATTAATAATAATGATATTGAATATAAATATATTAATATTATATATATATATATATATATATATTATAATTAATATATTATCGAAGCTACTATATATATATTACTAGTCAAGTGATTTTAGGTATCACATATCGCATGATACAAAGTATCATATATCACATATCTCGTGATAAATAGTGTCACATATCACATACCTCGTGATATGAATTATCACATATCTCGTGATAAATAGTCTCACATATCACATCTCGTGATAAATAGTATCACATATCTCGTGATAAATAGTATCACCTATCTTGTGATACTAAAGGATATATTATGCTCGAGAACATTACATTCTCCTTATATATCCTAGTTATGGTATGTGCACTGACATTACGTCGCATAATGTCTACCATAACTACTGATATCAAGTCACATGATATCAGTCTACTGAACATTATAAGATCATCATCTTACAATGTTTAAATACAAGTGTTAGTTGTCCAAAAAGTCGTCACCTTTTAGAAACATACACAAGAATGGTAGGCCCATAAAGTCATAGAGTCACACATATGACAAAAGAAGTTTACACATTAAACATCTTTAATATATTAGTACAAATCAAAAATTTACATTTCAATCATACCAAGCTTCTTTTTGAAGTGATCAACTTTCACTTTGAGAAGAGGTTTGGTGAGGATGTCTGCTATTTGATCTCCTGTACTGATATACTCCAACTGGATTGTGTTCCTTTCCACCATATCTCTCACATAGTGATAAGGAATTTCAATATGCTTAGATTTATCATGAAATACAGGATTCATTGACAGCTTGATACAACTTTGATTGTCACAGTGGATGATAGTTGGATTCAGAGGTTTACTGAATAATCCCACAAGTAGTTTCCTGAGCCAAACTGCTTCTCTAGCAGCCATGGATGCTGCAATATATTCGGCTTTTGTAGAACTCTGAGCTACTGAGGACTGTTTGCTGCTAATCCATGAAATCATAGCTAATCCTAAGCTGAAACAACATCTGGAGGTGCTCTTCCAATCAGTTACACTTCTAGCCCAATCTGAATCTGTGAATCCATGAAGATCTAAGCCAACCTTCTCATACTTTAGACCATAATTAATAGTACCTTGAAGATATCTCAATATATGCTTCACAACCACAAGATGTATCTCCTTGGGCTCACATAAATTGACTGCATTTACAGCATAGCAGATGTCAGGTCTGGTATTAACCGCATACATCAAGGATCCAACTATCTGTTTGTAGAGAGAGGGATCTGCTAATGGAGACTCTGCAGCTGCTTCCTTTAGTTTATGAAGGTTCGTTTCCATGGGAGTTGACATAGGTCTGCAGTTCATCATACCAAATCTCTTTAATATATCAATAATGTACTTCCCTTGATTTAGAACAATACTATCTGATTTCTGCCAGACTTCAAGTCCAAAGAAATAGTGAAGGAGACCTAGGTCTTTCATCTCAAATTCCGAGGCTAGATCTTTCTTACATTGTTCAATAAGGTGATCTTTCCCTGTAATCAATAGATCATCAACATATAATATTAATATTAATATATCACCTTTGCTTTGTTTGAAGTAGAGATTTGGATCTGCATCATTTTTTAGAGAAACCTAATCCCATTAGGTATATGTCAGTCCTTTCATACCAGGCCCTGGGAGCCTGTTTAAGTCCATATAGAGCTTTCTTTAATTTACACACATGTGATTTTGCATTGTGAATTTCAAATCCTTCAGGTTGTTCTAAGTAGACTTCTTCTTCAATGGTTCCATTTAAGAAGGCAGTTTTTACATCCATCTGATGAACTTTCCATCCTTTGGCTACTGCAATGGCAAGGACTGCTCTCACAGAGGTGTATCGTGCAACTGGTGCAAATGTTTCCTCATAGTCGATTCCCTCTTTCTGTGAAAGACCTTTGGCTACAAATCTTGCTTTATATTTCTCTATACTTCCATCTGCAGCATGCTTGATTTTGAAGAGCCATTTAGAAGAAACAACATACTTCTCTTTTGGTCTAGGCACTATCTCCCATACATCATTCTTCAGAATGGATTGATATTCCTCTGTCATGGCATCCTTCCATACTTGGTACTGAAGAGCTTGAGTAACATTGGTAGGTTCAGATTTTATGAGTTCACTCATTAAGGCCACATAACTAGAGAATCTCTTAGGTCTTTTACTTTCTCTAAAAGTCCCTAATGGAGCTGCATAAGTCTTTGCTTCTTCCATTGTTTTGGTAGCCCAAAGTGGTCTTCTTTTAGGGTTCTCCAAAGATGTGATTTGTTCTTCATTTCTATCTTCCTCATGACACTCCCTCTAAATCTCAGGGGTGGGATCCTCTTCTAGATCCATGTGGGAAGTTTGAATTTCAGACTCAATGGAATTTCTAGCCCTTTTAAAAGCTATATCTTCCTAAAAAATCACATCTTTGCTTAGTTAAATCTGTCTCTGACCAGGCACATATTCTATAGGCTTTTGAAGTTTCATTGTAGCCTACGAAAATACCTTTTCTTCCAGAAGGTTCTAATTTAGTCCTTTTCTCTTTGGGTACATGAATGTAAACATGACACCCAAATATCCTAAAGTGACTAATGTCGGGTTTTATACCTGTGAAGGCTTCTTCGGGAGTTTTGTCATCAATATGGGAGTGAGAACATCTGTTCTAAATGTAGACTGCAGTACTAGAGGCTTCAGCCCAAAGTGAAGTTTTTATATTTTGATCAAGTAGCATGGCCTTGGCAGCTTCTACAATTGTTCTGTTTTTCCTTTTAGCAACGCCGTTTTGTTGAGGGTTGTAAGGAACAGTGAACTCCCTTTTAATCCCAACACTTACACAAAATTCTTTAAAGATATTTGATGTGTATTCTTTTCCATTATCTGTCCTTAGGGTTTTTATTTTTCTCCCAGAAGAATTTTCCGTAAGGGATTTGAATTCTTTGAATCTTTTAAGAATCTCCCGTGATTCTTTACATTTAAGAAAGTAGATCCATGTTTTCCTGGAGAAGTCATCAATAAAGATTACATAGTATAGAAACCCTCCTAATGAAGGTATAGACATGGGTCCACACAAGTTTGAGTGGACTAACTCTAAGACAGTGTTTGTTTTGCTAGTACTATTTTGAAAAGACCCCTTAGTATTTTTACCTAAGGCATGCCCCTTGCATACCCCTGAATTGTATTGTTTAAGTTTAGGTGCACTCGTGACTAACTTTTCCATAGAAGATAGGGCACGAAAATTGAGATGTCCTAATCTTCTATGCCATATTTCATTAGAGTCTGCAACTCATGGATTAGAGCTAGATTTGGTTCAATACATAACTCGTACAAATAACCTTGTCTATGTCCTATAGTTTTAGCTTTCTTGATGGTAGAATTCTTTGGCCATGCCAACACTTTACTATCCATGAAGGTTACTCTATATCCATTATCTTCAAGTGCGGATATGGAGACCAAGTTTCTTTTTATGCCAAGGACAAATAGTACTCCGGTGAGTTGAATTGAGATGCCAGATTTTAATTTGATAGTGCAGGTCCCAACACCTTTGACTGGGTGTGTAGAATCATCTCCAATTGTTACTTCTTCATCAGTTTCTTCTACCACGGAGTCTAGGAGTTCTTTGAATCCTGTAATGTGCCTTGATGAACCACTATCTATGACCCAGGAATTGGATTTAGTTGATACTTGATTTGAAAGTGCAGAGTAGAATACATATTTCTCAGGTTCATGCTTCCCTTTGGACTTTCTTACTTTGGCATATGATGCTTGCTGCTTGGTTCTGTCAAGACATCTGATTGCATGGTGCCCATATTGGTCGCATCTAAAACATTGGATGTTAGAAAAATCTTTCTTGGAAGAGCCTTTCTCAGGATGGCTTTTTCTCTTATGAAAGAACTTTTTCTTTCCTTTCTTGTGGGAGTTTGCATTCAAGACATGAAGATCTTCATCTATGTTCTTCTAATTGAATCCTTTGTTTGTTTGTCTCGATTCTTCTTGTAGACAGTCTGATCTTAATCAATCAAATTTTGGAAATTTAGACCTTGCACTAATGCCTTGAACAAAAGTTTGCCAGGAGTTTGGTAGACCATCTAGGGCGATAAGTGTTAGCTCCTTACTTTCAATTTGGTATCTAAGAGTTGATAATTGTTCCCTTAGAGTTGATATCCTCCTAAAGTATGCATTGATAAATTCTCCTTTGTTCATACTTATATGATTTATTTCTCTCTTAAGGGCCAAGGTTTTGCTGGAGTTATTTATTTCATACGTACTTTCAAGTGCTTTAAACATATGATATGCAGTTTCATATTTTGTCAAAATTTGTACGGTATGATCTCTAACTCCATCAACTATGATTTTCATGGCTTTTTCATTTCCTTCAGTCCATGCTATTTTCTTAGGGTCATTCTCAGGTTTTGGTTTATTCTCTTTCACAAATGACTCGACTTTGTTTTCTTTTAATATCATCATAATTCTGAATTTCCATGATGAGAAATTATTTCCTCCTAGCCTGTCTTCAAATCGAATTACAGTAGCCATAAGGAAATGTAATTTTCTTTTATTTAATATTTGAATATCTCAAATCCAGTTGCTGCTAGGACCCTTCCTAGCTTGGCTCTGATACCATGTAAATGCAAACTGAATTTATTATCAAATATAATTAATGTAAAATATCTCAAGTATTTGTTACTGATATATATATGATTGTGTATGCAGAAAATATTGTTAAAAATCTGAGAATATAAATTATTATATAATGAGATGACACTTCACACTGATTAATTTCTGTATGCTGCACGTCATCTATTCACCCAGCGATTTTGTTTATATATGCTGCGGTGAAAGGGAAAGGTCACGTCTATGATAGATGTGACTCCTCAGGGAGTCACGCCTATCATAGGCGTGACTGTCTGTAACAGCACATCTGTCATTGCTTCCCCCGATGCTTATCGGTGATTAACTTATAACTATCGTCAACAACACATTTGTATCGATACCGTTAAAGGATCGATTTCATTCGACGTTTATAATAAGACATATTAATAATTAATTATAGTATCAATTTAATAATATTGATATTATTATTAATTTATTCCACTTATTATATTATAATATATTAAATCAATGATATATATATATATATATCTTAGTAATATTAATAATAATGATATTGAATATAAATATATTAATATTATTATTATTATATATATATATTATAATTAATATTTTTGTCTTATCGAAGCTACTATATTTAAGAAGACGCGACAAAGGTCTGGCGAAGGGAGTAAGTGAAGGCGAGGGTCTGGAGGAATATGACCGGGAGGCTGGAAGAAGTGACGAGGACTGCCTAGAGGAAACAAGGAGCTTGTTCGGGTCCTTAACCTTAACCCCACGGATGGAAGCAAGAGAAGCCCAAAGGAAGGAAGAAGAGGAAGCCACACGGAGGGAGGCTCAGGATACCGCTGCTGCCGAGAGTATCGAAGTGACAGAGGGGCACAGGGATCACAATAGCCCACCAGGCTTGGACAGTTCTAGTAGTTCAGGGACATCAAGTGGTATAGTACCAAACATTTTCGGGATACCGATGTTGGTAGTACCATCCCAGCCTGTAACACAATCAGCGCTGCAAACACAGTCGACACCTAGAAAAGTAAACATGGCGACTAACAAAGAGAAGCTGCCAAAATTTCATGGAGATGGGAAGGAAGATCCAGTACGGCATTGTCGTATGTGCGAGAGAATCTGGTCGGCGAATGGAGTTGCCGACCACGCAGAATGGGTGAAACAGTTTCCTGCCACACTCAAAGGGGTAGCCATCAATTGGTACTTCGATGTGGACAAAACAAAGGTGACCACTTGGGCCGATCTCAAGAAAGAATTCGAGAAGGAGTTTCGACTCTTGAGGGATGACAATGAAATTGTTTCTGAGATATACGGTACCAAACAAGGCAAAAAAGAGACTGTGCAGGCTTATGGTCCCTGACTAAAGGAGTTAGTCGAAAAAATGGATAGCCAGCCATCGGATGGCCTGAAGAAAAGATGGTTCGTGGAGGGCCTGAAATGTAACCTACGGAGGAAAATGAAGATAGTGCCCCCCACCTCATACGTAGATGCCTATAACCGGGTGATGGACTTGGAGAGCGAACAAAAGACCTCCAAGAAGAAAAGAAGCAAGTCCTCTTCCAACGAAGGTGACACTTCAGACGATGACAGTGGCAGTGATGGCGAGTCGAAGAAAAAATTCATGGCACTCCAAAAGGACCTGGAGAGAATGATGAAGGAGTTCAAGACCATGAAAGGGGGTACCAGCAAGGGGGAAGATGACATGTGGTGTACGGACTACAAGGTGAGCGGCCATACAAAGGGGTCGTGTCCCAAAAAGGCATTTTCTGACATTTGCCAGATCATGGGCCATTCCACCAAGGAATGCACATACAACATGAAGGAGAGGAATCAACAAGTGCCATTTACACAAGAGCAACCATCTACATCAGGGGCAGAGACTAACAATAACGCATCCTTGGGCAGGTACGGAGGCAACCGACTTGGTGGCAGAACGGGCAATAACAACAACACCAACACAAGGAGTCGAATAGAATACGACTCCAAGGGTCGGCTGATGATCCAGTGCCGAGCTTGCAATCAGTGGGGCCACTTTGCAAGGGACTGCGACAAGGGCGACACCCCGCAGAAGCTTTGCTGTTGGTGTGGTCCTGGCAACCACGAGGATGTCAATTGCCCAAAATCCGGGCTCAACATCGAGGGAACGAGAAGTGATGAGGGGGTACTAGCCATCACACGATCACAAGCAAAACAAGGGGTACGGGAGGGTAAGGAAGAAATAGAGAAGGTGATGAAGGCACCAAAAGAAACATGGGAGATGGCTACCACCTCAAGCCGGAGGGAGGCAGAACAAAACATTTAGAGACAAATGTTATAGGTAGAGGTTCCGGTGAAACTCCAAGACCTCCTTCACACCATGCCTCACTTGGGAACGACAATTCCCTACCACATGTACGGACATCCTTGTAGGGTTGGCAACTGACCCGATGATACTTGCTATAAACAGCGGCAGGTACCTAGCAGTCGTCGAGATGGGCATCCTTGGCACCATCCTGACAGAGACTATAGTGGACGGAGGGTCAAAAGTGAACGTCCTTCCAAAGGAAACATGGAAGAAATTGGGCAAGTCAACTTTGTGGCCCCCAACCTTCAACTTGTTGGGCGCCGATCATAGGGTATCAAACCCCTCGGAACGCTGATGGCACAACAAGTCACCATTGGCTCACAACCATTTGTACTAGACTTTGTGGTGATACCTTTGAAAAAGACGGGTCACGATGCCATTCTGGGTCGAGGGTGGTTGGTCACGGCGAAGGTAAACCACAATTGGAAGAAAGACACCCTTTCAATGGAAAATGGGGGGAGGAAGTTCACCATCGACCTTCGCACCCAGATGGTGAGCGAAGAGATAGCCTCTTCTCCAAACTCAGAATCTGACAGTGGAAACGATCGAAGGGATGAAGGAAGGGATGGAATGGAACTGAATAGTGAAGATGTGCTAAGATTGGGGGAATACTCAAAGGATGATGCAGATTCATTGAACGGTCTCTTCCACTGGCAAATGGAGGACTGTGAACTCTTCCGACTAGCATGCAATGTACTAAGTATTGAGGAAGTGCTAGAAACATTTCCCCCGGAGTACGGTGAATACAAGGAAGGGGATGCAAAAGTAAGCAAAGTCCCGACACATAAATTTGATGACCAAAATTCCATGAAGTATAAGGAGCTGTCTGTCAAACCAATGAATTTGGGCAAGGAAGAGGAACCTAAGATCATTCTCGTCGGCGACGATTGGAATCCTGAGTGGAAGACGACAGCCTTCAAAATCTTTATTCTCCTTCTTATGTATGGGCAAAAGACCGTGGTCCCTGTAGAATTTATGGTTCCAAGCCTTTGGATCGCCATTAACAATAGACTCGGCGACAGGGAAAGCTTGAGGGAGCGGCTGCACACTCAATAAATTAGATGAAAGAAGAATGATAGCACAATGGGCAACGAGGGTCGCACAACAGCAGAGAAAGATGCGTTCCTCCCCTGGCTAGCTGGTGCTGAAGTACAATGGAAAGCATGAGATTATGCCAAGAAAATCTCGGGAAGTCGGCTACGATGGGGCTGTCAAGTTGTGGACTCTCGACGTACTGGAGATACATGAGGCCATCAACCGGTCCAAATTGAAACCTTACCTGGAGAGGATGGACTCGAGAGAAGGGACAAAGCACCCGAGAGGATGGAAAGGGACTCGAGAGGTTAGGTAGGCAACCCGAGAGCCGTCCATATGGGTGACCGGAGAAGCATCCAGAAGGTAATGAGTAAAAATAGATTTAAAAAAAAAAACCAAAAAAAAAACTAGAGAATATTGTACAACTGTACGACACGAGACTAAACGGAATGACCGTACGGTAAAAAGAGAAGCTAATGATTCCCGTACGACATATAAGTCCGTATGGTGTTGGCAGAAGAGTGGCCCGTACGACAATGCTACATTTTGCCGCGGGGGAGAAGTGTTCATACAGGCCGTACGAGTTCACGAGGAAATTCATCGCACAACCTCGGGAGAAAGATTACCATACGAAAATTGAAAGTTCATCACCTTTTTAAAAGCCATCGTACGACCGTACGACTCAAAAGTCAACGCTAAAGAGAGACCCCACCGTATGGTGTTTTGACCGTACGACACAAAGTTTGCGCGGCCAAAACACCATACGATTACAAGAAGGAAAGAATGGTCACCGTACGACACCAAACACTGTACGATGCACAAGGAGATAAAAGGTGAAACTACCATACGACTTTCCTCATTCTTGGAAGCGCACGACATAAAGACCGTACGGTCTGGACAGTATGGCTTCCATACTAAGAGCAAAACACCGTACGGATGGAAGTACTTGGCACGCGAGGAAACAAATAGAAGAAGACTGTACGAATCCCAGCATCCAAGTCTGTATGGTACGGCTAGAAGGAAGAGAAAACGACATAATATGAAAATAAGAGGGCTATACGGCTGAGAGCCAATAAGAAGTAGGGTACAGTATTAAAAAGGAAGATAGTTATTGACGACAAGGAGTGGCAGTAGCGAGGGGAAGGTTTTAAAAAAACAAAAAACAAAAAAAAAACGACGACAACAGATAAAGAACAGTTGAATAACGTATGGTACCGAAGGGAAGGACATAAGCAGGTAGTGAGGAAAACATAAGCGGTTGGCAGAAATAGTATGGGATTGGAAGAAAATCACAAAAATGGTGTGCCCCATGGAGTTCTGTGTGGGTTTGAAGGTGCTAATTTGGTCTTGGCGGCGGGGGCGCTGCCCCTCGACCTTGCTGAGGGTGTTGCCCGCTAGACCCGCATTTTCTTTTTGAAGTACACTACAATTGTGAGTTGGGGCATCGGAATGGCACGAGGAAATTATTCAATTATCAGCCTTTGGGAATTGTGACCAGTTGATGAGACCTAGAGCTGCTGCAGGCATGGAGTGTTTGCATGCCAGAGGTGGAGAGAGCACTGGAACAAGCCTTTCGAGAGGGGTACTACGCTTTGAGGCACTCAGAGTAGGTGTTGGCTGGACGTGAGGCTGTCTTGGTGGATGCATAGAGAGCTCGGGAGGAGTTGACCACCCAGTTGGAGGCAGTAGAGCGACACTTGGCTAAGCATACCCAGGAGTTGGAAGTGGAGAAGGCGGCACGCACAAGTGGCTATCGAGGTCAGATTGGCTAGGGAGACAGTATCGTTTGACCACGAGTTAGTGGAGGCTACAACTAAAAATTGTGTTTTGGAGACAAGTTTGGTGCAGGCACGTGAGGATTGTGATGTGGCGGAAAAAGAACTACTTGAAGCAGCATTGATGGGGAGGGCGACACTTAAGTTTTTTTAAGGATGCCCCTTCGCCCCTTCTTCTCAGTGATTTTCTTATTCTATGTAGTGTATTTCATCTCCCTTTTGTTGTGCATCGTCGGAGACGACTTGTTTTTTTTTGGGGGGGATGATGTTGTCGGGATATTTGAATGTACCAGTTAATATGTTAATTGAGTGTTATGTTAGCCTTGGTCGTTAGTGACCAAGAGGTAAACCGTTACATCATGATGTTTCGGTCGCGGCCCTTCGGGTAGTTTATATACCCTCTCGGAGGATGGGCACGAGATATTATGGTATTATCCTTATGATGTAAATGTACTTGCCAGTCTGGAATAATTAATGAAAGCATCTATTGTTCTCTGGTATATTTTGTATTTGTTGCATTTCTTGTACTATGTCTATGCATTACTAAGTTTACCCTAGCGGGTAAACACGTTCTTGATATATTCAGCTATTATAGAAACTTTTGAATCAATAGATATATCAGTCGTGGAACACAAATAGTGCTTCCTAGGTAATGCATTAGCCACAACATTATTCTTTCCTTTAACATACTCAATGCCAAAATCATAAGCTTGTAGCTTAAACACTTTTTCTTTTTATCATTCAAATCCTTTTGATTGAGGAAGGATTTCAAACTAGAGGATTTGTTTTCTCGACAAATTTCTTGCAAATGAAATATTGCCTAAATTTGGCTAGTCCATGTGTAACACCTCAACTAGAAAACAAGAACAAACACCTAAACAATAACAAAGCACCAATATTATTTTTTATTTCCAAAAGATACATCAATTTAAGATCTCTGGGACATTCAATTACAATATCCACTAGTACATCATCCACATATACAAACATTTGGATTTTAATACAATTTAAGCTCCATTCACTTAGAAAATATATCATAATGTCAAATGTCTATGATCAACTTCTAGGACCTAATCAAAGTAACTGAATCTTCTCCTAAGAGAAATCTTCAGCAAGAACCTTTAACTGATATTCATCCAATCTCTAGAAGCACCTGAAAACATAGACAGTAAAACAACACAAACACTAGGGGGCTCAGCAAATGCTGAGTTAAAAGCGTGATCCATCTACATACAAGTTAGAATGACATATAAACAATCATAATGCAGAAATAAGATCATTCACAACATAGTGCAGTTTTCAATGATAGAAATTCCACATTAATCCAGTAACCAATAGATATCAATGCAGAAATTAAACTCGCACTAAGAATAACCTGTAAATGAATCATATATATACTGAGGTGTCATCACTATGGCGCTAAGATACTGCATCCATATTTGGCATGCTCATAGACAACAACATAGTGGAATTCTCCATTGTACTCGTCAGATGACGTAATGGATAACTCCATTGTACTCGTCAAATAACGTAATAGAGATTTACCTTGTTCTCCGTACTTAACCATATTGGTTTAAGTCATAGGTAAGGCTTAATTATCTTTTTAGATGTATTCTCCCACCCAGTTCATTTTAAAGTTTTCACTGAATTACTTAACTGAATAGGATAAACCAATTTCAGCCACCCCGATATATGTTCATCACAAGTATTCTTAAAAATACACTTCAAACAGATATACCTTAAGAATGTTCATGCAACAGATATAAAATCAGTATACCACATGATACTACATTCTTTCATCTATTTGAAACAAATCTTATTCTGCCAAATCAAAGGTAAATCTAGACAATCATAAATGCCTAAACAAATCATATTGTATCAAGATCACGTAAATCCTATTAAACTGTTTGCACAAATTAATAAAATTTACTGAATCTTAATAATATATAACCAATTCCTGCAGATATAATCAACTAAATTTAACTCAGAAGTGACCAAGATAACAATTCATAATTCATATGATATTCATGTTCAATATGAGATTCAAATAATAATCACATCAACAAATATCATTAAACCATAATCTTCTATTGAAATAATTTTCTTCATCAATAATAGACAGAACAATCACATTAGACAATGAATACAATACTGTGGTAAGAAACAATACTGTCGCAGTCAACATCTAATTCATAGTTCAACAATTCCATACGTTCACAATGCTGTATTCCATAGAATTAATGACCTTATCGAAACTATCCATATTATAAAGTAATATCCAATCAGTTTTATAATCTAAGCTAACAAAACTAACTCTGTTGGTTTCCTATATTATAAATTAATTCCTTACTTCCCCCTTGCATTCTAAGAATATTCAAACACTCCAACACTGAAAGAATGATCATATCATGCAACAGTTACGGACCGAATTAGTAATAATACGACTTTAAGAATGTCGACAACACTTCATCCAAACACCTATGAAATGTGTGATCATACAGGTTTCCCCGAATCATATCATTCTTTCGCAATACTTAAGAAAATGTTATTCATCATAAAACATGTCTGGTAAAACTAATAAACGAACCATATAATTACAGACAGTCCATCATTACAAAAAACACTACGACTTTCAAACACGAACTCTGTCAAACTTAAATTAAACCATTCGAGATGCCATAAACAATTTAGTTCCTCTTTATCATTATTAAGATGGCCTAAGTCTTCACCGAATCAGACAACCAAATTGTTTGAGAACGGTTTAGACAAAAAGAACATAATGATTGATGTCGAGTATTCATTTCGACAAACCCCAAATTGCCAAATGCAAGATTTGACCAACAAACGGTAAACTTCCAAAATTTCCATCAACCAAGCGACAATATGTGAACTGTTTGCTATAATGCCACATGCTTTGTGCCGCAACCATGAGCTCTCACAGAGCTACACTCTGTGTGGGCTCATGCCTGTGGCCGAGCCACCAAATTAAACTTATCTAAACTCATAAATAAATATTGAAGCAGGAGCTCTCACAGAGCTTAGCTCTGTGGGAGCCCGAAATGTATAAAAGTTATATCATGACACAGTCAAGCTTGCGACCGCAAGCATAAGTTCTCACAAAGCCTAGCTCTATGGGAGCTTATGGTTGGGGCCAAGCCGAGGTTTAATACACTACTCAACACAATACCCTCGCTAGTCGCTGCAAGCACGGGTACTCACAGAGCTATGCTCTGTGGGTATTCATGCTTGAGCGTCGAGCTGAACCCACAACTAGTTCTGAGCAAAAATAATGATATGGGTTCTCTACATTTAATTGACACAAATAAATCACACATATTGAGAGCACGGGGATATGTGAAGTCTCAAAACTTCACATACTCCTTTGTTCACAAAATATATACAAATAACAGTCAAACTGATAAAGACAGTAACTCAGTAAATCAGCATTCGCATTGAACAAATTTGAAACATATTTGTAATAATAATTTCAAATGACAATGCAGATATAAACAGAGAGAGAATAAGGTAAGAAACTGCCCCTACTTGGAAAAGTAGTAGTGGGTAATCAAACAGAGAGAGAAACTCCTTGCAACCCGCGGCCGCACAGAGACAACTGGAATCCCTCAAGCATAAAGCTCCACGACAAAGAACAATAGCAATGAAAACCTTCTTTCCAGAGATGCCCAGAATGGCATCACCAAATGTAAGTGCCAATATCGCAACAGAGATAGATTACAATGAATCAAAATGAGATAGCAAGGAATTTCATAAATCCAACTGGATGCGAATGGGAAATCACAACTCAGCAGCATTAAAAACCCTCCCAAATTCAAACTCCCTCTCATTTTGCCGAGAGTTGAGTGAAGCTTAAAAAACTAGTTAGAACTGTTATGCCCACGATGAGTTTTGTTACCAAAACCCTTGCTTATAGATAAGAAGAATGCGCTGATCATAAAAATTGAGACCAACAAATCCACAAAACAGAGGCGAAATCAAACAGAGATAAATGCCAAAGTTAATGCCCAACTCGAGTGGAGTGGCCAGTACCCAATGTCATCCACTGGCGGCAGAACAAAAGCAGTTTGATACCAATAAACATTCATTGCAAACTGCCAGCACATGGCATATAAACCTATGCTCGATGCAATGTTAATAAATTTTCACAAAGACAAGTAAGAAATATTCCCTCCAAAGGTGGTCGATACCCTGCTAAGGGTTATTCAAATTTGAATAATTGTTATTCACCGCATATGAACAGTAAGCCCTAATAAAACAACTTAGTTAATAATCAGACTTAATACCAATGTCCACGGCCTAGTGTGATATAATCACCTAGCACTAGCTTTTGTCGCCACCTTCAGTTCAATATGGGTTCCAATTTTCAAAACAATAACATTGTTTTCGAAACAATGACTTATGTCAATTCATTCTTTTCTCAATGTGATTATGTACATGTATATATATTCGTTCTTGCAGCGTATATATGTATGTATATAATTTACATTTTTAGTTTTAAATAAATTTCAATAATTTATTATTCATTAATATATGTATGTATATATATATATATATATATATATGTATATGTATGTTTATCACAGCATACATATATATTTGTATACTAACGTATATACAAAACATATTTCTGAACAGTCACTAATAATTACTATTCTAAAAAGAGCTTTTCAAACAATTAAGCTTAATTCAAGAAATACAATATAGCCTATCAATTCCAAGTTAATATCTATATTAATCAAAATGATTTAATAATCAATGAGCATCAAAATATAAATTCTCATCTTCTGATAACATCAAAATACCTTAAGTTTCCAAACAAATGATTAGTAATACAACAACTGTAATTACCATTACTTCCTAATGTACAATTTTAAAAACTGAAAGTACAAGGTAATTCCAATTCTATTAAGTAATTTCACACAATCTCTCAAGGTACTAATAATGCCGTCAAAGAAGTTCACATATATTCAATAAAGACTTATCAAAACAATAGAATTCAATTGAAACCAATCAATCTGAAATGTCATCTGAGATATAAAATTGTAGTTCACTTCACATCACATGCTCACTGAAAACTTCTAACTGCAAGCAGTCCAAGAAGAAAAGATCTCCAACTCTTCAAGAGTTTCTAACCAAAAGTAAACAGTGATCCAGCAAGAAGGGTCGGGGCATGACATCATGCATGATGGCTAGCATCTCCGAGTCACATGTAAGAATTTCTTTTAACTCCTTAAGCTTTCCACTCTCAAATGCTATGGGGTGTTTGTTTTGCATCAAAACTAGTCCAATCCCCTCTCTTGAAGCATCACATTCTAAAATGAAAGGAAATGAAAATCTAGAATAGCCAAAACAAGAGATGAATTGATTACCTCCTTTAGCTTATCAAAGGCTCTCCGTACTAAGTCATTCAAAAGAAAAGATCCCTTCTTTGTTGAATTAGACACTGGGGCTGCTAGCTGTGAAAAACCCTTGACAAACCTCTAGAAATAGCTGTATAGATAAAAAAACCCCTCTAAAGTGTGTAAGGTCTAGACCAATGCATGATTGCTCGAATCTTTTCATTCCATGCTAAACCCTTGGGTGCTAATTTTGTACCCTAGATAAAAATATCTTAGTCTATCCGAACTCACATTTTGATGCTTGGGCAAGAATGATTGTTGCTCGAGAATACCAAGCACCTCATCTATGTTCTTCAAATGATCCTCTCATGTTTTGCTATAAATCAAGATGTCGTCAAATAAAACTAGTACATTTTTTTTAATTGACTCATGCATGATTGAAATGTGACAGGTAAGTTATTCAACCCAATTGGCTTGACGAAGAATTCATAATGCCCCTATTGACAATCTAAAAGCTGTTTTGGGCACATTCTCTTTTTCAACCTTTATTTGATGATACCTTGATCAAAGATCAATTTGGAAAGAGTACATGGTATCATGAAGCTTGTCTATCAATTCATTGATCTTGGGAATGCGGAAGCAATTCTTGATTGTGTTCCTATTGATGGCTCTACAAGCAATGCTTATCCTCATAGTACCATCCTTTTTCATGACCAACACCATGAAAGAAACAAATGGGCTAGAGCTAGTTGTATTTGTACAACATCCAACAATTTATTAATTTCTTTCTCAATCTCCTTGTGACTCCTAGGATGATGATAAGGTGCAGTGATTGTTGGTTTTGCTCTTTCCAACTCAATCACATGCTGAAAACTCCTATTCCATTGCAATTTTGAAAGAACATCATTGAACACCTTGCTACGCTTATCCAAGATGGATTGGATGTCAACATGATAAGATCTCCCATCCTTGGATGAACTTATATCTATAATCAAACACTTTGCTACCCGAGCTACTTGGTCTCTATAGAAAGCCTCTCCATCCTTTTTGCTGAAACAATTCTGGGAGTCCCGTTGGATAGGGATTGAAAAACCACCTCATTGCCTTCGGATTTCAATGTCAACTCCATAGTTTGATAGTTTTGTGTGAACTTGTCAAGTGAGTGCAACCGTTGCACACCCAAAACCAAATCTAGTTCACCAATGCTAACTGCTTTGAAATCATCTTGTATTCTATGCCTACCAAGGTTCATCTCAAGATGCTGAATCTTCTTGTTTCAGAGAGTAGTAATACCATAAGTAAAGAATAACATTTAATCCCTCGAAATTTGTTCTCAATCTCATCCTAATCGCCAATCTCTCGCCAATGAAGTTTTGGCTAGCCCTAGTATCAATGAAGAGTGACTTTGTGTCTTTGTATGACTACTCTAACATGAAAATGATGATACCTAGGTGCTCCTGAAAGTATAGAAAGTTTGTTTGTTGATGACTCTTCGCTTCATATGCTCACATGTAACACCTCATCAACTATATCCTCAGGCTT
Source organism: Chamaecyparis obtusa (assembly GCA_027943335.1). Taxonomy (NCBI): domain Eukaryota; kingdom Viridiplantae; phylum Streptophyta; class Pinopsida; order Cupressales; family Cupressaceae; genus Chamaecyparis; species Chamaecyparis obtusa. The sequence goes on from BSBK01011744.1 coordinate 123,881, forward strand.
GGGTTCCTCTTCCTTTGAACCCTCATCAGACATCACCTCTATGTAATATACCTGTCCTTTTCCCAAACATGTGTGATCTAGCTCCCCATGACTCTCTACAACTGAATCATAATTTTTTTCCCTTGAAGCTCATTTTTGAACTATTCCATCTTGCTAGGCTTAGGAGCTACTAAGGCTGAAGAAAATCCTTATGAAAGGCTTTCTTATTTTGTCTTGGTGGTGCTAATGTAGAACTTGTTGTTACTCATTGAATCCTCCAAATTTAGTGCCTTCTTGATGGTATCTTGCACAGATATGGGGTTAAAAGCCTTGATCAAATGCCCAAGTGGTTTGGTCAGTCCCTCGATAAAGAAGACAGCGAGTCTCCTCTTTGTGACATTTGGAACCATAATTGACATACTTTTGAATTCTGCTACTTATTCATCCACTTTGTCATGCTGTCTAAAATGGGCCAACTGCTTGAAATATGTCTTGCAGTCCTTCTTGATAAATCTATCCATAAGTTTGTGTAAAATCAACAAAGGTGACAATGTGGCTATGTCCTTGGGTGATCATCTTGTGATGCCACCACTCATGGTGCATGGACTATACCATTATAATGAAGAATCACAAATTTGATGGCTTCCTCTTCCATTGTAGAGTTGAGTGACAGATTTGTATCCAACTTTTGAACCCAAGCCCGTGCATTACTTTTTCTTCATCCATCAGCCAACCTGATCAAGTTTGGTGGCAAATCTCTACGGGGCTGTTGTTTAGGCACTCTATCCACTCTTGGTACACTCCTAGATCTGAAATTGGTTCAAATTACAATAACTTACAAATGTGATTTGATTTTTGATGTTTGGATCAAGGCCCATGTACTCATCCATTCAAGCATTGATGTCACATGTTTCTGGATTTTGCTCTTCTACTTTAGGTTGAGCCTCTTTCCTAGGTAGAAAGTTGGGTTGGAAAGGTCCAACTGTTAATCCAGCTAAAAACCTTGTTATGATTGTTTGGACCATTTGAATTGCTTCCTTCACTAGTGAGATTTTGTGTGGGTTTGATGGTGTTTAGAGTGTCATTCATCTGTTGTATCATTTGAATGAGTAGATGGTTCCTCTACTCTTGATCTTGGATGAAAGCCTCTAACTTGTCTCCTTGATCTGTCATCTTTTTCTTACCTTTGCTCCCTATTCGAACAATGATCTTTGTTTGAGCAGCCTCCAATCTCTTTTTCTCACTTCCTAGAGCTCTCAAATCCCATCAATTCAACTGCACACAATTAGAAATTTATCCACAAGCTGGCAGGGCCTACAGCTCTAATACCAGTGTAATAGCCCTAGGCTATATAGTTATGTTTTGGTTCTTGGCTACAGTCTATTATACTGTTTCTCTCAACTTTTAAGATCCTTTTTTGATTCTTGACTACAGTCCATCATACTGTTTTTTCCAAATATTATACAGATAGGGTTTCCATTTGTTCAATGCGTTGGTTGTTGAGCCAATTGTCTGGTCTAGAAGTGCCTTGAGCTAATTCTTGGTCATCAAACGTTGAATGCCTAGTGTACAAATGCTGGAACATATTATAAAGCGAAGGTTGGATATTATAGAGCACAGTCATAGTTATGTGTTTCTCTAACCACATTTGCTTGTGTGATTATATAATAAGGGTTTGATGCATTTGTGACAACATCTAATGCATTGCAAAATATCTATAATAGTAATTGCTTCATTGCCATGTATTTTTGTAGTTTTATTATGTATAATTAAGTATGTCCATTGTATATGATATAATCTTTGATTTGTATTCACATGCAATTTGGTTCTGTTGATGTTTTGTTGGATGTATCTCCTTCCCTTTTTGCTGTTCATGCTTTGTTTCCCAACGGAGTAGCCACTATTCCATAATGGGGAATGATCAAACACTTATCATTTAAATAACTACTTTAGCCTTGTTAGATGCAGGAGCAGATTAGGGTTAGCGTAAGTTTCTAACATGCCATTCATGACTCATTATTACAAACCAAGGAACAATTTCAAGCAACCCCAATGGCTAAATCATCGAAGAATCATGTCATGTATGTTTGCACCTTACCATTGTGAATGAGATGTTAAATGAAGCTATCCATAAGAATTATAATGTTTTTGTTATCCATTGGTGCATAACCAAGGTGTTATGTCAAATTTACAAGAAGTTTTATGTAATATCCCCAACTGGGACCTTACTTGATTTACCTTAAAATTCTCAACTAGGGTTTGGATTGCGCTTGGAAATGGCAATTTACTTGGTTTCCGTACTGTTCCCTACTAGGAGGCTGCCAATTCCCCATGATTAACATACATCACTATACATTTTAAATCAGATTAAATTAAGAAACAACTAATGATTCATAATATATTTGACAGTTAACATACTTAAGCCCCAATATCTTAGTTCTCTCCTAATCATCAACCCTAAGGAGGATGGGGATTTTCTTGTCATAGGGTGCTTGGAAACCAATCTACAAGTAGGCTCCCTCAAGGCTTTAGGACCACGTCCATATCCCATCTTGGGATTGACCTAACTTGTGAGGATTTATTCCACCTCTCCCTAATAAAACCAACCTACCCTCTTAAAGGGCAATAGTGAGTGATTAAGGAATAGGCTAGGAGTGTACCAACTACAAATGGATTATGAATAATTATGAATTTATATACGCACACACACACACACGTTATGCTGTATTTTATACATTCATATACATATACATATACATATACACACACGCGCCCACACACACACACGCGCGCCCACACACATACACACATATTTCTGATTTCACTATTTAACTGATATTAATGCTATACAGTATATATTCTAGACCATTTATTCGCCCCTTATTCTTAATAGCATTCAGATATAATATTCTGTAGATCAGTATTGATTCATATATAAATTACAGAATACCAACTTGCTGTTACACAATTCTTGCCAGCAATTAGATATGCTCTACTTCCCCTCTCATCACTCCCTTCTGCAGAGTAACAAATGTATTTTATATTATCTTGTTCTCTATTTCCCATGCTCCTGGGGGAATGGTTTTGTCCTTCCTTTATATCTTGCAAAGCTAAGGATTGCACCTTTTCATATGTGATGGGAAACCTTCTCCAAATTGTGCCTTTTCGTTTACTTGTAAAACCACTGCCACTTATTAATAACTATTGTTTAATCGTTCTCCTTGTGCCCTCACTTGTTGTTGATGCCGACTTGTCAAACTATTAATAAATGCTATAATACACTCACTTCCTTTAATCGCTGCTTCAAACAAACATTATGCATGCTAATTAAATTATGAGTGCTGAGATATAGACGTTGCATTAATCGCCTATGAAGTCGCTGCATAAACAGATGTTTAGGAATCCTTTATATATCAATGCCATTAATAACATTTTTTAACATAAGTAACTTTATGTCTACTTTCAAATCGCTGCTATTAATGTATGTCAATATCTGTTTGTTCAACTGCTGTTTAACATAAATTTTGACATATATTAATTGCTGCATAGTAGTAGCTGAATTGATGCATATTACATGATTAATATATAGATTGTTGTATTTGTTAAACTTGTATCTCTAACCTTATTTCTTAATTCTCTTCTTTGGACCAGTTTATGACTACTGACAAGTTTGCTTGTATAAATCTGATGCCTCTATGAATGTTCATCGATACTTAGTATCAACCCTTGAGAGTCTTGTTTTTATTGCTTGTCTGCTCGATGCTAAGCTTGTTTCATATTTGATATATTTTAGTGACTACCTATCATTGACAATGCATCTAACTTCTACATGTATGATCCTTAGATTTATAATTGCAATTTTCTCTCTCCAGAGACTTAACAAAATTGGATTGCTTGGTTACCCTGTTGTGAAAAGGATGGAGATATCACAAATAGGGTTTCAAACGGGGGACATGACATTTTATGCAGCTAGTTCATCTTTGACCTAGTGACAGCCATAGGGGTCAATTGTACATGGGTATGGTTGCTGCTATTACAGTTTTGTTACATTTTAGTTGACTTAAAAATCTGTTAAGAACCCCCCCAATTATTACCCTCTTGGCTTAGACGGGCCCAAAATGTAGGCAATATTACTTAATCTCGTTAGTTGGTCTTTGACCCTCCTCAATTCGTTGAAGAACCTTTGTTTTACCTTCTTGAAAAAAACCACTAGCCTTGAAGGTGAATATGCGTTTTAGGATTGTGGAGTAGCAATTTTAGGACATAACAACACCTAGCAATTTGCTAAGTATAGGAACCCATCTTTGAGACTCATCTATTCTCAAAGAAATGGATCTTAGCTTTTAGTGTCTCAAACTTTATTTTGACAAGGACTTTGTCAAAATGTTTGCAACCTATTCTTTTTAGGATCCATATTGGCAAGCTACTAGTTAGAGTCCCCTTTGAACTATCTTTGAAGAAATAATAATTAAATGTTTGGAGTGATCATGAAATACTGGATTGTTAGAGAGATTGATGCAACTCCAATCGTCTTTGTATACTACAGTTGGCTCCAACATTTGGTAACTTATGCTATTAGCTTGTGAAGCCAAATAGCCTCACAATTAGCAGAAGAATCTACAATGTACTTTAGTTGGCCGAATTTCATGCTACTATTACGTGTTGGCTGTTTACTATTGAACTAGGATATCATATTTGATCTCAAGCCTGAATAAGACCCTGAAGCGCTCTTCCTAACACTAGCATCACTTGCATAGTTTAAATCTACAAAGTGTGCAACATTAACTCTTTTATCATTGTCATACCTTAATCCATAATGAATTGTGCCCTTCAAATATCAGAGCACATGTTTTGTGGCAGTCTACCGGACTTGCTCAGCATAAATTAACTCAATGCACTTATTGATAACAAGTATTAGGTCTAGCATATTAGAATACAGGAGGAACCTATCAACTTCCTATAAGCAAAAGGATTCACCAAATTTGAGGTCAACTTAAGATTTGGACTCATTTGAGTTGAGAGGGGCTTAGAATATACATTGTGTATTTCCCTCGACTTAGAATACTTCTCCTTTACCTTGCCACATTTTAAGACACAAGCAGTGCACAAGGCCAATATCCTTCATATCAAATTTTGATGTCAATTGCCTCTTGCACTACCCTATGAGTTTTTCATTGCTTCCTATAAGGATTAGGTCATCCACATGTAGGACTAAAACTAACAGATTAGAGTTATCAAACAGATAATAAAGATTAGGATTTGCCACAATCATAGTGAAGTCCAAATTTAGCAATTACTTTTCAATTTGTGAATAACAAGCGCAAGGCGCTTGCTTCAAGCTCAACCCATATAGGGTCCTCTTTAGCTTGCATACACGAGTTTCTCACTCATGTGCCTCAAATCATCTTGGCTGATTTATATATACTTTTTCTCTAGTGTTGTCATTTAGAAAATTGTTTTTATGCCCATTTGATATAAAATGATAATGAGAAGTGTACCTTGCAACAGGCTGTACCTTGCAACTCACCCTAATAGAAGTGTACCTTGCAACTCTGGAGCAAAAGTTTGGTCATAGTCAACTCCCTTTTTCTGGAAGAATTCTTGTGCAAGAAATCTAGCCTTGAACTTTTCTCTACTCTCCATCTACTGCATGCCTCAGGCTGTACAACCACTTAGAGCCAATCATAGTCATCCCATCTAATTTGGGCATAATCATCCAATCATTTGGAATAATGCTTGATGTCTCACGGTGCTTTCCTGCCCCTCAACTGGCATCTCCAGTAGATCACTTTCTGTTTTGACAGAAAATATATTTGAATTTTGAAAGCCTTTCCTGAGTTGAGGCATAAACAATATAAAAGTAAAGATGTCTATCACATTATTGGTTCTGATAAAAATAACACTCTTGTTTAGTTATGCCAAATTGTTCAATTCTAATAAAAATAACAGTGTTTCTCCAGACAAATGGATGCTTCATTTTTATCTATCTGATAGCCTCTCGTCACCAACTTTATCATATGCTTCGGCTATGTTTTGGTCCAGGTCTGCATATACCTATCCATCTTCCTTGTTTGGAAGTATTTATTTAGCAGATTGAAAGATAACTGTGTAGGTTTATGGGCAATACAATAGCTGAAAGTTTGAAACATTTAGATGGTGCAACTCTTGGTTGTTTTAGTAGTCATTGTTGATATTTTGATTGAATCTCTGGTGTAAGTATATTAACTCTTTGATAAGATCTTTTTTCCTTGTGTAAACTAACATTCACAAATTTCATACTGCCAGGCAGCAAAATACAATGCCCCATCGCTTCCTTTTCCCTATCAATCCAAAGAAGTTTTTGAACGGAGCATGCGGATGCCTATAGGTCCAGAATTCAACACTATCCATGCCTTCCAAAATATGATACGACCTGCGGTAAGTAAACTATAGGAGTTGCTTTCTCCATGTGATAAATAGTTTTGCCCTTTCCTTCTGCTATTTTCTGATGAATAATGCTTCTTTTTCAGGTTATTAAAAAAGCTGGAGTAGTTATTGATCCTATTAAATATGAAAAAGAGCAGCAGCCAAAAGATGAAATTCTTCATTCTGCTGCAAGCTCAAGAAAGCGAAAAAATTCTAATAATATTGATCAAAATTCTAACAAAAATAAAAAAGGGTTAAGTAAGGATCAACATCAAAATTCCAAGAAATTGCCAAAAATGTTTAATAAGGGTCAAGATTATGCTCTTAAAAATGTGAGTTGAAGGGCCGTGAATCAAAATCTGAATTAAGGCATTTTCATTTTACTAATTTTCATTTTGTAAGAGCCTTTTTGAATTAGCAATTCGGAGTTGTTGAGCTTGGAATCAGCATTTGGGATTGATGTGATAGTTCTTTGCTATGTCAAGCTTTATAGAGTGATTGATTCTTTCAAGGTAGCCTACGGCTCATTGATTCATAAAAAGAATCCCATATGTAATTTTAGTTATATTTCTTAACAAGTCCAAAGTTTTTTTTCGCTTCCAGAGCATCATAAAGCAGAGAGTGCAATCAGTAGATGGCTTTAATCTATCTATTTATATGGGATTCTTTTTCACCAACTCATTGGTAGTCTATAAGATCAGAGACTTGAGATAATTATTCTAAAGAAGGTATTTGTTGGACTCAAAAACAGTATGGCTGGTTTGCCACAAATCCTTATATTTGAACAAAGAATACACAAGAAACTGTTTACCACCAATGGGAACCTGTCTTTGATAAGGAACTTCTGACAAATTTGAAAAATCATGTCTACTACGCTTATGACTTCAGGTGTTACATGTAATGGGTATGAAGCAATTCTTTGTAGATTCAATCTGTTAAGACTATATAATAAAACCCTCATTAATGAGTTTTACCATGTTAAAGCTATTTTTAATTGTTGCTAGTTCACTTCCTTTGTTTTCAAATTATTCCCATGAATAAAGAAACAAGAGAGTTTGAAGTGAATTCAAGACATGTACATTTGGATAAAGTATTTAATAACATCTATACATTCTATAGTTGAATTACATGAGCATGGTCTACGTTGTTGTCAGGTGATATCAATATGGCACCAAAAATTGTGGCATAGATTTTACATTCTTATATGGTGGGTTTTAAAACTAATGGACGAAGGGAATACCACAGTCATCAGTCTATCCATCACTGCTTTTGTTCGAGGCTAAACTGAAATTCTATATAGGAAAATCAAAGTGGAAGAGAACAGATCCTTTGTTCCATCCTCTTCTGCTCACGGTCTTACTGTAGCATGCATTCTCAAGTTTTACAGCTGTTGTTGCTCATTTAAAATTCCAAGTGGGGCAATGACCAATTTTTTTGTAGGAGTTGAATGTTTGTCATGAACGGGGCAAGGTCTGACAGGTGAAATATGATTTGTTAATCTGTATTGCTGTATATGAATGTTATCTTGTTGAACGGAAATCACCTGCTTGTATATTTAAGCAGCGATTTAATGCGTTCCAGTTAGGGAGTAACCATAAAAATCACAAAACTATTTTTTGCTCGTTGGAAGAAACATTTTCTTTGAAAGATATTATGATTTATCTATTATTTAAGTAGTGATACGATGAGTTCTAACAGTTAAGAGGTAACCACAATAATCCTAATGTTACATGGGGATTTGCCCCGTGTCACTAAATCCTGCATACGTATCTCAAATGGTACATGACGTCCCTTGCTTGTCCAGTCTGTAGGGAAATCATTGAACATTCTTCGGATAGGATGTAGGCAAGGCTTCCCTAATGTCTACAATAAAAATTCTGCATGTTTAAAAAAAATTAAAATAGTTAGGAAACAAACAGAGTAGGTTCAGAGCAGCATGGGGGACCACAAGCCCTCCACCTGTTAATGCAAGCATAAATATCTTAAAATATAAATCCAGAGTAAAATTATTTTTGCCATTTCAGCATCTTGAACAACAGAAAAGAAAGGGCAACGAGGAAAGAGGAAACAGATTTACAGCCTGTCCACATTGATTGTCATTTTTATTCATTACAAGGTATGCAACAATCACCATGGTGTTTTTTGGGTTGATTTTTTTTTTTAAAAAAAAAAAATCTTTAGTTTTTAATTGCAAAAAAATAAGGGCATGTTTAGTTTTTTTTTTCTTGAGTTCTTCAGAGTGTTCTCTCTTGTCAGCTTGTCACTCATTTGTTTGCAGTTTGAGAGATTTGATATGGTTGGGCACCATTTTATTAGGTCGGTGGACATGGGGTTAACGCTAGTGCGAAAATAAAGTTGGACATAGGTTTGAAATGACAAAGATGGTTAGGAGCAGACATAAGTCTAGTGGACGTGCAACAATGCCATTCATTCAAGAGTGTAAGTGTTTTCATGGATGTTGCTACTAGGGGACATGATTATGATAGAGAAGAAAAAGGCTACTAATTTTACAATGAAGTGAGAAAAATACATTGAGGGTGTTTAATTTGTAAAGAAAAATACAACGAGGGCATTTAATTTGTGATAATGTGAAGATGATTTGGTGTTTAGTTTTTTAAAATGTTGCCTTTTAATTGCAGACATTCTTCTTATTTCAAAGAAATGGAAAAGAAATGTTTTTTTAATACAACCCTTGGAGTACATAGTTTTTTTATTTTCCTTATCGATAAATAATATTCAAAAGTAGATGCATTGATGATGAACAAGACAAATGTGGATTAATAATATTCAAAAGTAGATGCATTGATGATGAACAAGACAAATGTGGATTAGGACATGCCATGGATGGGTGGATTGATACTTGAAAATCAATTATTTTTTAATAGTATTGTCATATATCTTGTTGGTTCATATTGTTTTACCGTCATTGATAACTGTATGGACAATGTGTAACAAGACTTTCTCTGGAGAAAATAAATTGTAATGAAATAATGTATCTTAAAGAAGGGGCACACAACGTGTGTCCAACTCAGAGTATAGTGTACACCCGGGAGTGTCCTAACTAAGGCTTTGTTTTTGAATTTTGTGTAAGAATTGTGTTTCTCCTGGATTGGTTCTTGGCAGCTTCTCAGCCTTTCACATATATGTGCTACATTTACCTATATACATGCAATTGATTTTTTAAATAGTTCCATTGGTTAAACTATTGTTACACAATTATATTATCAATGTTATTAATAACATATTTGATGCAAATTATCATTATTATATTTTTGTTGTATTTAAGATAGACTGTATTAATATAATTTTCATTATAACATTAGCGTTCAGTATCAGAGTTAAATTGATCGGTAAAGCTAAAACAATAATAAATAAGTAAATGTTAGGATTAGTTTTAAGTGAAAATATTCAAACAAATTATACAGTAAAACTTCAAATAAATCAAATGAATACAAAAACTTAGCTATAAGTAAAAAGATTTTAAACAAAAAATGATATAATGAAGTTTCACATGAATTAGTCCCATCCTTTGGAATGTTTCAATTTTAATTAGATTACAATAATCTTACCACCTTTTGAAAACAATTTATTAATCATTCAGTAATGTCAAACAAAGCCAAACATAGATCATAAGGTTAATAGATTTTGAATTTTTTTTTCTATTACCATCCAAGAAATTTAATTTTGAAAACAATTCACATTTTAAATTTGCAAAACTTAACATAATAAATCGACTCTACACTAGAAATTACATTATTGAAATTCTCTTTTGAGGATTTCTGTAAGCTTTTCATTTACAAAGCAAATGGTTCAGAAAATAAATAATCTGCTATATTTAATTTTGCAAGAAATCACTGCGGGCAACAACTAATCATGCCTAATTTCAGTACTTCGTATAAACATTAATCAATCATGTTAAATTTACTTCACATGTGATACACACATTATTATCCTATAATTATTACCTCAGTTTTTCACAACTTGTTTCAATTAAGGAAAATAAGTACATCTGAAAGTGATAAAAGTTTGAAACATCTCAAACATTAAATCCACCACCATGAGTTTAGAAATTGATCAAAATGCTTATGAGGATCTAGAGAGAACCAATCAAGCCCTACTAAATGAAGCTGTAGAATTAGTGGTTCAAGTACAACATGAATCCATAGAAAGAAGGGAACAAAAAGAAATAGAAATATCAGAGAGTAAGAAAAATTCTCAGTCAACACGATGACAAGAAAAGAGAAAGGAAAAACATAGGTAAAAAACTAAACAACGTCGAGAATCATTGGAAGAAAGTGAAACCTCCAATTCAAGCCATTCTTACACTTCTGGATCAGAATCTTCGGAGGGCACATTAAGTAAATAAACACAATGTGAATTAGATAATGTCACTCGTAAAATTAAGTTATCTAAATACAATGGTGATACTGGCACATGAGAGGAAGCAGAACAGTGGATCACCAACTTAGAAAGATATTTTGACTTACAAAATACAAGTAGTTATGGTAGAACAAAGATTACTACGTATCAATTAAAAAATAGTGTTAGAGAGAAATACCTATTTGATTATTTTTTGCAAGAAAAGAAGAATGAATTCTTTGAATTGAAACAAAGACTTCAAACGGTAAGTGAATACAAACAAAACTTTGAGAGACTTAATAGATTCATACCATTCATTGAAGGACATGACCATGTTGTTAGATTTATCAAGGGTTTAAGGCATGAATGCCAAGCACAAGTATGGTGTGGTAAACCAGTCTCAGTAGATGAAGCTGCACGAATCGTTGAAAAGTTTGAAAATTATCATCAAATTGCAAGACAAAAAAAGGAAATTTGTAAGAGAATTAGAGAGGGATCATACCAGAGAGATTTTAAACAAGGAAGACATCATCCCAATCAAAATATTATTCAATGTCAATCTACTAAAATATCTTATTTCAACTAGCACTTGCACCGAAAGGAGGTGCAAGGGATGTGCCGATAGGAATTTAATTGGAAAGCATAAGTGAAGCATTACGTAACACAAGTAAGTGTTTAAAAGTGTAAATGAGAATGCTTATACAATTATTGGTAATGCATTTGGTTAAATCATTGTGATGAAACTTGTCCATCCCCTATTCCAAACGATCTACCACACTTTACACCAGAAGATATTTACAAAGGTTGTTGAATTTGATCCTATGCTTGTTGCAACATTTAGCCTAAAAGCTTTTCAAGCCTTTTCACAAAATCATTATGTCCATATCCTATGCTTATGTCATCCTTGAGACAATATTTCTCTGAGGGATCCTGCTAAGCAGTTCATAGGCCTTGTCTATGCAACTTTAAAAATATTCATGCCTTGTTCTAATGCTTCCACATGCATACAAGTAGAGGAGGGTGCTAATAAAGTTAATGAAAAATAGCTTCACCTGCTATTGAATTTGTCAAAAATTTTCTAACCCCTTTTCACCAAACCATCTTGTGCACTCTGCGAAAATCACATTCATTGAGTTCAATTGAATAATCTTGGTGCACCTATTTAATTTCATATTTTGTCTTATGTATGACAGAGCATTGAAATTTTGTAATTCCCTTCAACAAATCCACTTTATCGACTTGGTTCAACTATTCCCATGGTTGCACATGCAGATAGAAAAGACGCTGGCAAAACACATAAAATCTAACTCGAATCATACCATTGTATCAATGTCAAAGCTTCTAAAGCCTTCTCACCAAATCAATTGAGTAGAGACCCTATGATTTACATTAGTCTGAAAGCTTCTAAACCGTTCAACAAATCCAGTTGAGGTAACTTTGCAATCACAGTATCTATGGAGCAAAATTCTTTTGAAGATTTACTCAATTTTTTTTTAATATATTCTCTACTAAACATCGATGCCCTATTATGTGATTCACTAAAGTTTCTCAAACCATTTTATTGCCCCTTCAAGCGTGGTAAACGAAACCCTAACACCCATTTCTCATAGGTTGCAAATTAGGGAAAAATACTTCTTCTCCCCGCTGCCCCGCACCAAAATATGCAAAGATTCAATAAACACTTTCATTTCACACAACTCAAAAGGTATTTGGGACTTTCCATACAACTCGAATTTACCTTTCAAACAATGAATGGTGATGATAAGTTTGATGGTCAACCAAGGGCTTTTACGAATACTACACTGTTGGTGTCAATATTTAGCTTCGACACTTTTAGATGGAAAATGCCTACAACGTAATAAATGCATTTAAATAGAAAAATATACATTGCTACAAAGGAAATAACTCTAATAGTGGATCAAAAGTTTTCTTCCAGAAGTGACTTTTCAACCTTTATTACATTTTATTAGCTACATAAAAAAAAATTATTTTTTAGGTTAATCTAACCATTAACACACATCTTCAACTAATTTTATAGAACTAACCAATTCAAAAATATTTGGTAAATTTAAATAATGGAAAAGGAAAAGGCATACCATTTGATTGATCACCAAAATTACCAAATTTAATATAAAAAAGGTCACTGCAAGAATACCTGAATGAAAATTTCATCTTACAACTTCAATCCTCTCACTTCTCGCCAAATGAGCTTTGACTTATGTTAGTCTCCATTGATTTGGTTTGTTGGTTTTAAATTGGCATGTGAGGTCGTCCATGTGAGGCGGGAAGTTGCAACATTAAATGCATCTAACATAAGATATGATAGATTTCAAAAAAATGTTTGAGAAGATTTAGGTTCAGACATAAACTATTATTATTAGTGCTTAAATAATAAATAATTATTATTTAGTTTTAGGCAGAAACTATTATTATGTATTTGTAGAGATTTTTTGTACATTTCACACGAAAAGTCTGTCATGCTTATATGAGGTGTCAAATAATTTTGCCATGTAAAACTCTTTTTTGATGTCGTCCAAAAGTTGCACTACTCTACCATAACTTGGAAACCTTTCCAGCAAAGTCGGGTAAAAAGGGGAGGGGATTCTAGGGGGCAACATTGTGGACGTGTGACCATTGGCCATTAGCGAAGGACCTAAAGTGATGATCCTCACAAAACACGAGGAGATATGCATTGATGAACAACATCATCATATTTTTAAGTGTGGACAAACTCCATACAAGCTACCCACTGATATTGGCTAATTACCATATAGGTAAATTGTGTGGCAGTGTGGTAACATCTAAATAGTAAACTAAAACATAATGCCTCTTTCCATGCCATCGCTCATTCCATGCATGTCATGCATCAGATAGTACAACCTCATGCCTTCCGTCCTACACAACATTCTGACAGAAGTTGGTAGTATGGGGAAATTCATTTTTCTGAGACTGAATTTATGTTTTATAATCTCAATTAGTTTAAATCATTTTCCCTCCTATTAAATCTTTTCCCACAATTAGTGAGTAATATCTTTATTGAAATAATTTTATGTAATTACACTAAAATTATACATATAATTTTATTTTAAGTGTTATTTATAATATATATGTTATATTTCATTTTATATTTGATATTAGAATTGTAATAATTAACAATTTTAAATTAATGTGATTTACATTTAGTCATTCTATTTTGATTTATCAATTTTATATTTTTTATATTATTTAGATTTTAAATTTATTGAAAGTACTTATATAATTAAAATAAAAATTAATAATTATTATGAATTGAGAATTAATCATATTTAATTATATATTTGAAAAGTTCCAATTTAATATTTTTAATATATATTATTTTTTAAATATTGAAATAGTGATTTATATAAATATTAATATTATTAATATTTACATTAATATAATATAATCAAATTATTAAAAATGAATTCAATCTAAGTCAATTCAATAAATTTCTATTCAATAAAACTAGATTTTTTTTTGATGTGAAACATTTATAAATCTACTAGTTCATTAAAAATAAATAAAATAAATTAATATAAATATAATATTTTTACAGTATAATTTTATTTTATTTATATTGGAAAGAATGGAGAAGAAAATCTTCAGTCTTGCCCGAGACATATATCCAGTTCATCAATAGAGAGGCATTGCCGCATTAAATGGTTATATAGATAGGGGCATTCCCCTATTTACAAACATGAAGGATAGAGGTATTCCCCTATTTACATAATATAGTCAATTTTATTTTATTTTGTAATTTGTATTTAATATTTTTTTAATTGTTTGTTTATTTTAATCATTTTTAAAATATAATTAAAACTTATATTAATATTAATTTTATTTAATATAGTTTTAAATTTTGATTAATAATATTTGTTATTTTTAATTTTGTTATAAAATTATTTGACTATAATATATGACATAAATTAAAAAATATTAATTTTTATATATAAATCCTTGGGCCAATATAAAAGGTAGAGATTTAGTAAATCAAAATAGTCAACAAATATTCAGCTAAATTAATTAAAAAATAAATATATTATGAAATATCACATATATTATAAATAATATATAAATTAGAATTATAATTAAGTTAATATTTATTTAACAATATGAAATTATATAATTAAATTTAATATATATATTTTAAAGAAATAATAGTTTATGTATTAAAATATATTATATCATATATATATATATATATATATATATATATATATATATATATATATATATATATATATATATATATATATATATATATATATATATATATATATATATATATATATATAATTATGATATCTATATCTAATTTTAATACTTATATTAATACTAACTAATCATAGGTAAACATTTATGGGGAGGGTAACAAATTTAAACTAATTGAGTGAAGAAACTTAAATTGGGTATCACATCGATGAATTTCCTCGTACTCGCAACTTTTGGCATAATGTTGTGTAGAACGAAAAATGTGAGGTTGTACTATCTAATGCATAATATGCATGGAATAAGCGATGACATGGTAAGAGGCATTATGTTTTAGTTTTCTATTTTGACGTTGCTTGGCAGTATAAATCTTGTCCATGCATTAAAAAGAATCAATTTCATAAAATGAAATAAGCTTAGGTCAGTTAACATTTATTATCAAGTGAGTATTCTAAAAGTTATCGACATCAAACTTATGAATTGACCCATCAACACGAAATTGTCAGTGTCTTTTTTAGCGATTTTACGTTTGACATATACCATTTTGAGAAACGTGCTCCAGGCAAACATACATGTAATACAAAGAAATAATGCGAGGAGGAGAAGAGAAATAACATATGGAAATGTGATTTAATAAATGCAGATTGGATATGATTTACACACTCAAGATTTTATGTACAGCTCACCCCAAACCATGATCGGAAAATGGTTTGTCGACAACTATTTTCCAATGTGAGACAACCTGAAAGCACTTTCCAAGCATGAGATAATTATGACGTGACAAAATTATAGTTGCAAGCAACCTCATAGGAGAAGCCTATCGGCTAACAAGGACAAACCTAGAACAAAAAATCAATGTTGGACATGTGAGATTCATCTTCGATGAAATTGTCTTCACATGTATCCTTATTGTGAGAAATGTTGCAAGAACTACCATAAGAATGATCGTATGTGCAACCCCCAACAACACCAAAATAAAGATAACATACCTTCTACACCTTCCAATATGAATATTTATGCAGCAGTAGATATAGGTACCGTACATTACCAACCTTCTCTAACTGAAATCAAAGGATCTATTGAGGGTTACCCCATTCTTTTTCTTATTGATTCCGGTAGTAGCCATAATTGTATTGCTCCTAGGGTTCTAGTGAAACTAAGTATTGCATCTAAATCAATAAAACCCTTGGTTGTTGAAATGGTAGATAATAGAATAGTTAGACAAACTGGTACAATTGTTGAAAATCTAAAATTTGAATTAGATAATTTTGTAACATATGATCACTTTCACATATTGAATCTTGGTACATATGATGCTATTCTAGGTATGAGTTGGCTAGAGAAAAACAATGTTTTCCTAGATTGTGAAAACAAGCAAGTTATTCTAAATTCTAACTTGGGGACATGCCAAATTCTACAAAGCAAAAAAGACCTCTTCACATTAAAACTATTTCATCCATGCAATTTAAGCTAAGTGCAAGGAAAAATTATAAAATATTTTGTGCTATGCTCTTTCAAATAGACGATAAAAATAAAATAGACATTAATATTAAACCTATAATACAAGAATTTCAAGATGTATTTCCTGAAGAATTAAATAATTTACCTCCTAAATAATCTATAGAACATGCAATTGATCTAGATCTTAGGGTAGAACCTATCTCCAAAGCTCCCTATTGACAATCAATCCCTGAATTAATGGAACTAAAAATTCAACTAACACAATTACTTAAAGAGGGAAAAATAAGTCCAAGTTTGTCTCCTTGGGGTGCACCATTTGTGAAAAAGAAAGATGGAACTATCAAGTTATGCATAGATTAAAAACAATTTAACAAATTAACCATAAATAATAAGTACCTTTGCCTCGAATTGATGACCTCCTAGACCAATTAAATGTTGCCAAATATTTTTCCAAAATATATTTATGTTGAGGATACCATCAAATCCACATTAAAGAATCTGATATTTCCAAAATCGCATTTTGAATGTGATATGGTCATTATGAATTTTTGGTAATTCCTTTTGGTTTAACTAACACACCCACACCATTTATGGCTTTGATGCATGATGTCTTATGACCATTTGTAGATGTATTTGTTATCATTTTTTAGATGATATCTTAATATACTCAAAGAATAAGGAAGAGCATGAACAACATCTTAGGTTGGTGCTAGAAACCTTATGAGAATACAAACTATTTTCCAAACTTAGCTAGTGTGAATTCTTTAAATATGAAGTATCTTATCTAGGCCACTGGTCTCTAAAGATGTTATTTCACCCGATCCTCCAAAAATTAAAGCAATCAAAGATTGGCCTATTCCCAAAGATGCACATGAAATTAGAAGTTTCTTAGGATTATCTGGGTTCTATCGTAGGTTTGTTAGAAACTATTCAATTTTTTTTGCACCCTTAATTGACCTAACTAAGAAAGAACTTAACTATAAATGGACCCCTGAATGTGATAAGGCTTTGCAAATATTAAAAACATTATTAACTGCTGCACCTATTCTTTGCATTCCAGATTTTAGTAAACCTTTTTTTGTGACTATAGATGCATATGGTACAGGTATAGGTAGTGTTTTAATGTAGGATAATCTAGTGGTATGTTATGAATCAAGAAAATTGTTACCTGTTGATTGGAATTATCCTATCCATGATCTTTGATTATTAGGTATTTTACATGCTTTAAATATTTGGTGACATTATTTATTGGGAAAAAAAATTATTTTGAAAATTGACCACTGAAGTCTTCAACACATATTTACTCAACCCCAACTTAATATGAGACAAAGAAGATGGATGGAACTCTTAACTGAATATGATTTCACCACCCAATATATGTCTGGAAAAGAAATTGTAGTGGCAGATGCTTTAAGTAAAAAATATTTGTGTTAATACCGCAATCCCTTACAGCTCAATACCGCCACAATATTTATGTGTATTTTATCTTGATGGGTAGGAAATGTGTCATTTCATTTAATCGATCTAGTATTACAAAGATAGAATCATGACCTTTCGTGTTCAAGGAAATACAGTGATAAAGTCCATACTAATTGACTCTCATTTCCAATTTGGGATTGATAAGGGTTGCAAGAGTTCAAGAGGTCTTCATTATTTTGCTTTCACCCTTTGACAAGTTAAACATTGTTGGACATAGGTACATATTTGACTCTTTATTTGAGGAAAAAAGTAGTTTCTCTTGATTGAAAGATATGTTTTTTGGAATTCGAGGTGTCCTACTATTGGTATGTCATAGGAATCTTTCAATATTTGTAATTTTATGTTAGGTATATTAGGAATGCATAATCTTCCTTTATAGTACAAGAGTCCATTTCTACTTAATAAATAATATTCTAGTCGATCTTTCAAATGGACATTAGGGCATTGATTTTTGAGACCTTCGTAAATTAATTAGAAATGGCCAAGATAAAATATTCTACTTTTGATATTCCTCACATTTTTCTTAAAGAAATTTTTAGATTACATGGTCTTGCAAATAATATTGTTTTTGATAGAGATCCTAGATTTACTACTATTTTGTGTGGAGCTTGATCAATCCCCAAGTGGGAGATTTTTATCTCGTGGTGACTGATTAGGGAAGTACTATACACTTTTTGGGCCAACATGTTGTAACCAATTCTAACCCTAAAGCGACAAAATAAGCTTGTATAAAATGGCTCAGGGTTAGGGATTTCATTATGATGTATGTTTTTTAGTAGCTTCTTGTGGCGGTGTTGAGTTGTAAGGGATTGCAGATTGTAATCAGGTTGTAATCACTGGATAATAAGAATATTGGACTCTTTGCTAGTGGACATAGCCTAGGGATTGAGTGAACTATGCTAAATCTTTATGTCTTGTGTTCTCTTCTATGTGGTTTATTATCTTCTGATATTAGTTATATTTGCATGTAATTGTTATTTCTATCTTGTTAATCCTAACAAGTGGTATTAGAGAGAATTTGTTTTTCAGTTATCCTCTGTAGGAAGATCTCACGATTTAGTGGGAGTCTCATAGTTGAGTGGGAACAATGGCAGACGAGGGTAAGCTAAAAGTTGGGAAGTTTAATGGGCAAAACTTTCAGTTATGGAAAATGCAAATGGAGGACTATCTCTATTTGAAGGATCTATGACAATCATTGGAAGGTAAATCCAAGAAACCATCAACAATGACTGATGAGGACTAAGATATTCTTGATAGAAAGGCACCTGGAAGTATTCGATTATGTCTGGCACAATCAATGGCTTTTAATATTACGAAAGTAAAGACAACTGAAGATTTGATGGAAAAGCTAGCAAAGTTGTATGAAAAGCCATATGCTTCAAACAAGGTATTTCTCATGAAGAGTTTGTTTAATATGAAGATGGTAGAAGGTGGATCTATTACTAATCATTTGAATGAGTTTAATACAGTTACCAATCAATTATCTTCTGTAAATGTTTTTTTGATGAATAAATTAGGGCTCTCTTAATTTTGTGTTCTTTTCCTGAAAGTTGGAATGGCTTGGTAATGGTTATTAGTATCTCTGTTTCTAGTTCTAATACCCTAAAATTTGATGATGTTATCAGTGTGATTTTGAGTGAGGAAACTCGTAGGAAAAGCTCAGGTGGATCTACATCTGGAAGTGTCTTGAAGACACAAAGAAGAGGCAAAAAAATTGAGAGAGGAAACAATTCTGGAAATCATGAGAAATCAAGAGGAAAATCAAAGGGAAAGAGGTTTGAATCCAAAGGACCAAATGATTGCTGGTACTGTGGAAAATTAGGTCATAAGAAGAAAGACTGCTGGTCTCAGAAGAATAAAGAAGGAGACAAACAAGAAGGAAACAAGGAGGCAAATGTGGTAAGTAATAAATCTGAAGAGGATTATTTGCTTCTTTCTTTAGAAAGTGTTGATGATTCATAGGTTTTAGATTCAGGAGCTTCATTTCATGCTAAACCCCATAGAGGTTATTTTCTTGATTACGTCCAAGGAGATTTTGGGCTAGTTTATTTGGGAGATAATGAACCCTGTCAGATTTTTAGAAAGGGGAAAATTAAGATTAATTTTTAGAATGGAAATCATTGGATACTACAAGAGGTAAGACGTTCCAAGGCTGAGTAGGAATTTAATTTCAACAGGGCAACTAGGTGATGAGGGTTGCACAATTACTTTTAATGATAGAAATTGGAAGGTTTCAAAAGGTTCCTTAGTAGTAGAAAAAGGTGTGAAAGTAGGAACCTTATATCTTTGTACAGGTAATATTGTTCCTTCTACTTTAATTGTTTCAGAGAAAAATGAATGTTCAAAAACAATTGCTGCAGTTGAGCAGGAAGAACATCAAACAATTGTTGTAGATTCTAACACAAACACTATGGAACAACAGACTTGGGAACATGAGTGAAAAATGTATGAAATTACTTCATTCAAAGAAAGTTTTACCAGGTTTGAAATGTGTCAATATGAATTTCTATGAAAATTGTGTGTATGGAAAATAAAAGAGAGTTAATTTTGTGAAGAGTGGGAAGGAAAAGAAAAATGAGAAATTAGAGCCTGTGCATACATATGTATGGGGACCAGCTCAGGTATATTCCTTTGGTGGCTCTTTGTATTATGTTACATTTATAGATGATGCAACAAGAAAAGTATGGATTTATTTCCTTAGACATAAATCTGATGTATTTCAAATTTTTAAGAAATGGAAATGCTTGGTTGAAAATGAGACTGGTAAAATGCTAAAATGTCTCATATTTGATAATGGTGGTGAGTATTGCAACACATAATTTGAAGATTATTTTTCCTCTAATGGTATTTGTAGCTAGAAAACTATACCAAGGACTCCATAAGAAAATGGAGTGGGTGAACGCATGAACATGACAATAATGGAGTGTGCAAGGAGTATGAGGTTGCATGTTGGGCTGCCCTTAAACATGTGGGCGAAGGATTTTAATATAGCTATATATTTAATCAATAGAGGTCCCTCTACTCCTTTAGGCCATGGTATTCCAAAGGAAGCATGGACTGTTAAGAAGGTGGGTTATTATTTTCTCAAAACCTTTGGTTGTGAAGCATTTGCACATATAGATTCTGAAAATAGAACCAAGTTGGAAGCTAAATATAAGAAATGTGAATTTGTTGGATATGGCATTGATGAATTCGGTTATAGGATTTTGGAATTTGAAAATCATAAATTTTAAGAAGCAGGGATGTCATATTCAATGAGAAAGTGTTGTACAAAGATTTGTTGTAGCAACATGAGAAGAAAGAAAATAATTATGTAGTATTGGACGATACTTGAAAAGATGACATTCTAGTATTTCCTTATGCTCCGCAACAAAAACAACAACAAATACCACAAACCCTAGTGAATGTTAGACAATCAAAAAGGCTAAGTAGACCTCCAAAAATATTTTCTCCCTCTTTGTATTCTATTTTATTAATAGATGCTGGCGAACCTAAATGTTATATTGAAGTTGTGCAGGTGGATACAAAGCTTTAGTGGGAGTCTGCTATGACAGAAGAAATAGATTCCTTACTGAAAAGTGAAACTTGGTATTTATGTAAGTTACCTGTAGGTAAAAGGGCTTTACAAAATAAATGGGTTTAAAGGCTGAAAGAAGAGGATGGAGGCAAGAAAAGATTTAAAGCCAGATTATTCATAAAAGGATTTGCACAGAAAAAGGGTATTGATTTTGATGAGATATTTTCTCCAGTTGTTAAAATGAATTCTATTCATACTGTTTTAAGTATTGTGGCTACTGAAGATTTGTATTTAGAGTAGCTTGATGTTAAAACAATTTTTCTTCATGGTGATTTGGATGAAGAAATATATATGGTACAACCATAAGGATTTGAGGTCAAGGGTAAGGATCATTTAGTGTGCATATTGCAGAAAAGTTTATATGGCTTGAAGCAAGCACCTCAGCAATGGTATATTAAATTTGACACTTTTATGAATGAGCATGGATACACTCAGTTTCATTCTGACCATTGTGTTTATTTTAAGAGGTTGGATGATGATAACTACATTATTTCATGTTTATATGTTGATGATATGCTTGTAATTGGGTCTAACATGGATCACATTAAGGGGTTGAAACAACAATTAGCACATTCATTTTCTATGAAGGATTTGGGGGTAGCAAAACAAATCCTTGCTATGAAAATTTGCAGAGATAGGAAAAATAGGATATTGACTTTATCGTAGGCTGATTATATTGAGAAGGTGTTGTAACGTTTCTCTATGGAGAATGCCAAAGCTATCAACACACCTTTGCTTGGTCATTTGAAATTGACTAAGGTGATGTGTCCAAAGACACTAGAAGAGGAGGCTAAAATGTCCAAGGTACCTTATGCTTCAGCTGTAGGGAGCTTAATGTATGCTATGGTATGTACTAGGCCAGATATTGCACATGCAATGGGAGTCATTAGCAGGTACATGAGTCACCCTGGGATTGAGCATTGGAATGCAGTCAAATGGATTCTTAGATATTTGAGAGGTACATCTAGTAAGTGTTTACACTTTGGGGGATCTACTACTACTACTGTACAAGGCTATGTTGACTCAGATTTGGTAAGAGATATAGATTGCAGGTAGAGTACTACAAACTATGTATTTATTGTTGGTGGGACAATAATGTGTTGGATTTCTTAGTTACAAAAGGTGAATGCTTTATCCACTATAGAGGAAGAGTATGTTGCTGCTACAAAGGCGACCAATGAGATGATATGGCTTCAATTCTTCATGGAAGAATTAGGACATCCACAGATGGATAATTATTTATATACAGACAGCCAGATGCCATTCATCTTGTGAAGAATTATGCTTTGCACTCAAAGACAAAACACATACAGTTGCGGTACCATTTCATTCAGTCAGTTTTGGATGATGGGCAGTTAAAACTGGAAAAGATACATACAAATGATAATCCAAAAGATATGTTTACAAAGGTCATGACAAGGGAGAAGTTGAATTCCTGTTCATCTTTGATTGGTCTACTAGATTGAACAAAATAAAGGAACAACAAAGTCCAGGGTGGTTGGATCCAGTGGGAGCTTCACAAGGTAGCAATTTAGCTACATGATCAATCTCCAAGTGGGATATTGTTGTTTTGTGTGGAGCCTGATCAATCCCCAAGTGGGAGATTGTTATCTTGTGGTGATTGATCAAGGAAGTACTGTACACTTTTTGGGTTGACATGTTGTAACTGATTCTAACCCTAAAGTGGCAAAATAAGCTTGTATAAAATTGATTAGGGTTAGGGATTTCATTATGATGTATGTTTTTTAGTAGCTTCTTGTGGTGGTATTGAGTTGTAAGGGATTGTAGATTGTAATAAGGTTGTAATCATTAGATAATAATAATATTGGACTCGCTGTTGGTGGACGTAGCCAAGGGATTGGGTGAACCATGTTAAATCTTTGTGTCTTTTATTCTCTTCTATGTGGTTTATTATTTTCTAATATTAGTTATATTTTCATGTAACTATTATTTGTGTCTTGTTAATCCTAACATTTACATCATCTTTTTGGAAATCTCTTTTTTCTGAACTTGGTACTACTCTTAGCTTTAATACTGCATGTCATCCCAAATGTGGTGGAAAAATGAATGAATTAATAGAGTTATAGAAGATATGTTACAAATATATACCATGGATAAAGCTGAATCATGGGAAGACCGTTCACATTTAATTGAGTTTGCGTACAATCAAGGATATCATTCAACCATTAAGATGTCACCTTGTGAAGAATTATGCTTTTCACTTAAAGACAAAACACATATAGTTGTAGTACCATTTCATTTAGTCAGTTTTGGATGATGGGTAGTTAAAACTGGAAAATATACATATAGATGATAATCCATAAGATATGTTTACAAAGGTCGTGACAAGGGAGAATTTGAATTCCTATTTAGCTTTGGTTGGTCTACTAGATTGAACAAAATAAAGGAACAACAAAGTCCAAGGTGGTTGGATCCAGTGGGAGCTTCATAGGGTAGCAATTTAGCTACAAGACCAGTCTCCAAGTGGGTTTTGTGTGGAGCTTGATCAATCTCCAAGTAGGAGATTGTTATCTTGTGATGACTGATCAAGGAAGTATTGTACACTTTTTGGGCCGACATGTTGTAATCGATTTTAACCCTAAAGCGACAAAATAAGCTTATATAAAATGGCTTAGGGTTAGGGATTTCATTATGATGTATGTTTTTTAGTAGCTTCTTGCGGCCGTATTGAGTTGTAAGGGATTGCGGATTGTAATCAGGTTGTAATCACTGGATAATAAGAATATTGGACTCGCTGTTGGTGGACGTAGCCAAGGGATTGGGTGAACCATGCTAAATCTTTGTGTCTTTTGTTCTCTTCTGTGTGGTTTATTATTTTTTGATATTAGTTATGTTTTCATGTAACTGTTATTTCTATCTTGTTAATCCTAACATTTACATCATCTTTTTGGAAATCTCTTTTTTCTAAACTTGGTACTACTCTTAGCTTTAATACCGCATGTCATCCCAAATGTGATGGAAAAATGAATGAATTAATAGAGTTATAAAAGATATGTTACAAATATATACCATGGATAAAGTTGAATCATGGGAAGACCATTCACATTTAATTGAGTTTGTGTACAATCAAGGATATCATTCAACTATTAAAATGTCACCTTTTGTTGTATATGGTTGTAACTATAATACACCTATTTCTTGGTTTGAGCTTGTCCATAAGATTTGGTACGATAATGAGAATTTTCTAAAGATGAATTCTATTATTGGTAAGGCCATATAAAATATGAAAGCTACCTAGGATAGATACAAAAGTTGGGCTAATTCCAAAAGGAATTCAAGATTTTGATATTGGTGATCAAGTATTTCTTCGAGTCAAACCAAAAAGGACTTCATTAAAATTGGACAAGTATTCTGAAATAGCTCCTCATTTTTGTGGACCTTTCAAAATTTTAGAAAAGGTAGGTAATGTTGCCTATAGACTTGTCTTGCCACCTGGATTACAGATTCATAATGTGTTTCATGTAAGCTTACTAATAAATATGTGCATAGTGTAGATCATGTTATTGATTGAAAAAACATTTTTATTGAGCCTTCTTGTGAATTTAAAATTGAACCTGAGTTAGTCGTTGATAAAAGATCTAGAACTTTAAGGAATATAATTATAGAAGAAGTTAAGGATAAATTGAGTCATTGTGGTATTGATAATTTTACTTGGAAAAAAATTGATTTTATTAGAACACAATATCCACATTTGTTTTGAATAAAATTGTTTCATACGTTATTGATGCAGAGATTCCCTATCCTCTCGAGGAAAATAGCTAATTTATAGGGGGAGAATTGTTACATGATTTTTTTCCTAAGAAAACAAATTATAATGATTGAATACAATTAAGATACATTATTATTGTTGTTACAAGACCTTTCCCAAGAAAATAAATTGTCATCAGTAAATGGGTACATTATTTTTATTTTGCTCGGTAATTTCTATATATTTAATTAATTATAAAAGGTTTTACATAAAGATCTTCCAAATCAACTTCTATCTACTCCATCAAATCACCCAAGAAGCCTCATTAAAGTCCCACCTAAAATCCATACTACCCCACCCATCCTATACAATCAATACATCTTTACATAGATATACATGAGCTTACTAACAAAAGCTCACCAAAATTATCATTTATTAGACACTACAACCATCATTGTAATTCACATGAGATATTACCACTATGGATACATAGCATTAAAAACTCAAAAACCATTCCTTCATCTTCTCTCAAAAGAACAAATAAAATTTATGCATAATCCATAGACACTTACTTCCAGTTCATATTTGCTGCAAAAAGGGTCATAAAAAACCTACCATCGCTTAGACCGTAGCCACCATTTACTCTTCTACATGAGCATACCTCCCTTGGGTATTACTTCATCGCCATGGAACCTGCAATGGGCAATTAGATCAAACTCGTCCACTTGCAACTTCAAAATCCCTAATCACCTCCTTCAATTTATTCCACTCTGCATGAATCATCCTCTGGTATTCATCTTGATTCATCCGCTTCGGCCAATGGATAAAGGGGACAAAACCCAGTTCCATGGCATCATCTATATCCTCAAAAAATTCACTATAATCAAAATTGACACAAGGATTGGCCCATTATAATAAAGACTCTAGCCCTACTATCAAATCCTCCTAAAATAGGGAATTCATCACCAATTTCACCATTGCCACGTCTTCACCCATTTATAACCCCCACACCAGGATTAACATGACAATATCCACATTCAATGTCCATATCATTAATGCTCTGAATAAAACTACCATCATTTCTCATTGCTAGATATGTAATAGAGTTACATCCCCCACCTTCCTTTTCGAGTATAAGACTATAATTATTTGGTCTCAATGCATTTCAATGATTAGGATCCGTGCTTAGAACCATTCCTCCTACCATCATTCATAATTAAATCAAACCCTTGCTAACACACCCACTTTAATAAACCATCACACCCATACCCAAAAGAGTTTAATTATGTAGATTTTCATCTTACTCCTAGCTTCTACCATTATTGTGAAAATGTTTAGGTTCAACATTCCTATAGTCCTCGACTTTACACTTCCCTATTTCTCCAAATCTCACTGCCAATTTTGAAAGCACATCAGATTCCTTATTTCCCTATCTATGAATGTGGCTTATCTTAAAATTATCAAACTGATCCATCTCTTTAATAATAACCCAAATATAGTTCTGTAAATGCCATGCATTAGTCGTCATTTTTGTAATAACACGAATGATAATTAAAGAATCCCCTTCTAAATGAATCTTTTGAACTCCTAGAGATTTTTCCAATCCTACAATAATCATAGCTTCATAGTCCCATCCTCCAAACATTTGGCCACTATTGCCACTGTATTGCCATCACAGTCCCTAATAATTTCTCCTACTCCCGAGGGACCTAGATTCTCACTTGCTGCTCCATCAAAATTCACTTTGAACCAATCAGGATCTGACTTCATTCAAAGCACATTCTCCTCCTAGTATCTTTTCTTCTTGATAATTAGAGGCCCCAACTTTGATTTAATTTTGATTCTTGACCATTCCCTATGGATAGTGCAATATAATTTGGTGTAATGGATAAGAAGGATTTGTTTTTGAGATGCCATTTCACCCATCACTTCTTCGATCATATGATCTATATGCCATTGCATCCTTATAATATATTCCTTCTTATCCAAGAAAATACGCCTATTCCTCTCCTTCTAAATTTACCACACAATTGTGGATGAGGTAACAATCCATATACTAGAAAGTGTAGAATTCCCCTTCATAATTGGACACCCTTCAGAGACTCCCTTTACTGTATTTGAAAGAGGTCCTTGCCATTCTAATTTCCTTTTAAGGTTATCCTAGCATGTTGTAGCTACATTACATTGCACACAAAAATGATCTATTATTTCCTTTGCAACCTCGTACATTACACACTTTGTATGACTAGCAACTCCAAGCCTCTTCCTCCTTTCCCTGTTAAAATTCCACCTCTTAGAAAGAGACAAGCATATGTACCTACCTTTGGTAAGTAGTCCTTATTCCAACATAACCTTTTAGCTTCAAAAACCTCCCCCACTTGCCTATCCAAGAATTTGACATGTTGGTGCATCATGATAGTTTATGTTCCTGGATGGGTACAACTATGGATAAGTGGAAGAAGAGTCTTTTGATTATCAAGGAGAGGTGCAAGAAAGTTTTTATGGCTAGGTTTGTTATTATTCTTTCATTATATTTGTTGAGTGGCCCTTTTCCATTGTGGAAAAAATGGGGAGAGAAAGTAAACATTCACGGAATCTCTAACTTAGGGTGAGTTTTCGTGTTTTGAGTTTTTGGGTTTTTTTAATTTTGTTATTTTTCCAATGCTAAAGGGGGAGATTGTTGAATATTGAGAAGATGTTGATATTATTGTCATTGATGTCAAAACCATTATACTGGTTGAATATTTGTATCAGTTGGTTGTCAATTAGATGTTTATGTTTCGGTTATGCATAATACAAATTCATTATATGCAATTCTGGGTTATGATGATGGATGTCCTTGTTCCCATTACTGAATTATATCTTTCTTGTACATCTATGATATTCGATGATCAAAGTAGTATGAAAATTTTGGATGGATATAATGTGGTTGTTGTGTCTTAGAGTTCTTCTAGATATCCCTACTACCTAGACATTCATGTGGTATATTAGATGTTTTTGGTATGAAAGTTGCATTCCATTTTTAGACAAGTCCTACCTAGTTCTATCCATCAGTTAGTTTAGAATTTTATGAAGATCAAGTCATGGACTTGATTGTGGTATTTTATTAGTCCCATATTTTACTCATCTTTCAGTAATTGTGCTATATAATGTATCAATCTTATGTGTTATGTACCTATCTTTGGGTCCTATGGTAACATGGTGTAAAGATTTTATATGTATGATCTATTTTTTAGGTTTGGTGCTTACATGTTAAACTATGATGTAATATCTTTTGAATCACAAGTTGACATGTTTTATGGCTAGGCTGACATATGTATTTACCTTATCCGATGTATATATAAATAGAGAAATCATTTTTTATCTGATGGTATGAGAGAGAGAGAGAGAGAGAGAGTCTACTAAAGGTGGTATGATGCAAGTATAATTTTGTGAGGGAATATTCAGAAGTGACCTGTGCAAGAAGAAAAAGGAGGACAAAAGGTTGTTGTGAAGAAAGAGGTAAGGCTTGCAACAAAAATAAATTATTTGGTATTGCTTAAAACACTATGACTCTCAGCTGGAACCTCTACATCCCCCTTATCCACCATAAGAGGTTTCTTCCTTGAACCCTTCTTAGACCCTAGTTCAATAAAATTAGGTAATGGATGACACTTTTTCCATAGAACCAAAATCCTCAGATAGACTAAGAAGTCCATCTGATTAATTATTTCCTCTGATCTTACGAAGGTGCCAATTTTGTCCCCAATCATTTTGAGCATTTCCTTTTCCTAATATTCCCAAGGTAGATTATAGAGCTTGATCCAAATAGGGATCTCTTTGATCTTTTCCTTAGTAGAATTAAAGTTTGGAGACCAGTTGGTAATATATAGCCCTTTCCCATCCACCAAATAGGGCCCACTATTAAGGATTCCATTCCTTGTCATGTTTTGAGGAACAAGTGACCAGGAAAAACCCATTAGCCAAGGTTTTCAAGGTGCAATCCTTCCCCACAGTGAACATTACACCAACTTCATATTTTCCTAAAAGAAGGCCACAACCCAACCCATTTCATAAAAAAATATTTTTCTTCTAAAAATCATATAGATTCACTCCTTTTCTTGTTGTTAACTAACAAAAAAGTAACCCTATCATGCACACCATCATCATTTACCTTTTGAGTCCCATCCATTTCCTTATCAATGATCTTGGGGTGCCCAAAATTCCTTTCGATCCATTGGAAGTTAAAACCATCATCCACCTAAAAAGGAGCCCTTCGTAGACTCTATTTTTGTCAAGACATCCAATCACCTACCACCTCCAAATGCATTTTCTGGCACTTGCACATCTATTTCCAGAGCCTTCCATGCATCATTTTGCTAGGACATTGGGTTGGTATTAAACCTAGATTGATTTCTCTTATTGAAAGGCCATATTGACCTAGTATGACCATTGTAGTTCAAACCCTCATGCCTGTGAAACCCTAAATGTCCTGACCATTGCAACTTCTCCCTTTCAAGATTAGATAAATGAGAAATTTATGTTATGGGCTATGTGGAAATTGTCAGATCTGAGTTGTAGGTTTGCTTACAAAAGTTTGTCCATTTTTAGACATCATCTTATTATGAGCAAAACCAATGTGAAATACAAGTAGTGATCCCCTATTTTTGATAGTTTACAACTTAGTGTATTTTCCAATGCAAATAAGTCCAATTCATGGGAAATGTGAGAACATTGTCTTTTGCAAAAAATAGTGTTAAATTTCAAGCTACACTATATAATTTAGATTCCCATAAAAATGACCTAATTTAATTCATCTACACTCAAAGCCAAAAAATGCCTTAAGTAGAGAGAATACCTAACCTTCCAACTATTTTTTGAAATTGACACATAAACAAATTCCCAACAATGGTTCACACTCAAAATTCTACGTCTAGTTTGCAAGATACGCAAAGCACACTCCATCCTTTAAAAGCATTAATGGGAAAAATGAAAAAATAAGCTCTCCCTCTTATAGACTTTGAACTGCTAAATAATTTGTATAAAATGCTAACAAATAATACAAATGTTAACCTTTACAATTAAACCAATGCTAACATTAGATCTCACCAACTCTTCAAATGCCTAAATCAAAGTGTATTGTCTTAAAATGGAAGCACTTCCATGTTAAGAGAATTTATCCCTCAAAGTAAGTGATTTGGGGTCATGTTAAGCACCGTGATTAGGTCTTTGCATGTATTTGGCTTTCTCCCCGCTTTCCACTTCTTCTCCACACTTGATTTCTTCATTCTAGGTGAAATTAGGGTTAAGGTCTTAAGGACTTTCCTGATTTTCCCTCTTCCAAGTCTCTATTTTCTAGGTAGGATTTAGAAATGAGACCTCCTAGTCCTTCATCACATCAAACAGAGGATTTTCTGTCTGTTCCTGACACTGGGTCCTGTTTGGATATCAATTTCTAAGTTTCTGGCATCTCCTGGAACCTCTGCTACAAATCCTGACAAAGTTAGGGTTTGAGGTCAAAGTCGACCTCGACCCTGATTAGGTTAGGGTCAACCTCAACCTTGACCTCTTCCTGCCAATATTTCAAATTGTCATCTGTCGGTAGTTTGTCTTTCGAGATAATTATTTCTTCACCCCCGGGTCGGCTGTTTTGGGCTCCAAAATGGTAAATCCTTTAATTGTATTTAATCAAGGTATATTTTCTAAAGGTGAGGACCTAATTGGGATTTAATTCTTCAAGGTGGCCCATCTAGAGGAGTGTGCCCTGGATCACTATAAAAGGAGGCCTTCATCTCTCATTTTCATATCAAGTTTTCACATCACTCCATCATCAAGTTTTGGAAATCAAGCTCTCAAGTGTTCAAGTGCAAGGAAGTCTTCAAGCATTCAAGTGTTCAAGCATTCATCCATCAAGGAGTTCCATTGCAAGCTATTGAAGGATTCAATCTCCTTGGAGCCCCCTTGAAGATCCATCCTTCTCCATTCATTCAAACCTTCTCATATGCAAAGAGCAAATCAAGATTGGTGTTGAAGATCAAAATACCATTGATTGGAGACATCCTACATTCATTGAAGCATTCTTACTTGTGGATTTGAGGATTTGAATCCTCTACAAGGACTCCAACATAAGCGAGGTGATTTGTTTCAATTACTTTGTTTATGCACAATATAATTTCAGTTAAATTTCAAGGTTAATTCCTAAATTGGGGTTTGACCAAGGCAAACCCCCCCCATACAACCAAAAACCCCATTTTCTTGCAAGTATAGGTGCAAAATCTTAGATCTGAGAGCGAATTCGGATACCCTTTTCGGCAATCTTTTAGGATTTGCGAACATAATTGGAATTAGACTTTAAATAAATAATGTGGTCTTTGACCTTTTAAAAGGTCAAAGTCAACCTGTGTGAATTTGGAGAAAAGATTTCTGGGTTTTGTCCACCTCGACATTTCCAGTCCAAAATAGGTGACAGAATCTTCAGAAAGTTCATACAAAAGCCAAAATTTAGCATTTTCCAAATCTGCCCTAATTCAAGGTTAGTATTTGCACTTCAATTATTTCAATTTCAAGTATAACACATTTTCTACCTAGGGGAAACATCAGATTTGTTCTTTTTTCCATATTAACCATAAATTGATTTGATTGTGTATTAACCTCTAGGTTGATCAAATCGGATCTCCTTGTGGTGAATTTGGGTTTGAGAATAGATCTCATATTTCCC
The DNA here is from genome assembly GCA_027943335.1 of Chamaecyparis obtusa. Classification (NCBI taxonomy): domain Eukaryota; kingdom Viridiplantae; phylum Streptophyta; class Pinopsida; order Cupressales; family Cupressaceae; genus Chamaecyparis; species Chamaecyparis obtusa. The sequence goes on from BSBK01011744.1 coordinate 155,774, forward strand.
CCCTTAAAACAAATGAATGATGTTGAATACATTTTAACCCCATTCACAAAAGATTAAATAAGTTTGTTGAGTCATGAAGATGACAACACTTATAGTAACACTAGAATGTACCCATCCCATTAGAATATTTAATTAGACTAGTAAAATATACATGTTACTAATTTTCACTAATAGTTCCAAATGGAAAAGATGAATCAAATTTTGTTTATTCTAAGCGAGTTTTAATTCATTTCAGCTTTGCTTAAAATATTTGCATTTATTTGAGTTAAAAAGAAGAAAAAATTAGTTTTCCATTCAAACAAAAGGAAAGATACATACATGAAATTTTTTATTCATTTTGCAATATTTCATTTTTTTGCAAAAAAAGGAGATATATAACTGATGTGCACAAACTTGCAAATAAGATTGCAAATATAGTATCATTTGAAAGGAAAGAGAATTTAAAAACCCACACAAGTTGTGGCATTAATTGAAAAGATGCATTATCAAAGTAAATTTTTATAGATGTAAAGCACAAATAAGGGAGAAAGATCTATCATTGCCCAATGAATGATGCACCATGGTTGAGTCTGGAGCAACTTTATCCTTTCTCAGTTTGCCTTGTATCCTCAAAGCACCTGTTAAGGTGATGAAAAAGTATGTTAGAGCTCAGGATCTTAATCCTAAACCCATGCAATAACAACTATACACATACTTTTAGAATGCATGTGATAAGAAGAAATCATCAAAAGCAAGAAAATGAATAAATCTGAACCTCATATTTTATTTAATAGGTTTATTTCATGTGTAGGAGAAGGTACACATTTATTATCCATCATGAAAACTAGTCCTGTCATGCATGAACAAGTATGTCCAAATGCTAGATCAAACCCACACCCATGGAAGATGAAGGGCCACTCCACATAGAAAAGTAATAAAGTATCTCATGTAGGTCAAGTAGACCAGATACTCCATGCATGAACCAATAAACAAGCTCCATCATGCCTCAACATGTGTGCAAGGGTGCTATGTCATCTCTATAATGACTCAACATATTTTCCAATGCCAAATCATGTCCGACATGTGGTGATGAGAAGGTAGATCCATGTCAAAAGGTGATGAAAAAACATGTGTGAGCCAATGGAGACCAAGTGTTCCATGAACTAATCTCATATAATTTGTAGTAGAAACTTATACTAATATGTCAAGGTCTTAAGAAAATAGGCATCACAATATATCACCATGGATCTTGTAACAATAATTTTGTTCATAAAGATAATAAATCACATTCACTGTATACATCAACATTTAGAACAAAATATAACAAATGGAAGCACAAATGTGAGAGGGAAAGAACTAATACTCAAAACTCTAGGAATTAAATTATATATAGCTATCAAATATACCTTCTAAATAATAGAGTATGAGTTTAAAAAATAGCTTGGAACCCATTGTATTTGAATTTACATAGTTTATATAGATAATTACAAACTTTGAGCCATTATTAGCTCATCAAACTAACTTTATTCTCTAATTAAAATCAAACATAAATATTTAAAACTATTGCAAAGATTATGGTTTGTTTTTTGGAACTTCTAAAAGATATTTGGACCATTTCTTAGAAATTGGTGGACAGTTGGACAAAATAATTCTTGTTGCTTACCTTCCAAAAGGTAGGCAAATCTTTTTTCCATATTTAATAATGTTGGCCAATTGAGAAGCACTTGGGAAATTATAAGCTATCATTTTACTATTTGAAAACTCTAGGTCATATTAAGCATATGAAAATAGGGGCAAGTAGTGCACGAGTAATTTGAACTCAGTTAAGAGATCAAATTCATCTTTCAACTTATCTACTATAGACTACCCCTTCATTGATTTGTTGAGATCTTAAAATTTGGAGTCTTCACTTCTGTATTTGGCTAGTGATTTAAAATATTGATTTTGAGGAATCAAATACTGATGATCATCCCAAAATGATGGAAAACCTTGATTAAAAAAATTAGTGAATCCAACCTTGAAACGTACCACTTTCTTTAGAAGTTCATTTGCCTTATTTTGTACACTTTCCATTTTTTGATGCTTTCCAATAAGTCTATGAGCATCTAATGTAATAGTTGATCTGTCAATGTATCCCTAATTCTTGCAAACCTATTGTGGAAGTAGCATTCATACTCATAATATTGATAATTTGATTTGCAAGGTCTTTTGGCATATGGATGAGCTCTTCTCTTATATCTCTACACCTTTGATTGCTAGACACTTCTTGTTGGGCCGAAGAAGTAACCAAGGCTTCTTACAGTTAAATTCTTCATGTCTATGTCACATCTATGTTAAATTTGACTTTCAATATTGACTCTAAAATATGGGGACATATAGTCTAGTTAATTCTCAAAGAACCTTTGAAGCACATTATAGTGCCAAAATGTCCTAGAAAAATACCCATTTATGAAATATAAGAGAAGAAGAAATATAGTCGAGTTAACTCTCAAAGGATCTTCAAGGCAAGCATAATCATATATAGCACAAAATGTAGAGGGTTGGCACTTAAGGTTATGTAATAGAATTTATAGTTGATAGTTAAATTGTATAACAATTTCTTTTATGATCTTTACTAACGTTTATTAGAATTGTTGCATGTTTTACATCATTGGAATGACATATTAGTTGTAATTTTTTTTTAAATTTTATTATGGTATGTGCACTTTTGTATGATGTAATATGTTTATGGTTTTGTTTCATTTGTTATAATATTAGATATATAATAGAAAAATAATTTTTTGCATGAAATAAATAATATATTTTTTTAATTTTTTTTTTGTGGAACACATGTCTTTTAGAAGATCAAGACGATCCTCATGATATTGATCTAGAATATGTTGGTTCTAGTACAAGTCACATGGCAAAGGATGACGATTGCATAGATATAGAAGACACCGAGGCCAATGACGATGACGATGATGATCACGATGGTGGTGATGATGATGAGGCAATTGTTGGTAGTAGTCAGTGCCACTCATGATCATATAGACTGCATCATGGTTCATTGTTGATATATCTTTATGATGCCTCTTTTCATGGTTACCATCACATGTATCATTTTCATGGCTTGTAGTACCATATTATTGAGTTGTATCATTTTTACTTATAACTTTTGGACATGTGTCATCTCGACTTGTATAATTTTGAGTTACATAATTATCTTTTTTACTTATATCATTTGTGCATGTATCATTTTGCTTATGTTGACTGTTGGACATGTATCATTTTGACATGCTATTGATCTATTGGCATATTTGACTTTGACTTGTTTTAGTTATATATGATGATGATCTTATCAGTATTGACGTCAATTTATATATATCGAAAGTGGTAGATGATTTTTCTATGGATGTTGATTATGTATGATGATTTTAATTTACTTCTTAGGATGGATGTTGTCAAATTCAATTAAATTATAGATACTTGACTCACTTGTTTTAATTAAAGATGATGATCATATTATAATAATTATCTTGTTATTTTATATAGATTGGATATTTTAGTAGATTTTATTTTTATGGAGATTTAATGAGTATAATGGTGTTGTTAATTTGTATGGATGCCCATTTCCCTGCAAATTCTTAATAAATGTTATCCTATTAAATTTTTCAAATGCAATATGACTTACTCTATACTCATATAAGTTATTTAAGAGGCATGATATATTTAACTAATTAAATTGAAATAAAATATATAAAATTAAAAAATGGAAGAAAAATAAGAAACATTTTTAGAAGCAAGAAATGAAGCAACAACAAAATCCAAACTACAAGCAAACCAAAAGCAATCTTGGAAGCAAAACTTGGCATTATCTATGAAAAAAAACATAATCAATTTAGGTAGAAAATGAAGAAGTAATAAGGGAAGAAATTTTAGAAGCAACAAAAGATGCAATACTAGAAGTCATATTAGAAGCAACAAAAGACACACAAAATAGAAGCAAAGCTAGATGCAACAAATTACGTTGTATTAGAAGCAAAATTGGAAGCAAAACTAGAAGCGAAATTGGAAGAAAAAATTGAAGCAAAAATGGAAGCAAAATTGAAGGTGAGATGGGAAACAAATCTGGAAGCAAAATCAAAAGAAAAACTAGAAGCAAAACTAGAAGTAAAGTTAGAAGCAAAATTGGAAGCAACACCAGAAGAAAAATTGAAAGAAAACCTGGAAGTAACACAAGAAGAAAATGTAAGAACCCCAAATCAGTCCTTAACTGTTGCAGATGTTTATCTCAATTTGTTGTTTGAAAGTTTATGATTTTTTTGGATTTTCAAGGGTTTTAGAAATAAAAAGCAAATATGGAATAATCTGAAATTCTGAAACTATTCAATTAACTACTGCAACTTCTATTTATTTTCCAAATGAAATACAAAAGGAAATGAAGACAATCCTTTATTGGAAAATGATTAACAAAGGCAACTGCAAAATGCATAAAAAACCTGGGAGAATACACTAGCTGTTGCAGGAACTTATTTATTTCAACTCTACAATGTTGTGGCTGTAAATCTGAAAGAGGATAATGGCTGCGACTTATTCCTCCATAAAGCTGCAATTAAATACTATCTTCTTCTTCTTGTTGCTAAAACTAATACTGCTGAAGCACAAATAGAGTCTCTGGATGAAACTCTCTGAAATCCCAAATTCACTGGATATTTCACTAGCTCAAATGGATACACACAGAAGAACTACGTTCTTCAATGGAAAAGTTGAAACCCTTCTCAGAGCTTGAAATCGTAATGATCAATTTGCAAAATAATAATGGATAGCTCATTCTTCATTTCCCAAGCAAATATAAGCCTCCAAAACGCTATTAAAAAATCCTCTTCAAGGCTGCAATTTTATTTAATGAAATAACATTAAATAAAATCATTAACATTTAATTGAATTAAACTCAGGGAAAGCTTTTAATAATTCACCTCCAAAATAAAATACTCAATTGGCCCCATTCGATGTGTTATAAACACATCACTTAAGTGATTTAAATATAAAGTCAATTTAACTTTATATTAAATCCTTTTCCATTTAATTAAAATATATAACCACTGAAAACTGAATAACTCCCTTAAAAATGAGAATTTGGCTTAACCATTTGGAACTGTAGTTGGTCTAATAATTTCCCATGTGATCAAATAATATTTCTAAAAATAGCAAGGGTCCATCTCTATGGCTCAAAAATAAACCCAAATATAGAAACCTTTGCTAAAAATAGCAAAATCCATATAACTGAGCCAAAAACAATCTCTTAAGCCAACTGAAAACATTGAACTCTGCCACTATTGAACCATTTGAAAACCATACCTTCACTGTGCCTGAAAAGACCCCCTATTTATGCCTACTAGCCTACGAGGATCCACTGATAGGCTAATCACTTACTAGCATGATGTCACTAGCTAGAAGGGGACATCACAATCTGCCCTTCCTGAAATTGCTTGTCCTCAAGCCATCTCTACTGCAATGTAACTCCACTCCACCAGAGGTCCAAAAGATGAACTACATCATGTCCCATACATCTCGAACCGACTCTTGTATTACCAACATAAAAACAACTGCGCAAGGACAATCATCATGCCAACTATCCAACCCCTATGCACATGAATAGTGCATCAAAATCAAAACATGTTCAAGAAGGCCAATGATGAACTAGTATACTTTTCGAACACTGAACATGCTGCCATGCTCAACTATAAACCCTGTTTGAAATCTAGATCCACCCAAAGAATCTCAAACTCTAGACTCAATGCTCAACTGAATATCCCCATTCACTCTGTAGAGTACTCCATACAAATAATGTGGCATCAACATAATACCATTGTATGCTACAACTAAGTCAACCCCAACCAAAGGAAGAAGCAATCCACTAGCTAGAACAATCCCTAGATCCCATAGGCAATATGGAAGTCTTCCAAAATGAACTTCCTCAGAATTTTGTTGTTCAACTTTGATCCCAACTTCACCATACCAAAAGTGGTGAAGCCAGCCAATAGGACCCACCAAAACTGCAGTGCTAACCTTGTTGCCACCAGAGTCCCAATACAAGTGAGACTCACATCCATTTGTACTGTGGAGATAAGAACTCTTAAAGGTATCTGTATCACAACCACTATCTCCATCCTTTGCTAATCTATCATGGATATGATCACTTTGCAAGTAGCTCCCCACTAACTTGTAACTACTGATTCCATCTACTAAAGATGGTGAATACCCATCCCACAAAGGACGGTATAATCCTGGAGCCAATCCACATCGACATATAACCAAATCCTCTACATGTGGATCAAAAGAAAAATGATAAGAACTCCTCACTATATAGTTTCGGTAAAATGCTTTGATCTTGGTCAAGGGTTCATCACTAAAAACTTGAGAATTAGGGGGTGGCTCCAACCTTTGACCCTGAATAACTGATTGGGTAGCATCATTGGTAACTCTCTACAAACCCAACCATGAAATCTCTGTGAGGGAGCATTGAAGTCAAAGTATCTACAATTTCTTCTACCAATTGCCAATTCCTGTGAGAACCTCAGATGAGAGTACCCTCAATGACTCCAAATGGTCCCTCCTGGAACTCTGGACTCTCAAGTAGGTATTCAATAAATGTATCTGTGCAATAAAAATGATATGATGCAAAATCAATCCTATCCTCTGAAACCTGCAGTTGATCACTCGGACCCTGTGATACAAGCTGTCTATCACCATCAACTGCAAGAGATGAGGTAACTGACCTAATTTTGGGAGAGGGAAACAAATAAACATGAGAGCTATACTCCCAACTAGATGACATTGTACCAACCCCCTGTGCAAATGATGGAGTAGTTCCCTCCGCTAACACACAACTCTCTGATAAATCCACCATTGCCATACAACAACTATCAATAATTTGTTCTGCATCATCTAACAACATGCTAACCGCTAGAGAACTTGATACAACAAGAGGCTCTCTACAACTCTCAACCAAAGTACTCATCCCAATTGAGTCTATTGCACCCAAACCTATAATGGATGTACCTACATCCTCACTACAACCTGTGAATATCAACTCATCACTAACAATCACTGTAGGAAGCTGAACTGAATCTATAGTTTTTAAGGTTGTACTCGGATCAATTCCATGGTAACATCATCTAACTATAATTGTGACTCCTGAAGAGCTAGTTGAGTACTCTCCAATATCTCTGTAGTCACCTCAAGCTCATGATTGAGTTCAACTACCTCTTCTTCCTTTCCCATCAATGTATCATAACAAGTGCAACCACACTCAAGAAGGTAATCCCTGTTAGCTAATAACTATAAGTAATTATATTTCATCATGCTTATAGCTTCTCTTAGTGAATGGATCTCTACAAGGGAAAGGCCACTATCACCGTGCTCATCCAACATAGGAGTACCCCAACCACATATGGCTAACATCTGATGGGCAACATCATAGTGCTCAATAGTTGTATCAATCTGACTATCACTCACCTTCAATTGCCCAATCAAATGATGTTTTTGAACTCCCCAACTCCCATGTAAGCTCTTTGATCCACAATCCACACTGTGATAGGGATTTGTATCCTCAATGCTCATCTCATGATCAACAACACCATGTGTGCCATCATCTTTGCACACATCAACAACCAAGGTACTACTTTTAGGCACTTCAACAAATGACATGTCTGGTAAAGTGGAAGCTGCTGCTACAACAGTCTCCTCACACACTCCCACTTCCAATGTAACTGTAAGTCCCTCTAAAGAACAATCTTGGGACCTATTACCAACAAATAAAATTTTTGAATCATTTTCTAAAGTCTGATATGAAAAATTAGACTCGTTGAAGCATGAGTCATCCTCATAAATTACATTAGTAGTACCCAAATCATGAGTACCAACATCATCCACCTATAAAACCTCTGCTATCTCATGTGGATGCAAACATAATTCACTGCTGTCATAAAAATTAGAATTATTAGTACTCGTATTTTCTATGCAATCCTCAAAAGTGACACTCCCATCTTGCAAGTCAAGACTCAAGGATACACCCACTACATCTTCCGCACTGGCCCTGTCATCAACAACATCATTATGCTCAAACAAGGGACTACTATCATGAAAATCAAAATTGTTATCATGGTTGATAGCAACTTCTGAATCGCTGAAAGTACCAACATTCTCCTCAAAACTCATCTTTTGATCTTGGACATCTATTAGAGTTTCATAAGTATGAACAACATCACAAGAAACTTTATCTTTATGTGGTTGATTGAATGCAACTGGTTTATCTTCGAACATCACCAACTCCTCCCTAGTCTGGAAGTCATCATGAAGTGTTTTGTGCCCAACATCTCCCTTAATGTAAGCCTAATTTTTAATCTCCAGTGGATTAGCTACATGTCGATCACTAGTTGCTAAAAGTTTATTGTAAAGATTTCTTGATGTTCCACCTGTAGAGACCTCTTGTTTCTCTTCCTTTTTGTTTTGTGATGTAGACCCCTTAAAAATGGATGTCATATGTCGTACTAAACTATCCATGGTAGCTGAGTTTGAAAGCAATTCATCTATTCTTTTTTGATTTTGTTTAATCTTCTCTAAGTTTTTTATTATGGCATTTGTCTATTTCTTGGAAACAATCATACTATGCAACTAGTTTTCCTGTTTAATTGATTTCCTGGACTTTTCCATAACTGAGACAACTGCAAGAGTGCTGGACACTCAAAATCAAATGTGTGAGCTCAATGATTTTTTAAAATCAAACCCTAAAAATTTGTACTACTTGAAAATGGTATGCAACTAAAAAATCTGACATGCAACCTCACAGGATGGTAGGAAACCGCTCTGATACCATTGTAAGAACCCCAAATCGGTCCTTAACTACTGCAGATGTTTATCTCAATTTGTTGTTTGAAAGTTTATGATTTTTTTGGATTTTCAGGGGTTTTAGAAATAAAAAGAAAATATGCAATAATCTGAAATTTTGAAACTATTCAATTAACTGCTACAACTTCTATTTATTTTCCAAATGAAATATAAAAGGAAATCAAGACAATCCTTTATTGGAAAATGATTAACAAAGGCAACTACAAAATGCATAAAAAACTTGGGAGAATATACTAGCTGCTGCAGGAACTTATTTATTTCAACTCTACAATGTTGTGGCTGTAAATCTGAAAGAGGATAATGGCTGTGACTTATTCCTCCATAAAGCTGCAATTAAATACTATCTTCTTCTTCCTACT
>BSBK01011744.1:170000-496901 GCA_027943335.1 Chamaecyparis obtusa
ATAAGAAGCATGATTGGGAACAAAACTAGAAACAAAAAGGGGAGAAAACATGAAAGAAAAATTGGAAGCCAAATTAGGCGCTAATTTAGGTGATATTCCAAATGTCAAATTGGTTGTCTTTTCTAGTGCTATTCCCAGTGCTGTTCTAGGTGCAAAGCCTGATGTTAAATCTATCATCCAACACAAAATGTAATACAAAAAGACAGTTGAAAAGACAATGCAAAAAATAGCACCGAAGTGAACATGTAGTTTGGCGTTGAATTCAACACAAAAATTGGTGTCCAATTCATAAAATCAAATGCACTAAAATTTGGTGCTATTTTAGGCGCTAATTTCCTATTTTGTTGTAGTGCAAGTTGTAAGTTGAGCAAGGTTGATGATTCACCTAACTATCTTCAAACTAGATATAGATCTATGATAGGTAGTTACTTTATCTAACAATGGCTAGACTTGTTATTATGCATGCAATTTTTTTGGTAACAAGGTTTTAGTCTTCACCCAAGGAGTCTAACGAAAATTTTGTCAAGAGGATCTTTAGATACGTCAAAGGAACATTGTACTATGGTTTGTGGTACCCTAGGCATAGTGAATCTACTTTAACTACATATATTGATGATGATTAGATAAGGTGTGTTGATGACATGAAAAGTACTAGTGGAACACATTTCTTCTTAGGAGATAGACATGTGTGTTGACATATGAAAAAATAAGAATCAATTCTCTATCAATACCAAAGGAATAATATATTGTTTCTACTTTATGTTGTACTCAAGTTGTTTGGATATTGTAAGCTCTTTTAGACATGAAGGTGCATGTTTCTAAATCAGTTTCAATCATGTGTGATAAAACTAGTGCCATTGAAATTTCTAAAATCCTTGTTATGCATTCAAGAACTAAGCATATTGATGATGATTAGATAAGGTGTTGTGATGATAGGAAAAGTACTAGTGGAACATATCTCTTCGTAGGAGATAGACATATGTGTTGACATAGGAAAAAAACAAGAATCAATTCTCTATCAATACCAAAGGAATAATATATTGTTGCTACTTTATGTTGTACTCAAGTTGTTTGGATATTGTAAGCTCTTTTAGACATGAAGGTGCATGTTTGTAAATCTGTTTCAATCATGTGTGATAACACTAGTGCCATTGAAATTTCTAAAATCCTTGTTATGCATTCAAGAACTAAGCATATTAACATTAAATATCACTTATTGAGAGAGAAAGTCCTAGCACATATGGTTACCTTGAATTATGTTGTTGCTATAGACCAAGTAGAAAATATATTTACTAAGACCTTGGAAAAGGAGATTTATAAACATTTGAGACATAGGTTGGGCGTCACACCCTTCTCCTCTTTTCACTAATCCATTAGTTATATTTTTGGTTTTAGGGGGAGCATATATTCTCCAGCTTTATGTACCTAAAACCTCACACTTTCCCCCATTGTCATTGATGTCAAAGGTGGAGATGAGGGAAATAATTTGGTTGTGAGTATATCAAATTATAGATGTTGTATACTTGAAGTGTGCATGTGAAACATATGACAGGAAGTTGTAAAAATATTGGTTGATGTGCAATAGGCTTATTTGAAGTGCTAACTATAGTACAAGATGGTTTAAAGAAAGACTAGTGCAACATACATCATACCAAGGTTTGTGTGTGCAACTTAAATATTTTGGATGGAGTACTAATAATAACATAAGATGTATGATGATGTGAGTACAAAGAGTGTTGTTTGTGTGGTAGTGTATACAGTATATAATGTAGACCAAAAAAGTTATGCACATAAGATGCTAGTATAGAGATAGAGAATGTAATTTGAGATCATGAAGATCCTTATGAAAATACACTACATTTAGATAGGGGGAGTAAATGGAAATTACTCTAGATGTTGACATTAATGCCAAAGGGGAAATTTTTTGGCATATGTTTATCATTGATGTAAAATGGTGAAGCTTGGATATCAAAGATTTATCATTTAATTGAACAATTGCATTGAAAATAGATGAATATTTTCCATGACTTTATATAGTAAAGTAGCTCTTGAAAAGGATGTCTTATCATGACTAAAAATGAAAACTAAGTCAAGATAAAATTTGTGTATTGATGCTAGATTAAGACAACCATAGATGTCAAGAGCAAAAGTGATTTAGCATTTGAGACAAAGTTGAGTTAAAAGTTAGTTTGATGAATGTCAATGTAAATTAATTATATCTATGACATATTTCATTGAAGATATTTTGCAGAGACGACAATTAGAGTCAATGACTAAGGGTCTATAATGTGAGGTTTGAATCCTATCTCTATGGTGATAGGAACTTGTGACAAAAATTAATAAAAAATGACAAAAACTTTATTGAATATAATAAATAGAATAATACCAATTGATAGTGACATTAACCATTAAAGTTATCTCTAAAGTTATGTAAAGAGATATAATAAAGATAAAAGCATAAAGTTGATGTAATGTTTACTGTTGCAAATTTAAGGAAGCTAATTTGTGATTTGTATTGGAATAGAGTAACCCTATATATTGTTTGTTTTCCTTCTAAGATTGTTGTAATCAAGGATTCCTACTCTTCAATGAGACGATAGTCTCATTTCCAATGAGGCATATAGTGTATTATCGATGAGGTGTTGCTAGTGAGGCATATACTATAATCAATGAGATTTATGGCCAACAAGGCTTGATAGAGTTTATTTTCATAGTGTTTTTTTACCCTTCTAGGGATTTTCTCTCAAACACCCATATCATGAGTTGTGTATATAAGATTCTTGTTTTCTATAGATTGATATATGCCTTAGTGATATTTTTGTGTGGCTTATAAACTGATGTATTTCTTAGTGCCCATGATTTTTAAAATTTTATATGTTAAATGAATTGAATTTTATTAACTACTGATTCATCCCCCATCTTAGTGGTCTAGAGTATTCCAAAAAGCTAACATTGAGTCTAGATGTAGTTTTCTCTTTTTGGTGAGGTGTTGGCTATGGTTCATGGAATTTTCTTGCTTTTGTTGAATTGTCACTTAGTCTCTTTTCACCAATTTTGTGGTTTTATTGTTTAGATTTGTTCAATTCATATTACCTTCTATATTTAGGACAACAAATTGCATATTTAGTTATTTCCAGATTGCTTATGTTTCAACAAGAAGTTTACAGATCTCTTCTTGGCTTCTTGCCCTAGTTTCTTCTACCTTATGAGATATGACCAGTTCCTTTCCTATAGACATCTCCTTGGATTTTTCTATATCAAAATTTTGTGGTGCTTTTGGAAAACCGTTGATGTCCTCATCTATAATTTCTCCATTCTTTAAGGATTTTCCCTTTATCTTTTCTTGATAAAAAAAAAATTATTCATTGAGAGATATTTGGGGATTAAAACCTAAATTTCTATTCAGTTGACATAAGGTCTAGTTTGATCATCTTGTATGCTTTTATATCTCTTTGCTTGAGCTACTCACCACATTTTTTTTTTCTATAGGATGCATTTTCCCCCAAATATTCCCATATCAATCTCCACCTTCTAGAACAATATTCCTTTCTTCATCACTATTTCTAGATGATCAATATATCTCAAATCTATATCCATATTCACTAGAATTTTAGTTTTTTCTCTTGTATTCATGAAGAAAAAGTCTTCTTCTACTCCTATAAAGGACCCCGAGGCATCTAAATTCCAATACTCCATTGTGAGGTTTTCTAAATGCATTAATGGGATCAAAAATTAGTTCTTAATTTGTTTATAGAAACCCTAAAAAAAAAAGGATTTTCCACATAGAATTTCTTTCTTAAGTGATCTACTAACATGATCTATGAGCATAAATCCATTGGAGAGAGATCTTGCACTCACCCATCACTAGAATTGATCCATCCACCATTTGATGACATCTTCCTTTGGGATGTTCACTCCACTCCACTTTGCAAAGAGACCAAAGTGTTTGAAATGTTCCCAACTAAAATTGAGGATCTTCATGGGCACGAACAAAGCTTTGCTTTAGTATTTTGGGAAGCCTTCCTATTTTCCTCACTAGTATTTTCTTGTTGTTGTGCTCCATTTCCTCCTCTTTTCCATGTCTTTTCTTGACCCTAGTTTGTCTAACATGGGTTAGTCTTTTTCTTCAAATCCCTCAAACCCCTTGTTTGACTATGATTCCATTATTTCCTTTTGCCTAGTGGAACCTTGTTTCCCCCTATGGCAAAGGAAGGGTAGTCCATTTTGTTGCTAGTTTTGCCCTCTTCTTTCATTTTCTACTCATGTAAGTAGTTTTATTCTGCCATCTATAAGCATTTTGCCATATTTTCCTCTGTGGTTCCTAGTTTGTCTTTTGTCATTTGTGATTCGATCATGTCATCAAAATAGTGATTCTATTATTATTAAAATAAATTACATGATTTTTTATTTTTTTTATCAGTAAACGGCCGAAGCCTTGATTTTATTTATTTAAAATTTATCTTTTTACATTTCCTCCATTCGTGCGGGCACTGGTAGGAAAGAACGGGGAAGAAAACTTCTAGTCTGGCCCGGGACATTAGTCCAGAAATAATTTATCAAATTCAGAGTTCCTAGAAGCATAGGATAACAAAGCTCCACTTGATGGAGTCGAAGAGGGCATTCTCTTTTACATACAAATTGATGGAGGCATACCTCCATGATAGTGAACCTATATCTTTATTATACTTTTGACTACAATGCTCTTTTTAAGTAGAGCTAATGGGCATTCCCATTTTGTACCATACGTTTATGCAGATTGAGATTATTTATATCTTGCTCTTGTCTTTAGAGTTAATGATCCTTCCTTTACCTCTAATTGCGCTTTTTAAAGAATCATGTCATTTTTCTCTCAGTCCCGCTCTTCGAGTATCTACCTTAGCTTTAATAAGTTCTCTAACCTCCTTTTCTTTATTTCTGCCTATTAGGTCTGTTATTCTTTTCCTATATTCCTGCAAAATTATGAAAACACCAGGCCATCTCTATTATTCTATTTTACAATGAGTTAGTCTACTAAATAAAACATTATCATCTCAGTATAAGCACTATTACATTAGTATGAACATAAGCAGTTTATGAGCACTTTTCCACACTATTTACATTAGATCAGGCACTTTTAACTACTATCTCGAGTATGAACACAAGCACTATTTGGTCAAGATCACAAGATCACAGGAATACAACAAATATGGTCAAAGCATACAGAGTAATAAGCAAAACGTTCCTACCAGTCTAAGAGTTATGGTGTAATCAGAATTGTCTTCCCTCATCTTCATGATCACAAGAATTAAGCTTTTGATCTTTACAACTTCTATATTCAAAGCTAAATTTTGAGGAAATTTTTGCATAAATTAAAGGACAGGAGGACACCTTAATGTATATAAATATGAATTATATATGTATTTATAATTTAAATTTCACTCACATATGTATCTGTACTTGTTTACCTTTAAATTCGTATATATTTTACATTTGGTCTCGAATTCCTATTTTGTTATCTTTTTTCTTCACCTTTTGTGTTCTTCTTTCAGACTCTCATCAAATTCTTCAATTTCTTGCCTGTCAGCTCCTAGGTTAGCTAACTTATCTGCATCTGTATTACCGTCTCGATAGATGTGATTCACTGTATAATCTCCTATAACTTCAAGAGTTTCCATTATTTGTTTAGTAGCACTATTTATTTTCCAATTCAGCATTCTACCCTGTCTTATTGCATTTATTATAATAGATGAGTCTCCTTCTATCACAATTCTTTTAAGCTTCCATTTTTTACACCATGCTAGACCTATTCTTATAGCTTCTATTTCAGCTTCATTATTTGTCTTTATTCCTATAGGTTTAGCTATCCTTCCTAAAAGCTTTCCTTCCGCATTATGCAGACATATACCTATTCCCGCCACCCCCGGGTTTCCCCTGGCTACCCCATCAAAGTTCAACTTAATCCACCCTTGCTCCGGTGGTTCCCACTTACAGTTTGCCCTTAATAAGGATTTATTGTCAGTGTTAGGACCAATCCAGGGAGGAACTTTCAGACCATACCACTGTTTCCTCTGGTTGTTGTCTTCTAATGAGAATTCCATTATTGATTGTCCCAGCATATTTCTATTGTTTGTAATTTCTACTATATTAGCCTCTAATTTGTTTAAAAATCTCTCTATGTTCATCTTTTTATCTTGAAAAATTCTACGATTCCTTTCCTTCCATAATTCCCAGATTAACAAGGATGGGATTATGTATCTCATTTTACTATATAAGTCTTCTTTACAAGATCTTTGCCAAGAATTAAACACTTCTGTGATATCATTTTGAAGAGCAGTCTTCAGCTCTAATTTCTCTAGAACCCAAAGCCAACATTTATTAGCAAACTCATAGTTTAACAAGATATGATTTATCGTTTCACTATCCTTCTCACATAGAGCACACCTAGAAGGACCATGGTACCCTATTTTTTCAAACCATTCAGCGGTGAGAATCCTTTTCTGAAGAGCAGCCCATGAGAATAGACCTGTCTTAGGAAGATAGTTTCTATTCCAACATAGATCAATGGGAAGACTGGTGGAGGGGTTATCTATCCCTGATATAACTTTGAAACCTTCTTTCAAATTGTATACTCCACTCTTTGAGGCAGCCCATATGATTATGTCCTCCCCAGAGCGTGGATTGAAGTTCCGTTCTTGTAAAGCTTTGTTTAGTTTTTCCTGGAAATTAAGAGGAAGTCTGAATTCCTCTAGAGAATTCCATGCCCAACTACTTCCCTCACTATTATTAATTTGTGAAAAATAGTCTTTAACCTGCTCTCCCTTACTTTGTTTGATTAGTTCAATTAGCTGATCGTTTCCAAGAATTTCACGAAGGGCAGGTTTTCCACCCCACGAGTCATCCCAGAATAAAGCCTTATCCCCACTTTTCACATCCCGGGAAAGGGACTCTAGTACTATATCTTTACATTCTTTTATGAAGTTCCATATGCGTGAGCCCGTCGAATAATTATCAGAACGACATACACTTTCCTCATCTTCTCCTATTAAGTATTTATATCTTAGAATTTTTACCCATTTTGCCTTTGGGTTTTTAATCATTCTCCATACTAATTTTGCCCCCAAGGCCTTGTTTTGAAGTGTAAGGTCTTTAATTCCCAGACCTCCTTCTTCTTTAGGCTTGCAAATCTTATTCCAAGCAATTAATGCTAGTTTTGATTTTTCCCCCGATCCCTGCCAGAAAAAACTTCTTAATTTTTGTGCTATCTCCTTATTGATACCTGTTGGTATTCTCATGCTCATCATCTAATAAATAGGAACAACAGAGAGGACTGACTTGATCATAACAACCCTTCCTGCATTTGATAACCATTTGCCTTTCCATTGATCTAGCTTCTTCGAAATATTTTGAATTGTATTTCCCCATAAGTGATTTGATTTGACCCCCTTATCCAAAGGTAAACCTAAATATTTACACGGAAAGAGGCCTTCTTTGAATTTTAGTATACGTTTAATCTCATTCTTTCTTCTCTCTTCAGTATTGATGAAAACAATTTCTGATTTTTCCTCATTTATACACTGTCCAAAAGCTTTAGCATAAGTTCTTAAGATTTCTTTGAAAGCTTGAGCTTCTTCTAAAAGTGCCTTTCCAAAAAGGAGATTATCATCCACATATTGTTGATGAGTAGTAGCCTCGACTCCCGAAGTAATCTTGATTCCTTTTACTTTATCCTCTTCTTGAAGTTTCTTAATAGCTCTCCCCAAAGCTTCTGCCATAATAATGTACAAAAAGGGTGATAACGGGTCTCCTTGCCTCAGACCTTGAGAACAGTTAAAAAAGCCTTCAGGGGACCCATTCACCATGATTGAGAAGTGAGGGGTGGAGATGCATTCATAAATCATATTGATCCATTGTTTTGAGAATCCAAAAGCTTCCATACATTTACATAGAAATCTCCAATCCACTTTATCATAAGCCTTACTAATGTCTAACTTAATCAACATACTTGGAACCTTATTATTTGTTACTGAATGTATAGCCTCATGAGCAATAATCACTCCATCCAGAATTGACCTATTAGGGAGAAATCCTGTTTGTTCTTCTGATATAATTAATGGAAGAATTTGTTTCATTCTGCCTGCCAAAGCTTTTGAGAAGATTTTATACAGAGTGTTGCATAGGGAGATAGGTCTGCACTCGTTAAAGTTTTCTGCATTGACCTTTTTGGGAATAAGAGCAATGAATGTGTTATTTAGTTCTTTAAGAATATGTCATGAGTTTCTCATTCCCTCTAGAGCATCAGTAATTTCCTTACCCATAAATGACCAACACTTTTGGAAAAAAAATGTTGGGAATCCATCAGGACCAGGGGATTTATCTGGGTTCATTTCTTTTAGAACCTTGAGTATTTCATCTTCCGTAAATGCGGCATTTAAGAAGTTATTCTGAAGCGGGGTTATTATATGAGGGATGTTTCTTAATAGCTTGGTCTGGTTCAACAAATCCACACTCCCTAAGTTATTCAGAGAGTTTTCAAAGAAAGAGACTGCTAAATCTGCAATTTCTTTGGAATCCCCTATAATATTTCCATTGCTATCTTTGATTTTGGAAATCTTATTCAAATTCCTTCTAGCCTTGACGCTATTGTGACAAAATTTGGTGTTTCGGTCCCCTTCCCTGATCCATGTTTCTCTCGCTCTTTGCCCCCAGAAGGCGCTAATTTGTGAGAGAGAATCATAGTATTTACATAATAGTTCTTGTTCTATTTTATCATCTAAAATCTGTCTTCCTTCTTCAATTATCTCCTTATTCACATTTTCCAGCTCTTTTTCTATAAGATTTCTTTTCACAAATATATCCCCAATAGTGTTTTTACTCCATTGAGACAGATTTCTCTTTATTAGTTTTAGTTTCCTTATGACTTTATATATCTTGGAGCCTTCAAACCTTGCCTCTGTCCACCATTTTTTAATTAGATCCAAACATTCCTCATTAAGTAACCACATTTTTTCAAATCTAAATGGGATCTTTTTATTTCTGATTGGTTCCGAAATTACTAGTTCTATAGGAAAGTGGTCGGAACCGGCAATGGGTAGTACCTCATTAGTAAGATTAAAGTCAAAATTTCTCAATTCCCCAATAAAGAAGAACCTGTCCAATTTTTCTACTATTAACTTTGTATCTTTTCGTTTGTTAGTCCAGGTGTATTTCCCTCTGTCTGGTTCAATTTTTGAAGCCCCTATATTATTTATCCATTCCTAGAATTCTAAAGTAGTTTTTGATATGGATTTTGTCCCACCCTGTTTATCTCCCAAGGATAGGATAGCATTAAAATCTCCTCCTAGTATAAATGTTTCATTCGAGAAGCTCTCAATATAATCCTTAACCTCCTGCCATACAATTCTCTTTTCATGTAAGAATTTAGGTGCATACATGTTTATTAGATTAAATTTTAAATCTGACTTTAAACTTTTGATTTGACCTCCCATCCAATTTTTATGTTTTTCATGAATATTGAAAACTATTTCTCTTGGATCCCAAATAAAAGCAATTCCACCCGAAGTGCCTTCTGCCTCATAACCTATTAATTCTCTAATTCCTATACTCTTTTTTATATTCTCATATCCTTCATTAGAAAGTTTAGTTTCTTGTATCATAGCCATATTTGGTTTAATTTTCGCTAATTGCCTTATTACAAGGCGTCGTTTGTTAGGGGCATTTAAACCCCTAACATTCCAACTAATGATCTTCATGAGGACTTGGGAAGGACCTTCCCCTTCCCAGAGTATAGAATATCGGTAATTTTAACCTGACCTGGCGCCATTCCTTCCTTTGCTCTTAGTTCAGCAAGGGATTTTCTACCTCTTGGTTTGACTAGTTTCCCCGTATCAGCTTCTAACTTGCCCTTAATAGATTTTCCTAAACCTAAAGTTTCTGTATTGTTCCTAACAATGTTCTCTTTGTTTTCCTCACAAAGTTCTTCATTCTATAGCGAACCTAATACTCCTGTTATTATATCGTTACTCCTAGAATCCTCCAGAATAGAGGCAGGGTCTAATCCTAAAAAGTCTAGCAGTGATCCTTGATCAATGGTCTCCACTAAGGGGGATTTTTCCATCCCTTCTTTTTGCATTTATTTTGTCTGATGGAAAGATTCAGAGGGGATGAGTTCTGAGTTTTTATCAATATTAGGATTATCTGCAATCTCTTTTTGGGTTCCTACATTAACATTCATAGTTCTTAACTCCACTGCAGATTTCCTCCCCCTCTTCTTTTTAATTCTATTGATATTAGGGGTGCTCAGACTTCCTCTTTTCATTGCTATACCTAACTGCCTATCTTTGTTGGTGATACCAAAGAGGCCTTCCATGGAGTCTTTAACTGATGAAAGATTGCCGCCGGATTTGATTCCATCCATGGTTGTTGCCATTCCTAATTGTCTATCATCATTGTTGATTCCTTCTAGGCAAATTCTGATCTCTTCCTCATTTTGATTCCTTGTATTATTTATATCTTCTTTCCTACCATACACGGGATCTTCTCTATCATTAAGATCCCTTTCCATATCTCCTATCTCATCTAGATTTGGTAAGCATTCCGTTTCCATGTTTTCTTCTCCATTTTCCTGAGTGTTGTTTGATGCCGACATTTCTTTAATGCTTTTAATTAGCAAATTTTTTTGGTGCTCAAGTTCCTCTTTGTCACATATTTCATCTATAAGGGTATCCATTAATTCATTGGTGATCTCAACTATTTTTTCTTCTATTTTTTGGTTCTCCTTTAGAAGTGATCTCTCTTTATCTTCTGGACTGTTGGAGATTCTATTCGAGCTGTAAGAGGTAATTTTAGTGTTAATTCCTTGCTTGAAACTCTGAGTACTAAGGTTATTCTTATGCTCTGGGCATAAAGGTAGGGGAGATTTGACCTCAACATTTAAGGTCTCATTTATTGATATGTCCTTTTCAAGAGCCAAAGGAGGTCGACACACAGAGTCTGAAGGGTGTGTGGAGATGCTGATCGGATTAATTTTCTTAGAAGTCATAGTGAAACCTCCTTTTTCTGGGTTAAAGCTCACCTTCAATTCTGATGTCTTCTAAATATGAGTGTCAATTTGTCCTACATTTTTGGTTTCTAGATCCTTTGTTTGTCTTTCTACAAAATCTTCTAGAATAATGGGGTTAATAATAATAGAGTTTGAATTAAAGCATAATCTAATGGGATGAATCCATTTTTGATGATAGTTGATCTTTACTCTAATGATTTTTTCATATTGGTTATTTTCATTATCAATAATGTTTAGAAAGTCACCAATTTGTTTTCCTATTAATTTGATAGTTTCTACATCAGATAATTCTATAGGCAGATTTTTGAGAGCAATAGCTCTTTCTACAAGAAAGTTCTTAAGGTTTATTGGGTTGAACAGGGGAACCCAGTCAAAAATATAAAAATCAGAGTCTTTATACTTAGCTAACCCTTCATTTCTAATTTTACTTTTAATATTTCCATCTTTACAATTAATGAAAATAAAATTTTCTAATAAGTTAGATATACTTACCTCATTCGGGAGTTGAGATTTCAGCCAAGCTATCAGATCTGTGATAGAAGTTCCTACTCCAGACCATCGACAAATCAGCCCTGTATCTGCAAAAGAATTTTGTCTCTGTTCTATGCATTTTCCATCTAGATCTATTCTAATCATGTTAGGATTCTGAAAGAAATTACCTATTATTTTAGCATTGTTACTCTCCATAGTTTTATTACACTTATGAGGGGGCATGTATACCTGTATGTTTTGTTCCTGAATCATCCTTAACCCATTGTTACCTGTTAAACCTTTTAAATTCTTTCTCTGTGTATGTTCATTCTGTGGGTAGAGCTCTGAGACCTTGGTATGGAGCTTATTTTGTCCTGCCTTATAGCCTTTTATGGGGGTGTGAATATTTCCCATTATCTTCCTCTTTAAGCAAGTCAAATGAATTATTCAGAGATAGATTAAAAGGACTATGAGATAGCTGATGTCTGT
The DNA here is from genome assembly GCA_027943335.1 of Chamaecyparis obtusa. Lineage (NCBI taxonomy): Eukaryota > Viridiplantae > Streptophyta > Pinopsida > Cupressales > Cupressaceae > Chamaecyparis > Chamaecyparis obtusa. Next base: position 181,999 of record BSBK01011744.1, read on the forward strand.
TAACCTTTTTCTTGTTTTTAACCATCTGCCAAGTGGATTCGTTCTTTATCATGCAAACGTGAGGTGCTTGAGTAGGTAAGATCCTGCCTTCCCCCTTAGCAGATAGGGGTTCATTGGTTCTACAATTTAAATTGTGCTCAGGTCTTCCCACCTTAGCAGCCCCGATGCCTATGCCCAATTTCGCATACTTAGTCTTGGAATAGATATTTATCTGCCTGTCCAATGTTTTGACTGAGAAGACTTTTAGCTTAACATCCCTAGTTTGCTTAGGGATTAAATTGTTTACTCTAAATGCAGAACCAAGATTCTCAGCCCTAACCATTTCCTTAAATTTTTCCTTCTGGGAATCCTTCTCTTGCTTATCTGTTATTGAAGATTCATTAGGGTTAATAGAGGAACCCTTAATCGGAGTGGAAACATCATTGGATGGATTAGGTTTTGCTCGAGTGGAGATTGCATGCAATTCCAAATCTACATTTTCCTTAGCTAATTCCTTCTGTTTTGCTATGAAATCTTTCAAATGCTCATATGAAGGGTGATGCTGTACTGGTTTATGGCAATCTTTTTTCTTGTGGCCGTAGAGCCAACAATTGAAACAATAGCTTGAAAAAACTTCTTCTTTGTCTTGCTTCTTTACAGAACTTGTAACCACATTGGGCCTTTCTACTCTAGGTTTATCCTTATTGCATATGGCTAAATCTTTCTTCGCATCTCGATACGCATGGAACAGACCAATATTTATCTGATGCCTTCGAAAGGCGTATTTCCTTTTTGCATGAAAAGTTCGCATTTCATTGATTTCATTAATTCCTCTCTGAACTGCCTAGCAGGCAGATCTGAACCTAGAATAAATGCGAAGTCCTCCTGCTTCTTCCTGCTGAGTTGAGTGCTGGAGAATCGATTTACTGATCTAATGCAAACAATCAACAAAGAACCTGGAATGATGCTTGCGAGGCAGCGTAACCTCTGAGTGTTTGTTTGCACTTCTGCTGGTAATGAACTGTCCTCACTAGCTACTGCGTACCAGGTGTATGGATGCTCAGGATGATGGTCTAGCAATGCCAAAGACTTCCCACAATTACAACTCTAGAAAGTGCAGGCTCAGCAAAACTAATAGGAAATATTCCCCTTGCCACTGAGAACTACTACCGCAGGAAATGTCTAACTGAAATCAATGCTACCTCCAAACATTTAATACATTCCTTCTTAGATCGATACAGGCAGAAGTCTGCTTCTCTTTGTAAGAAACCAATACAATTTTATGTAAGTCAGAAACTCTTTGTAAATGTGACGCCAAAACTGGAACAAAATGATGGCAAATGCAATGAAATATTTACTAAACCCTGCAATGTACAATTGGATTTGCAAGGGCAAAAATCCTCAGGTTTGTGACGCCTTTATCTTTGCTGCATATATATTTTATAAATTACATGATTATTAGTTAAACAATGATATTAACAATTAATTTTCAACCAATGATTTCATGGCTTTGAGATGAAACCCATATACACAACCAAATTGTATTTAAGAGTTATATAATAAATATAAACTATAATATAAGACAAAAATGTTAAATTTGTTGCAATGATAAAAATATTAAAACACTTTCAAATATTATTAGATTGTGATTCCAACAAAGCCTAATTATTTTGGCCAATCAAATAGCCAAAAAATATTTTTCACAATTTAAAAACTTAAGAAATATGCATGACCACTATTTAAAATTTTTAAATTTCTAATAAAATAAAAATATTACATTCTAATTAGTGCAAACATTTATTTTAATTATTAGTTAAAACTAAAAATTGTGAGATTATTGCAATAGTACTAGCCTAATGTTTGAAAAATACTAATAATTATTCATCACACAAACATATATTAAGTATGTCAACAACTATGTGAAAGGGTAGGAGTCAATCATTGAACTTCAAAAGCTCAATTTTTGGATAAATTGTATAACATATGATTGATCTTGCATGTTGTTGGAGTGACTATTAACTGATGTGAATATAGGGAATACATGTAGATAAGGTAGGGATATAGACAAATGTATGAGAATATATAAAAGTGAAGATGTATACAAATGAGAGAAGCAATCAAACTCAACAAAAAAATGTGCCACATGTCAGTATATAATCATATTAAGACATTAACTCTAAATAAATTTAAAATCAAATATATTTTGAAATAAATATGTATCTTTACCTTTATAAAATGATATCTTTCAAAAATATCTTCCATCTAAATTTAGAGAACATATTTCAGATAGCGCACATACTGGGAGTGCACAAAGATCTCCTACTTGAATGCCAATAGTTTCTTTTTGGTCACAAGACAATTCTACTTTGACACTGATCCGTTTCTAAAGCCGAGCATGATTAAAAAACAATCAGGTTCGACAAAAATAATCTTCCCCAATAAGGAAGCAATAGTTGAAAGAGAACGCCAATAGGATAAAGGAAGACTTGAAAACTCTAGCCAACTAGGAACATAGAGCTTCTTGTCGTTAAAGGTTGAAAAGTCTCAAGAACAAGGCTTAAAAACTAGTAGAGACGACTTGACATACCATGGGCCATGTTGAAAAATACCTTGAAGATAACCAACTTCAATGAAATGGAATAGAAAAAACCCTTTGGCGAGGTTTTAGACACTGTGAAGATGGACCTTGTGAGGGGCCCATGACTTGGCAACCTAATCCCATAGTAAGCTACGAGGGGGAACCCATCCAATAAAATACCCTATAAGAGTGTGTTGCCCCAACCATTCACACGAAGAGTCAAATTCCAAAATTGGTAAAACCACATTCATGAGGTTATCAAAAGGCACACCTCGTGACAACTTTCACCACAAATTTCTAGGGATGCTTGTTCAAACCCATTATTGTGAAATACTAAACCATCAACACCAAAAACAATTGGTGGGTCAAAGTTGATCAAGACCATACTAAAACTAAAGCTTTCGTAATCAACGCGGTATGACACAAGGTAGGATGACAATGACTACCCACAATATGCCAAAAAAATCTAAAAACCCTATCCGAGCTAGTTTTACTGCACTTCTTTTCTACGTTTCACAAAATATTTTAAAAGCTTGATTTTTGGGTTTATTGTATAACATAAGATCGATCTTGCATTTGTTGGATTGCCTAATAAATAATGTGAATATAGGGAATACATATAGATAAGATGGGTAGACATACAAACAGATGTACACGAATATATAAAAGTGAAGATAAATAAAAATAAAAGAAAGAATCAAACTCAAAAAAAAGTGTGCCATATGTTACTATATGAAGACATTATCTCAAAAGAAATCTAAAGATTGATCTACCATGTGGTTGGATTGACTAATAAATAATGTGAATATAAGGAATACATGTAGATAAAGTAAGTAAAGATACAAACAAATATATAAGAACATATAAAAATAAAGATATATAAAAATGAAAGAAAAAATCAAGAAAGAAAAGTGTATCACATATCATTATATAATTATATTAAGATATTATCTCAGAATAAATATAATTGAAAAAAAAAAAAGCTATCTCCACCTTTACAAAATGAATCTTCCATCCAAATGTAGAGAGCATCTTTGACAAAGGCTTGAAAATGAAATTTTCGCTGGTTTTTGCTGAACAGAAACTGGAGGGAGCGGGCAAACCAATGGGAAGTCTGAGAAAGAAGACAATATATTTATTGGCGAATTCAATCACAAAAGACTCTCTTCCTAGGCAACTCTGCCAATCCAAAGCTCCCATCCTCTACACATCCCTTTCGAGAGGAATACGACGGTATTTATTCGTGAATCCATTAACAAAAGACCTCCTTTTCATTGGCTATTCTGCAACTCAAGCTCCCCTACTCCACTCATTTCTTACCCCGCGGGATTCGAAGCCGCGTTGTCTGGGCCTTAAAAACTGTCCCCATTAAAAGAATGTATTGTATTCTTCGTAATTGTCATTGCTAGCGTAGAAATTAGTGATAATTTTTGGGTTTTATGGTTTTCGATCTGAAGATGTCTTCTGCCTGAAGCAGCTTGATCTTCAGAAAGCTAATTTATAGGGGCATCCCGGACGGCGTACGGTTTGGTCTGTTGTTTTTAAGATGGAAGAGCGTTTGCTGGATGATATAATCAAGCGGCTGCTGGAGTGCAAGGATGGCGGATCGGGAAAACAGGCGCAAATCTCCGAGGCGGACATTCGGCAACTGTGTGTGACAGCTAAGGACATATTTCTCAGCCAGCCCAATTTCCTGGAGCTCGAGGCTCCCCTCAAGATCTGCGGTTAGCAATTCTTTCTCAGTTTCGATTCTGTATTTTACTGGCTTAAGAATTCTTTTATGGATCGTAGGGTTTGGTTTGCAAATGTGAAGGAGTTTTTGGCAGTAATGTTTATAGAAAGAACCAGAGCAAGCTGCTTTTGTGGGTAATCCTTAAATGTAAATGTTACGACGGGATATTTCTTTATCGAATTTGAACCACCTAATTGGTACCTGGCCTGCCTATTAAGTCATGTAGCACGCAATTGAATGTTATAGTTCATCCAATTTAGACACATGTCTGCATGGTTATGCTACGTATGCAACATGGATTTCAAAAGGAATTGCGCTAGTAGTTATCTTAATTTTTTCGACCTTGATGGAAATGGGGTTTAGGACATGCCATGGAGCTCTGATTCTTAGTGCTAGGCCACAATTGATGGACCGGGTAGAATATCAGGGATGCTAAGGTTGCAGGCATCTGAAGAGGTAAATAACGGTATGGCCACATCTTTGTATGCCAATTCGTCCTGTTTCATGTGGAAAATCCGAAAAAATGAATGCAATTGGTTCCTTATATGGTCCTTCTAGATAATATAGATTGCATACCACTACCTTTACAAACAATATTTGACGGTGAGCATGTTGAAAGAAGACACGAGACAAACCTGGCTGAGGATGGGCTACTCAATTTTCATGAATGGGTGGACTGATATTCATTGACTACTCATCAATTTATTTTTATCAGTTTTTCTGGATACTTCTCCACCTCTGCCTAGATACAAATACTGCTCATGGATATGATACTCATGGATAGGGCATGGATACTATATCTGGACATATCCTTAGACAAACCCATATTTGGCTATATTGATGTGTCTGGATAGGATACCGTGATTTCTTGGTATCTTGTATCATAATCCAGTTTAGTGTTGTAATAAACGAAAAAACATAAAATTAAATTTTCCACATTATATCTTTAAGTACTTAATACACAAATATAATAAGAAAATAAATCCATAAACTTTAAAATCAAAATAAATGTAATTAGTATTTTGTTGTGTTATGTTTATGCCTTTGGATGAATAAATAATTGCACACAAGTCTATTTTTATCAGTACTGTCTCCAATGATGTTTGTAGGGGTCTAAAAACTTTGTTGTATCGATATCTGAAATTCCAACTGTATCTGTAGCTGTCTCTGGGAAATTCTGATTGTTAGGTGTAGTTGGCTCATGTTTATTTTAATGCTATTGATTCCTGAGTGAAACATAAGGTTGTAGACTTATTATTTCAGATTTTGAAGTAGGGTATCTATAGGAGTTTGGGGCCTCTAATGTTATGCTGGTTGTGGCTGTTTTAGTTCGTGTTTGTAAATCTGCTGGCAATACATTTTTTTGGACCATTTTTGTGCTCATGCACTAATCAATACAGTAAAAGGCAATGGGAAGATAGATTAAGTAAAGATGATGGTTTCAGAAGCCAGAGACACGTTAACATTTGTTTGCACCTACTACAACACATTCTTTTTAGAGCATTCCCGAGGAAGAAATTCCTCAAATTAGTGGAGACTGGGTCTACAAACTACTTCATTACACTAGAGAGGATTCTTTAGATGCAGGAGGCCCTCCAACCAATGGTGGCTTTTAGCGAGTGATCAAGGTGGGGAGAGGCCAAGGCAATTCAAGGGAAGAAGGGGAAGCAAAAGGTTCTTGATGATGACTAGTAGTTTGCTGTGAAGTATAAGATCAAGAATGTTTTATTTTACATGATTTATATTGATTTCACTTCTGAATTGTTTCAGTTGTCTCAGTTGATTCATTTTCTGTTTGCATAACTAGATATGTCTATACAAACAATTGTAGTTTTGGATAGATTTGTGAGACATTTGACAGTATACTCAGATAAGTAGATAATTCTTAGTGTTGACCTATATGCTTATACAAACAATTTTAGCCTTGGATAGATTCATGAGACATTTGACAACATACCTAATTAGATGGAGTAAATAATTCATAGTGGTGACCTTTATTTTGTAATTTAAGAGCACATTGTCTATTGTGAGATAGAGGTGGAACACGTGATCAACACATTTCATATGACATAAGATGCTTTGAGCCCAAGTGGTATTTGAAATTTGGGTAAAGAGATCCTAGGATAACATGCACATTAACATAGAATCAATCTCCCTTTTCCACATAGACCATTAGAATAGTTGTGGATGATTTTTAGCCTAGGTTGCCAATTCGGGTACGAGAGTTTGACAATTTTTTTCTTTGGGTATAGGTACAGGTGCAGGTCTAGGTGTGGGTATATATATATATATATATATCATAGATGGCACACTCGCAGAGTACTTAGCAAGTTGCAAAAACTCGCCGAGTTTTTGGGTTTGGCAAGTTTTTGTGACTTTTACTTGCACCAAAAACTTGCCGATTACTTGCCAAGTTTTTGCGGCACAAACTCGGCGAGTTTTACATTAAAACTCGGCCACAATCCAAAATCAACATTTAAAGGCAAACAAATGGACCCAATCAATTTCATTTCTGATTTCTTCACTCATATTTTGCTAAGAGGGGGAAAAATAACTCCCGACGCCTTTGTACAATTATAAAAATCATTTTTGGCTTCATGGGATGCCGCCCCTTGACCCCGCCCTATATCGCCTTGCAAGGGGCGTTGCCCTTGACCCCATCTTTGGGGCGCTGTCCCCAAACCCCCATTGAAAAAATCTGGGGGGAAACCACACCAATAAAAGTGGGGAAAAATTAACCTCTGAGTTTGATTAGGCTACATATAACAACACAATCACACCCAGTGCAGGCTTCTAGGACTAGACCCTCTATTTGTACCTCTCTCTTAGTTTTTACTAGAGCTGGGAAGAGGAAGATGTAATTGTAATGATGTATTTACTTTTAGTTTTTTTAGAAACTATTTACTATTTTGCTTCCAGCCATTAGCATTCCTCATGAAAATGCGATTTTGTACCCACTTCGCATTTAAATATATCTAGACTCAGCTTGTTTCTTTTGTGTCCTCATTTATTGACTCATTGGATGCATCTTCTCATTGAACAAAAAAATGCGTTTGTAATTAAATTTAAGCAATTTTTAATTTTTTTAAGCTCCCGAGTTTTTTGCCGAGTTTTTGCCAAAAATTGGCTCTGAGTTTTTCCTGAATTTTTTTTTCAGGCCTTGGCGAGTTTTCCAACTATGATGTATATAGAAATATATATGTAAACTCTAAACTACAAATTTTAAAAGAAAATTATTATATATAATTAATAATAGTATGTATATTTATATATATATTTTTTTGATAGGTAAAAGGCCTTGGCCAGATAATTTTTATAATTTTTAACCTATTTACAGACTGACGCGCTAGGTAGGGGCACCGCTAGGAAAAAGTTGGCTGGAGAAAACCTCCAGTCTTGCCCCAAAAGAAGAAAAATAGATTATCAATCTTTTACATGCATCCCATTTGTGTGCTACGGGGTATAAATGAGGGAATAGGTCTCCAAATTTATATTTTAATGGCAAAAACATTTAATACATAGTTTTAACTTTACGCTTCCCTTTTTTAGAAGGGATCTGTAGGCATTACAATTCTTTCTTTATTGCAAGATTTACAAACCCTCCCTTTGCAATAAGGGGTGACAATCAACCTAATGTTTTATCTCTGCTTGATCCTCAATCTGTTTTTGTGTCCATCCTTTTTGCTACTACCTTCCCCTGCTCTCTGGATTGCCATTCTGCTAGTAGTTATTCCTTCCTTGCACAAGACAAAAACAACATCTTCCACACACTTGCCACCTTGTCAGTCTACTGGTTAATACTCATCCCAGGCTTTCAATAAGACAGCATGCTACTCTATCCCAATACTTGCAACCTGAAGACCAAGACTATCTTTACTTTTAGCATCTCTAAACATTTTTCCCATTAATCAGCTACTTGACTAATCCATCTCAGTAGACAACAGCGACAGGAGTACCTCTATTACCTTTATTACCTAAACATTTAACTATCACCCTTCTGAAAGAAAATAATCATACAGTGACAGATCATTTTGTGAGAAATAATCAGTGAGAAACCATGGTTTCTGTGATCAAATATCATAATCCCTAAGTTGCTGAATCGTCCAGTTTAACTGCCAATTCCGGCTACAGTACGTACCGGAATCGGGTACTTCTCGGAATCCCTGTGGAATCTTAGTAATTTATTATTAAAGTTGTATTTATTTATTTTTTCAATTCAAATTGTTATATATTTTAATAGTAACATTATATAATATATAATTGTTTAATTTATGTTTATTATTTCTTGTTATAATATTAATTCGTTAAATTGTATATGAAATAATTAATATGACAAGTATACTATATCTTAATTCTTGTTTTTACGCTGCAAAATATATATATATTTACGATTTTTATATACATTTTTGTATGTATGTATCTAAACTTACCCAACCCCTTAAAAAAATTATGTCGTATCTATGTACCGTATCCACATACCTGTACCAGTGTCAGTACCTGATTCGCCAACTTAGCATAATCCCCTCAAATGATTACCGACAGTTCTGAAGTGATCCTGACCATAATAACTTCTGCAACATACTTAATACAACTTCACAGGCATTTTGCAATTTAAGTTAGAGTAATACCTGCATACTCAATATTACTATTAATGAACCATTACCATAATAAGCCCATAATCTTCAATCAAAATTATGCAATGTTATAAAACCGTGACAAATCAGATCTTCCTATAGATGCTTTCTCATGACACAACACATTTTAATTGCTGATTGATAAACCTACTGAGTGCACAAGCAAGATTACTCAACTCCAATTATGGAAAGCTGAAACTGTTTCATTGTAAGCTGTTAATTTAAACAGGCAATGTATACAAATCTGCAAACCTACAGCCAATGAGAATCTGATACAGCTCATAAGCATAGCCGAGATTAGAGAGGAGTATACAGATGTATTTATATGCATATATAAGTACATATATATATGTATGTGTGTGAGAATAACTATATATATATATATATATATATATGTTTATACCTATGTATATATGAAGATATATATACATATATAAAGACCTGCATAACTCCAGTCAATCCCAAGAATTTAAAAGAAACCATCATACTTGAACAGAAAAAACCAGAGAATAATAAATATACCAAATCTCTGATATATTTCCATACCAATATTGCTAGAGTTCAGTAAAGAGAACATAGAAGAAATCAATCGAATGGAAGTGAGAGATAAAGATCATCTATAGAAACGTACTAGTAACCAAAATAAGCCCACAGAGTCGAAAAGGTGTGCCAATCTAAGTCAGAGTACTGGATATATATATCAACACACATACAGCAGCCTTAAGGATATATACTACTAACCAGGAGAGATTAGTTGCCCAATAAACTTCCTAATACAGTTTTATACTGAGATGAACTATTCCTAATGATAAAAAACTTTTATGTATTAGTAAAACAAGCAAAACATCCTCATATTGTAAAACAGAAACTGCATATAAACACTGAAGCACCACTACCAAATCTTGAGGAGGCATCTGTACAGCTATAAAATCGCTCTTTTAGTGGAAATCCCCTTCCTGCATAAGCTTTATCCTTTCTCTGAAGGTAGTTTATAAAATCATATCACATACAATAAATACACAGATATTTATCAGTGTGTGTATATATATATATATACCCACAAGAGTATATATCTATATATCTGCTATTGTCTTATCTTCTTAAGAAGAAATTGTGAGCTCACATGTAATCAATCAAAGAATAAAGACCACAAGAATCAATCAGATATTCTTGATAGCTCTCGCAATAATAGAATTACAAGATGGTTCATCTACAATTAGCAAAAACAAAATAAACCAAAGAATCAAAGAGCACAACTATTCAAGAGACCAAGCTATTATAGTCCAAATGAATTCACAATTCAGAATAGATGAACATCCTTTCTAATATAAGCCCCAAACCAGAACATAATAAGATCTATATATATGTCATATCTGTCCAGTATCATAGTCTGTGCTAATTCCTGTAAAAAACATCTAGCCACATAACAGAGTCTGTGACATGGTAGGCGAGGCATATATGCCAAAGCAGAAGCTATCAGAAGAGACCTCACCCCAAAATGACAACTCACACTTGCCTGTTTTTCATTCTAATGGAAGTGTCAGGAAAGCATAGCTGAGCAGCAAGGGCCAAAATAAATCATAACATACATATATTTATATATATAAGTAAAGAATAAAAATATAAGAATATGAAATGCATCCAGTATATATAAATATAAAATGACCCATATACATATAAATAACAGTATATATGTGTATATATATGTTTCAAGGGACTTCATATATACAGATGTATATTAGCATTTATACATATATCAGAAAATTTATATACATATATACTAAACCCATTCATGATGTGTAAACAATAAATCTCAGAAACATGTATCCGTGCGTTTCAGAAGTAGATTTGGGCCTAACCTAAAACATAACCTAACCAATGCTCTCAATTCAGCATCCATCCGCCCCTATGTTAGCTAGGAGGTCAGCTTTCATATTCCCTTCCCTGTAAATATGATTGATTGTGACCTTCTTAAAAAAAGTTTATGAGTTCTTTTGCCTTCCCTATCAAGCTGTTCAATTTCCAGTTCAGGGTCTCACCCTTCCTCAGTGCATTAACTATTAGGCTAGAATCTCCTTCTATGTCTAATTTCCTAATGCCCAGATCTTTACACAGGAGCAAACCTTCTATTAGAGCCATGAGTTCTGCCATTTATTTGCTTGATAACCTATGGGTCTAGCCAATCTAGCTACTTCACTACCATTCCACTGATGGACAACACACCCAATTCCAGCAGTACCTAGATTGCCTCTAGAAGCTCCGTCAAAGTTCAATTTGAACCATGCAAACTGCAGGCATTGCCATCTGCATTTCTTTCTTTTTTCTAAGGTAGAGTTACCACCTTTCCCTATGTAGGGAGGAATTATCAAACCACACCAATTCTTTCTTAGCTTTTCATCCCTGCTGGTGAATGACACCTCCTTGTGTTGTAATGTTCTTAATCTACTATTAGCTATTTGCAGAATTGAGACTTCAATCTTGTTGGTTTGATTTTCTATGTTGATCTTTTTATCCTTGAACACCCTTCTGTTTCTCTCTTTCCACACTTCCCATAGCAAAATTGTGGGAGCTATGATCCATAGCAAACCGTAAGCACCATAATTAAAATGTAAAGGCCAGCTCTGCATAAAGGATAATATATTATCAGGCAGTGCTGTCTCCAACCCCATTTTTTTTAACAGCCATTGCCAACACTTATTGGTATATTCACAATTAATCATTAGGTGATCTACTCTCTTCATTGTGCTTGCATAATGGACATCTATTTGGTCCCGCATACCCCATCTTTTTGAGCTTGTCCATTGTAAGAATCTTATCCTGAAGAGCTGCCTAAAGGAAGATACTGGCTTTAGGGGAGCAAGCTCTGTCCCAGAGGAGTTCCACTGGCAGATCAGTTTTGGGAAGATTCCGCTTGGAATTAAAGTAGGCATAACCATCCCTCACGTTGTATTCTCCTGACTTAGAACCATTCTAGATAAGATTATCTTCCGCACTTCTCATGGTCAAAGTTCTGTCCCTTAGGAGTTTGTTTAAGGTATCTAACTCATTTCTAGGGAGATTCATGTTATCCAAACATTTCCACTTCCAACCCGATGCGGGGCATGTTGGGTTGATTGTTAGGTAATCCTTGACAATGTTTGCCCCAAGTGTTGGACAAAACTTCTTCTGTATGAAGGTCTCCAGTTTTGCAAATAGATTGATGCTCCCCAGGAGTCATCCCAGAAAAGGGCCATACTACCATCCTTAATATCCCATGTAAGCTGTTTTGTGATAATAGGCTTACATTGTAGCAGAAAATTCCAGATTCTAGACCTTGTAGGAAGATTACTTATCCTAAAAATGCTTATAGGGTCACTTATTGTTGTAAAATAATGAATGTGTTATTAAACAATGATCATGAATGATCTATATATACAAGATACAAGAGAATGTTTCTATAATGAACAAGAGAGAGGAAATCGAAACATTCTTGTAGAGTGAAAGAGAAAGTTTCCATAACGAACAGAAAGCGTTTATGGAAACATTACAAAAAGAGTGACCATTAAAAATAGACGAAAGAGAGATAAAATTAGAAATTATCTATTATCGTAATACCCTCGCTTAATGGTCAATCTATCTTCAAAAAAACAGAAATTTGCATGTCCTCAGAAAGCGTAAAAGGCAGCCTCGGGTTGATCAGAGAGGTCTCTTCAGAAAGAAGGCTCAGCTTTTATTTGATGTCTCATGGAGATCTTTCAATACTCTCCAAATCTCTGTAGCTGTCTTGCCAGACGGGATTTGAGGCAGCTGAAAGCTTAATGAGCATAACTGCTTCACGATTACGTTCATCAAACTTGTCTTGAGTCGCATCGGCTGTGGTAGGATGAGTTGCAGTACATTGAACAAGCGCCTCAAGGCGACGATACTCGAAAATCGTCAACATGCGCTGCTTCCAGGTGTTGTAGTTCTTTTTGTTGAAACGCTAATTGCCTTCCAACATAAGACTGGTGAGAGATGCCATAGCACATTTTTCCAAGAAAAAACGTGAAAAATTAGAGAAGGGCATGCACTTCAAGGCAAATTAATGGAAGACTCAAAACATTTGAAGAGATACCTAGTGAAGAACTCAAAAAACCCAGATAGAATTTGTTTTCAGATTCTAAATCTACTGGCTCAAAAATTGAGGCACAAAAAACAATGCACCCGAAAAAAAGTGAGACTGACCCAGTTGAGATCTGCAAAAACCCACCAGGAATATGTTGACAGATTTTGGATCCACTGGCATGGAAATTGAGGCACCCAAAAAAAACAGATGACAACCCAGTTGATCTCTCGAAAAACCCACAAGGAATTTGCAATAAAAAAAAATTCTGACTTGAATTGAAGGGTCAAAACCCTAGTAAAAAATGTAGAAACCCTAGATGGGTGGGTGAGGAAAAAAATGCAAATTTTGAACACACTTGGGGCAAAAAAGCTTCGAAAATCTTGAACTAATAATTTCAAAAAAGAAATTAAATTTTTTCAAAGAGGCCAAGAATTTTCTTTGATACCATATTGTGGTAAAATAATGAATGTGTTATTAAACAATGATCATGAATGATCTATATATACAAGATACAAGAGAATGTTTCTATAATGAATAGGAGAGAGGAAATAGAAACATTCTTGTAGAGTGAAAGAGAAAGTTTCCATAACGAACAAAAGGAGTTTATGGAAACATTACAAAAAGAGTGACCATTAGAAATAGACGAAAGAGAAAGATAAAATTAGAAACTATCTATTATTGTAATATCACTTCCATCTAAGTATTTGTGTCTAAGGACCTTGGCCCATTTCAGCTTGGGGTACCTGTGCATTTTCCAAACTAGTTTGGCTCCTAATGCTTTATTCTGTAAATCTAGGTTCCTCAAGCCGATCTCGCCTTCTTCCTTAGTCTTGCATATCTTATCCCAAGCAATTAGAGCATACTTCTTATCTGAGGTACCCCGCCAAAAGAAAGTTCTGAACTTGCTTTCCATTTTTTATCTAATTCCTATTGGTAGAGGGAGGCAGGACATCTGGTATAAGGGGGTAGCTGATCATACTGATTTAATCATGGTGGCTCGCCCAGCTTGGGACAGCCATTTGCCTTTCCAAGATTGGAGTCTTTTTTCAATCTTCTCAAAGATTGAATCCCACAAGTTGGTTGATCTAATGCCACTTTCCAATGGGATAGCTAGATATTTGCTAGGCAACGCCTCTTTCCAGAATCCCAGAATATTGGTGATTTCCTTTTCTATGTGCTTGCTGCAGTTGAAAAAGAAAATCTCAGATTTCTCTCGATTAACTACCTGTCCTGATGCGTTGGTATACCAGTTCAAGATGTTCTTAATATGTTTAGCTTCCTGTATACTTCCCTCCCCAAATAAAAAGGTATCATCAGCAAATTGCTGATGGGTTAATGCTGGAAGAGAGCTAGCAATTTTTATATCTTTGATAAGTCCTTGCTGCTGGTAGCTCTGAATAGTTCTTCCAAGGGCTTTTGCCATTATGATGAAGAGGAAGGGAGAAATTGGATCTCCCTGTCGAAGACCTCTTGAAATTTCAAAGAAGCCTTCTGGGGATCCTTTGACTAATATGGAAACTCTAGGAGTGGCGATACATTCAAAAATCAGATTAATCCATTGCCTTGAGAAGCCAAAAGACTCGAGGCATTTGCACATGAACCTCCAATCTACTTTGTCATATGCCTTTTGGATATCCAATTTAATTAACACACACTTGGTTTCTTATTTTGTTGAATTGAATGCGTGGTTTCTTGAGCAATTATAATTCCATCAAATATGGACCTGCCCGAAACAAATCCTATTTGTTCCTCAACTATGATAAAGGGAAGAAGTTTCAGTCTATTTGCTAGAGCTTTAGATAGTACCTAATAAATGGTATTACATAATGCGATAGGTCTAAAATCTTCCAAATTCTTTGATTTTTCTTTTTTCCTGGGATTATAGTGATGAAAGTGTTATTAATCTCTCTCAATATCCTGCCATAATTTCTTACACTTTCTAAGGTGTCCACCATTTCTTGGCCTAAGAAATACCAATACTTTTGGAAAAAGTAGGCAGGAAATCCGTCAAGCCCAGAGGCCTTATCTAGATGGAGCTGCTTGAGGGTAGTTTCTATTTCTTCAAAGGAAAATTTATTGTTTAACACCTTGTTTTGCTCCTCGGTAATTAGTTTAGGAATATTCCTGAGGATGCTATCTTGGGCTTTCAAATTAGACCCCTCCTGATTGTTTAAGATGTTTTTTTAGAACTTAGTAATATTCTCTGCGATCTGATTTGTGTTTTCCACAAGCTGTCTTGCTGAGTTCTTTAATTTGGTTATCCTTTTAATACTGTTTCTTGCCTTAGTGTTGTTATGGAAGAATTTAGTATTCTTGTGTCCTTTTGCCAACCAAGTTTCCCTATACTTCTGCCTCCAAAAAAATTCCTCTTTTGCTAACACCTCTTCATATCTTTGCAATAATTCTTTTTCCTTAAGATATTTTCCATGATCCATTCCTAGAATTATAACTTCTTTATTTAAATTTCTGATCTTAGATTCTAAATTTTCTTTGGCTGCAAAAATATTGTCAAACCGTTCCCTATTCCATGCCAATAGCTTCCTCTCTATGTTTTTTCAGTTTGGTCGTGAACTAAAACAATTTGGAACCCTTCACTTCTTCATTTTACCATTTTTCTATCATCTCAAAGAAGTTATCACTGTTCATCCACATTTTTTCGAATTTAAAGGGACATCTCTTTGGCCTAACCTCTTCCATAATACCCATTTATGTAATAGGCAACCTTCTCCTTGTTAGCTTCAGAATGACCCGTTCTGATAAGAACCCGATAGAACTCCTTTGTATACTCCTGGACAAATTTTCCTGCTTGCTTCAACCTTTGCATTTTCTTCATTAAATCAAGCTCATAATCAACAGGAATGAATTTTCTCTTCAATTTCTTGTTAGCTTCAGAATGACCCGTTCTGATAAGAACTTGATAGAACTCCTCTGTATACTCCTGGACAAATTTTCCGGCTTGCTTCAACCCTTGCATTTTCTTCATTAAATCAAGCTCATAATCAACATGAATGAATTTTCTCTTCAATTTGTCCACCATCCGATCCCACCTTGTTACATTCTCCTTCCCTCTTCTATTTCTCTCTAGCTGAACCTCTTTCCACCAAATTTTAGCACGACCTTTCAACTTGGCCTTTGAAAATTTGACCCTCTCTGATTCTTCTATTTCCTCAAGCTCAAAGTACTCTTCCATATCATTGATCCAATCGATCAACTCTTCTGGATTAAGATTTCCAGAAAATGTAGAAACTTCAATCTTTGCTCTCTTTCCAATCTTGGAAATGGCTCTCAAAAACCTAGCTTCATTAGATCCCTAGTCGTTTCTTGCTCCTCTTCAAATTGTCCTTTAGATTCATCCTCACTTGCATCTCTTGCCCTAATATCAGTTCCTATATGCAACTCCTCTTGCACTTGCCTCTTCAAGGCTCTACAACCTTCTTTTGTCACACCCGCAATTCTTCCACCATGATTTCTTCGTGGAGGCATTTTCTGTACTTATCTCTTAGACCCACCACCAGAGTCCTAGTGCAAACTGCCTCACATTCGACGATCTGTCTACCTGCTCAGGAACTTCTGCTCTGATACCACTTGATGAAGGGTACTCCCCTTATTTAGTCAAATACACCCTACACAATAGAGAAATAAACAGAAAATTGCAAGAACAAATTAATGGAAAAAACAACACTTGCTTTCTATCATCCTCAATGAAATGGCTTTACAATATTCAGAAAAACAACATGCTATAGCCACATGGGCATTTCATTACAATAATCTGCAAGACAGAGCCTCCAGCTACACTTTTAGAATTGAACCCTAAAATCCCCCTTTAGCCCTATTTAAGTAGCACAATTAGCCGCCTAAGGATATTCTAGAAAGTGAAATTTTCCCATTTTGGTGCCCAACGGTTCAATTTCCCCCCTTAAGTGAACTTTCTTTTTTTTGCTTGTATTGAAACTAGTCCTAAAGGCACAACTTCCAAAAACCATAACTTGTGAACCGCTGAGTCGATGGGCTATTATAACCCCATTTCAGAAATGGCATGAAGCGCTCTACACCCTAGGCTTGCAATATGTTAGCTGATCAAAGTTTGACCACTTTTCAGAGCTTCTAAAGCTTTTAGAACTTAGTTCAAAGTTTTTGTACCACCCCGCCAAAACAAAAAAATGCAATAACTTCAAAACCAAACTTGATCTTGTTAAAATATGTAGCTTTGGTCGGATTACTCTAACTGAGACAATCAAATGTATAAGTGACCTATTGGCCTTGAACATTTGATCTCTATCCTTTACATTCTGCAGATTTGATTATCAATAATAATATTATATTATGATTATGATTATATTATAATCATAATATAATATTATTAGATATATATCCTTGCTGTGTATTATAAATTATCGATAAAGATAAATACCATCAATTATATGTCTATTCAACAATAGTTTACATTATTGAATATACATATAATTATTCATGATAATATTGATTGATAATCGTATTGTCTCTATTATTGTTGAATATGATTATCGATAATGATCGTACTCATTAACTAGCATTGAGGGTTTTTATCAATGATAACGGTCTCACATAGAGACATGACCCTATGTGAAATCGTGTCGGTTTCACATAGAGTCGTGTCTCTATGAGAGACCGACTACATACTTATAATCGTTGCCACCTTCCATTCGAGGATGAAGATCGATAACATATACGAAGGTGATCATCCTGCGATAATTAGTGATATGATATATATCTCACAACAATCTGGTTTCACATACTTGAATTGAGCATTAGTTCGACAATATGGAGAACATTCATACACCATATTTTGGTAATATAAAATTAAAATATAATATATACATAAATCTGATCCATTTACATGTTATCAAAGCCAATGTAAGAGAGATCCGATCAGATTTATAGGTAGAGATTATCATCTAACTACCATTGAATTTTCTAGAATTCTTTCTATCCACGAAAAAACAAATGGTGAATGGTATTAGATTTGAGGACCGATTGGAAGGAGCCTCCAACTTTGTATCTTGGAAGTTTAGAATTATGCTTGCCTTAAGAGAAAACAAATTAGACTCATTTGTGAAGGGAGTCGTACCTGAATCAGACAACGAAAGTGAGAAACTTCAATGGACGAAAAAGAACAATAAAGCCATGAAGATGTTGGTAGATGCTATGAAAGATCACATTGTACCAATTATCTCTAAATTAGACTTAGCCTATCATATGTTCAAATCATTAGAGAGTATGTATGAAATAAACAACACAAGCAGGGCTCTTGCACTAAAACAACTCCATCATGTGAAAATGATCAAAGGAGAATCCATCACATCTTACTTCATGAGGATATCGGAACTAAGAGATCAACTATCCACCATTGGTCACATAGTTGACAACAAAGAATTAATTCTATTGGCTCTAAATGGACTTCCAACATCTTGGGAAGCATTCATTCAAGGGATAAGTGCTCTATCTAAACTTCTTAAGTTTGATTGTTTAAAAATTGATTGCATTCAAGAAGAATCAAGGCTAGTTACAAGAGGGATTGGACAAAACCCCACAAATGAAGACATACAAGTTCTAGCCTCTCATTCACACAAGAAGGATAAGAAAGGAAACTTCAAAAGGAAGAAAGACGAAGATTCAAATGGAAAATTCACATCCAAGAGAAGGAGGGACATGTCTAAAGTGCAATGTTATAGATGTGACAAATATGGTCACTATGCAACAGTGAAACTCGGGGACTCACACCCCCCCAAAAAAACAAAACAAAAAAAACCTCGAAGTACCCGTCCCCAAGACATCCCCGCATCGGGTACTTGGAGTACCTGAGTACTCCCACCTTTGCCATTCCACAACCACGTCGCCAATGGTATGGGTACTTGAATTTCTATTTGAATTTTGATTTTTGAATGTTACTATTGGGTATGTACTATGTTACTATGGTGAATGTTCAAAGGTTCTGGTTCATGTTGCAATTTTGCCATGTTCAAGTATTTCAATTTGGTATGTTATACTGAAACATTATTTCATAACTAGCATTTCAAGTTCTATATATGTATAGTATACATCTCCCCTACCCCTCGCCCCCACCGCCCCCCCCCACCGTTACCCCGCCGTCCTGAAATTGAGGCCCTTTGTCCCCCGGTCTCAGAAACTTGTCCTGGCGTCCTGACGTACCCAAGCATTGGTGTTACACTGCTATGCAATGAAATGCCCGGACAGGACTAAGCTTCATGCCTCTATTGTTGAAGCTAGTAAGAATTCAGATGGATTCACATTTTATGCAGCCTTGTCAAGTCAAGTGACCACCAGTTATAACACTTGTATAATTGATAGTGGGGCATCACGACATATCACGAGATTCAAAGAACATCTAGATAACTTGGAGGAAACTTCAGATGAGGAAGTTACCATTGGCGATGACTCTAATTATCCAATAAGAGGAATTGGAACATGCACTGTACACCTAAACTCAGGCATCTCCCTTCAATTAACAAGTGTATTATTTGTTTCTGGGATTAAGAGAAATTTGGTCTCCATATCAGCCATGGAAGACAAAGGTTACCAAATTATTTTCATGGATGGTAAAGTCCTAGCATGGCCCAAGAAGTCAAATATCAAGAAAGCCCAAACTATGGGAGTTCGCCATGGATATCTATACAAACTTTGCACTACTCCTTCTCAAGCCCTAATTCATGAATCCTCAAACACATGTGAGATTTGGCATAGAAGATTAGGGCACCTCCACTTTCGTGCTTTAACTTCAATGGAAAAGATGGTGACAGGTTTACCCAAACTTAAACAAGAACATGAAGGAACTTGCAAAGGATGTGCCTTGGGAAAGAACACTAAAAGCACTTTCCATAACAGTGAAAGTAGATCCAAACAGGTGTTAGAACTTATTCATTCAGACTTATGTGGGCCCATGACTGCAACTTCTTTAGGTGGATTCTTATACTATGTTATTTTCATTGATAATTATTCTAGGAAAACCTAGATATATTTTTTGAAAAGTAAAGAATCTGATGAAGTTCTTATGAGGTCTAAAGAATTTAAAGCCCTAGTAGAAAATATGTCAGGAAAAAGGATCAAAATCTTAAGATCATGTAATGGAGGAGAATATCTCTAATGACTACAAAACTTTTTATAGTAATGCTGGGATTAAGAGGGAGCTTAGTGTTCCTTATAACCCTCAACAAAATGGTGTGGCAGAGGAAAAATAGAACCATTGTGGAAGCAGCCAAAGCCATGATCCATGAGCAAAACCTCCATACGTCCTTTTGGGCTGAAGCCTCTAGAACTGGTGTCTATATCCAAAATAGATGCCCTCACACCATTTTGGAAAACAAAACACTTGAAGAAGCATTTACAGGAATAAAACCTGATATAAGTCACTTGAGAATCTTTGGTTGCCCTATATACATTCACATACCCAAGGAAAACAGATCTAAATTGGAACCCTTAAGCAAAAAGGGAATTTTTATAGGCTATAGTGAAACATCTAAAGCCTATAGGATTTATATTCCTGAACATAAATTAATTGAGTTAAGTAGGGATGCAATCTTTGAAGAAGATATTGCATTCAAAAGGTCCAAGGACATTCATGAGATAGATGTTCAAGATAAAGAGTCTCCTCAAAATATGGAAGAAGATCTTACTCCTGAGATTCAGAGGGAGATTTGTGAACCTATGGAAGATGTTAATCCAAATGAGTCCATGGATCCTATTGATGGGCCTAGAAACATTGGTGTAAATTTGAAAAGACCTCTATGGGCAAGAAAAATGATTCAAGAGGCTGAAGGTCTTGCAACACCAAAAGGAACCTTTAGGGAAAGCAAAAGACCATACAGATTCTCCAGCTATGTTTCCTTAATGAGTGAAATCATTAAGTCAAAACCCACTTGCATTGAAGAAGTTTTCAACCTCCAAGGTTGGAAAGATGCTATGACAGAAGAATATCAATCTATTCTTAAGAATGATGTTTGGGACATATACCTAGACCAAAAGATAAATTAGTGGTTTCATCTAAATGGCTCTTCAAAATCAAACATGGTGCAGATGGCAGTATTGAAAAATATAAAGCAAGATTTGTTGCCAGAGGCTTTTCTCAAAAGGAGGGAATTGACTACGAAGAAACTTTTGCTCTTGTTGCTCGATATACTTCTGTCAGGACTGTGATTGCTATTGTTGCATCAAAATGATGGAAGATTCATCAAATGGATGTAAAGATTGCCTTTCTTAATGGTGTAATTGAAGAGGAAGTATACCTAGAGCAACCTGAAGGATTTGTAATACATGGAAAGGAATCTCATGTTTATAAATTGAAGAAGGCATTAGATGGTCTTAAACAGGCTCCCCACACTTGGTATGAGAGGATAGATCAATACCTTTTAGGCTTAGGCTTTACCAAGAATATTGTAGATTCTAACCTATATTTCAAGGTGATTAATGATGAAATGTTGATCCTAATTCTTTATGTTGATGACTTATTAATTACAAGTGAAGATCATCTCATTACTAAATGTAAACAAGAGTTAGCATCAGAGTTTGATATGAAAGATCTAGGTCCTTTACACTATTTCCTTGGTTTAGAAGTATGGCAGCAGGTTGATGAAATATTTTTAAATCAAGGGAAATATACCATTGACATCTTGAAAAGGTTTGGAATGAATGATTGTACCCCATGTCTACACCCATGGAAACAAACTTGCATAAGTTAAAAGAAGATGCAACTAACGCAAACTTGACAGATTC
Organism: Chamaecyparis obtusa; assembly: GCA_027943335.1. NCBI lineage: Eukaryota > Viridiplantae > Streptophyta > Pinopsida > Cupressales > Cupressaceae > Chamaecyparis > Chamaecyparis obtusa. The sequence continues at coordinate 203,772 of BSBK01011744.1, forward strand.
CACTCTTTATAGACAAATGATTGGGTCCTTGATGTACTTGGTCAACACTAGACTAGACATCTGTTATGCAATAAATGCACTTAGTTTATGAGTGAACCAAGACAGTTACATCTAGTTGTAGCAAAACATATTCTGAGATACCTGTGTGGCACAATTGGATACGGTCTAAAATATAATAATGTAGACCTAAATCTGCTGGATATACTGATTCAGATTGGGCTGGAAGTGTAGTTGATTGGAAAAGCACATCAGGGTACCATTTCAACTTAGGTTCAACTATGATTTCCTGGTTTAGTAGGAAGCAATCTTTAGTTGCACAAAGTTCCACAGAAGCCAGGTACATAGCAGCATCCATGGGAGCTTGAGAAGCTGTATGGCTAAGAAAACTTCTTGTGGGACTGTTTGGACAATCCTTAGACCCTACTATCATCTACTGCAACAACCAGAGTTGCATAAAGCTTATAGTAAATCCTGTATTTCATGACAGATCAAAGCACATAGAAATTCCCTATCATTATGTTAGAGACATGGTGGAAAGGAATATTATTCAGTTGAGATATGTAAGTACAAGTGAACAAACGACAAACATTCTCACCAAGCCTCTCTCCAAGACAAAGGTTGAATACCTTCGAGGTAAGCTTGGTATGGTAGTAGATGTGGCCTTATCTGAGGTTGAGCCTCACCAATCTTAATTATTGTACTAATATATTCTTTAAGATGTTTAATGTGTAAACTCTCATTATCTGTTATAATTTATGTCATGTGTGTGACTTCATTACAAGATTAATGGGCCCCTGTGAACATCATTAAGAGATGACGATCTTTTAATGATGAACACTTGTATTGTTGGCTATTATTGTAAGGCGACGATCTTACTTAACCACATTATCTCTTAAATAATATCAATTGAATGGTGGATATCATGAGACTTGATATCTATGTATAAGCCACGATGAATGATATTACTGAGATATTCATGGTGGATATTATGTGACTTAATATCTGTGGATATGCCATGAGTTAATATCCTTATGGTAGATATCATGTGACTTGATATCAGTGCACATGCCATGGATATTACACTATGAGTTTATGGTGAATATCACGTGACTTGATATTCGTGGACATGCCATAACTCTTGATATCACGGTGAGGTGATATCTTTTTCTAACACAATAAATGGATATATTGTGTTCACAACAAGGATAGAAATGCTCCTCCTTAGCTAAGAGGGAGTGTTAAAATATGTAGCTTCAGCTGGATAACTCTAACTGACATAATCAAATGTATAAGTGGCATATCGGCCTTGAACATGTGATCTCTATCCTTTACATTCTACAGATCTGATTATCAGTAATAATATTATATTATGATTATGTTATAATCATAATATAATATTATTAGATGTATATCCTTGCTGTGTATTATAAATTATCGATAGAGATAAATATCATCAATTATATATATATTCAACAATAGTTTATATTATTGAATATACATATAATTATTCATGATAATATTGATTGATAATCGTATTGTCTCTATTATCGTTGAATATGATTATCAATAATCATCGTACTCATTAACTAGTGTTGAGGATAGTTATCAATGGTAAAGGTCTCACATAGAGACACGACCCTATGCGAAACCATGTCGGTTTCACATAGAGTCGTGTCTCTATGAGAGACCGACTATGTACTTATAATCGTTGCCACCTTCCATTCGATGATGAAGCAGATCGATAACATATACGAAGGTGATCATCCAACGCTAATCAGCGATATGATATATATCTCACAACAGTCTGATTTCAGATGCTTGAACTGAGCATTAGTTTGACAATATTGAGAACATTCGTACACCATATTCTGGTAATATAAAATTAAAATTTAATATATACATAAATCTGATCCATTTACAGATCTTGCCATGAAACTTTACCAACAGGCTAAAATAACAATAATGAACCTCCAAAGAGGCAAATGGAACAATTCGTACTCAAATGAACAACCTACTAAAATAGTAACCCTGTCCAAAGATAGCCCTTATTGAAAACTAGACAATATTTTTGGGCAATGCAAGATTGCTCTTACACCCTGGATTTTTGGGCGATGCAAGATTGCTTTGTCACCTAACCACATAGTCTTGCATTTCAGGCCCAAGTTTTGGTGACAATTTTCTTTTTGATTCCCATTTCTAGACATATTCTCGAAGTTTGCATATCTATTATGTAGTTACTATGTATGTTGATTATTGTCAAATTTACATCTTTGTACCTAGTTATTGCTCTATCTTATCCAACCATATCAAAACACAAAACAAAGAATAATTCAATATTCACTCATTGTGCTGAGCTCTTTCCAATTGGTTTGAAGTTGGGCCAATTGGATTATGCTTTAATGTATGTTGATGTGAATGGGTTTGATTCCTAGTTTGCATGTTTAGACTAGTGAACCCCTTTCCCTTTTCCCAACATTACATTTAGGCAAACCCGACGTGCCTTATGCTTGCATTACTTATTTTCATTCTCATATCTGATCTATATGTACTTTGTTTATTTTTCCAATAAGTTGTTGCTTAAATAGGTGGTTTATTAATTATTTCATTGCTATATTGCATCGTTATAATTGTATATCAAATTAACAATTGTAAAAAAAAGTCTTTATGCAATTTCGAGGATTCATGGGCAGGATAACAGCAAGAAGGCAAGTAGGAGGCATTGTAGGGGTTTCAAATGGGGGTTTTGCTGGCGTCGAGACAAAGGATGGAGGCTCCAAAGCCGATGGGGAAGATGATGATGCAGATGGGGGCAATTTAGCATCGCTGGCCGGTTGTAGGTGGTGGGATTCTTTCCTATTTTCTTTGGAATGGATGGATGTGTCTACTTTGTGGCCTTTAGTGGGTGTTAAGGTGGTTAGGGTTGTTGAAGATAGGTGGGGGCCTCTATGGTTTCCTGGTGCTGCTGGTGTCATTGGCTGTGGTTGATTACAAGGACGAGGGTTTGAGTGTTGTTGTTTTGGGGCAAATGTGTGTTGGTGCAATTAATTGTTCACCTAATTGTACTTTACTTAAGCTTACTTAGGATAATGCACAACATAGTAGTTTGCATATGTGACTCTTAGGAAGATGCACATTTAGTTGCACATGGTGTAGGATAAGTTCCACTTTAGTTGGTGATAGTAGTTATCACATTCCACTTTATGTGTTGTCTCCACCTTTAGTGCACTTATCACTTTATCATCCTCCATATTATTGCACATGTTTGCACAAACTTCATTGCACTATGGAGGATGTTCCACCTTTGGTGGACATGTGTTTCCACCTTGTGTGGGTGATAAGTTATCTCTTGATTATCATGTTCTCCTATTTCCTTGCCTATATAAGCAGACACTTGTACATTGTACTCAGTTTAATTATTGCATCTTGATGAGAATATAGTTTGTTCTTGTCTATCTTGTTTTGTTTTGCTTTTGTGCTATTTATTGCCTCTAGATCTTGGGTTGCTATAGGCAAATTCTTACAATGTGGGTTGGCGTTTTGGTTGCCAATTGCTTGGTCCTTCCCCCTTTTCTTTTTGCGGACCCTATTGTTGCTATTGGTGGAGGTATCACTTCAAAGGTTTCTATTTCCTTTCTTGGAGCTTCATGGTGCCTATTAGTGCTTAGTCTTGGGATTTGTGACATGGGTAGGAGCGTTTGTTGCTCGTCTTGCAACTTTGAGTAGTTTTGACACATATATGGTTGATGCCATAGATGGGAGGTTGTGCCCTAGAGGCCCCGGCTCTGGTGAATCCTCTATCATGTCCCCTACATGTGAGATACTTAAGCAAACAACAATTATCACATAATCAAATTTGTCTAAGGACGTCTTTGTTGAAAGAAAAATAGCAACTCATATGACAACAAATATACATTGAGAACAAAAACAACTATTCAGATGTTTAGGTCAGCAATCTATATTAAAGATTTTCAAAACAACACTTTTTTGCTAAGAACAGACAAATTTGCTGCTGTGCTCTTGTCCCATCTCAATGATAACTTTGAGTTTATTTTCCTATGTCAAACTCCTAGTATTGAAGAGGCTTGATATCAAATGCATTGAGAAATTTTGCTATGGAGTTGGATTGCTCCAGTGAGTTTCACTAGGTGAAAATATGTTTAGATGGAAGAATGATACATTAAACTAGTGGCCCACATACTTTGGTTCCCACCCTAGGAAGAGTGCAATATTTAACTTGTTTTCTTCTTTGTGATTTTTCTTATCGGTCAACCAAGCGTACTTGTTTTGTTTGTTTCTGTTCTGCCATAATAATCCCATGGATGCCAAGAATTGGGTCCAAGTTGCCTGTGAATGAATGAAACTCTATTATTGGATTTCGTCTGTTGGAAATAATTATCAAATCGGTTGCTGATGACCCTTGAAGAAATATTAATTTAACACTATCGATAGTTATCAAGAAAGGACAAGTATTACAAACAAACACTAAACCACCAATTACAAAGGGCCACGTGCTATGAAAGGTAGGGATTAATTGGAAGAGTTGCACTACTTGGATTACACAACAACATAAATGTCTTTTCACTCCTCTTAAGGGATACATATATTTGTACATATGTATATGTGTGTGTGTATATATAATATATATGTGTGTGTGTATCGATAGATCTTCTTGGGAAAATCATCATTGAATAGGAAGCAAGGAAGAAAATAAAACCAACATATTCGCAACAATCTAAGAACATACAATAGTGATCTACAAAAATCCATACTTAGCAAAGACACTGATCAAGAAGCCCAAGACCTGGAGGAGGCATCCAAACTGATACTGCATTTGGCAAAGAGACCTTAGAGTAGTATGAACACCATACAAACCCTGTCATAAATTCATATCTATGGATATTTTTATTGCGCTAACATTCTTACTATTGGGTAAACATATATTGTTTATATACAAATTGAATAATGTCAAGGTCTATGTTGATCGTCATATGTTATTGTTGATAATTGTATTGCCTATAATAACAATGATGTTAAGTGTTGATTGTCTAGAATCCACCTTGTAAGGGAAAGGGCTTGAGATGTAAGAGAAGAATGGCAAGGGGCTCGTAACAAGACTGACCTAGGACAAAGAGGGCACTTATGAAGTCAAGTAATCCCTTACACCCTCCACCCAACTCCACAACATGACAATTGTTTGTAGAAAGACAAGACATTATCGAGGAAAGCAAGTACAAGCTGCAAGCAAGATGGTTGTGTTATTCCTAACCGGTTACTGAGAGCGGGGGGGGGGGGGGGGGGGGATTGAATCAGTAAATACTATTTCTATTACAATTCAACACTTGTTTAATTATTCTTCCAAGATAAGTAGAATATAAACAATCATTCACAATCACAAATAGAAATACACAGATCAACTCATGATGTATACATGGAAACCTTCGGTTAGAAGGAAAAAACCACTGTGAGACAAAGCTCACTACTTCAATTTTGCAGAAATAAAGACGCCCTCTTAGGAGCTTACAAAGCACTTGTGAAGGTGCTACCCGGTTAAGGGATTTGATAGAAGACCGATTAAGATCTTAACTCTGTTAGGAGTTGCCTGGTTAGAGGACTTTCAACATCAACAAAGATGTTATCCTGTTAAAGGATTTTTACAAAGAACTGATTAGGGTTCACCCTGATTGAGGGATTTCAATATGCTTTCACACTTTATAAAAGCAATGATCTCAATTGACATTGATTGTCTGATTAGATCATACCTGTTGATCTCTTCCCTGGTTTGCCTGGCTGTTGAATCTTTTCTGCCTCTTTTCCTTTCACCTCTGGTGACTGTAATCTTTGTGCAGATATCTCTTCTCTGCTCTCTTTATTCAACAACTCTCAACAACATTCTTTCTTGCGTCCTGTGACCTGTATTTATACAAGAGTTCATCTCAATGAAACCCTTAACTCATAGAACTGCCAGGCTGTAAACTCAACATTAAATCATGCAACTAGCAGTAAAGCTTTGCGTTCTGATCTGGAGTTTACCTTGAAAACATCCGTGTAGAAATAAAGCTAACTCATGTTAAAAAGCTAACATCAGTTCTAATCGGTGGATGCTCCGCATATTCCGGTTTTAACTCAAACTGCTCCGCAGAATCCGGTGCGGATCTTTATGTAGTTTTGACCGGTATACTCTTATACTCGGTCCATCCCTGTATGTAATACAAGACCGGTACAATGTACTTTGTTTGGTCTACCAGTGTATTACCTCTGTTTAATCTACTGGGTTGTGGTAGACAACCACTCTAGGCTTGGTGTATAAATGGCTTTGGGTAGACCCATCATGTTTCATCCCCCAATTTGTTTATACTCTATGAATATAATTTGGTTTGACTAACTCTAATGATTAGTTGAACTCACACACACATGCATATTGCATATGTTTCTTTCATGTTGTGATTGTAGGATCCAAACCTAGAATCATACTTTTGAGGAAAGACCTATTGGGTAAGATGCCACCCTAACCCTAATTTGTTGCATTTGTGATTTTAGAGCAAATTAGGAAGGGGACATTACATCATTAGAGGGTTTGTCTCCTTTTGGCTAGGAGTTTGTTGGTTCTATTGTTGATGTTGTGGTGCACCTTTTGGTGGCCACTATTGTGGTTGGTGCTATGACTAGTTTGAGGCCTATTTTGGCTCTATGGAGGTGGCTTTTATGGCTACATCTTCTAGATTAGGAGCTTTAGTTATCTTTGTTTGTGGGCTCTTGTGCAAGGGCTTGTCGCTTCTTAGTAGTTTTGAGTGGGGTATGGTAGTTTTTTCCTTTTCTTCTATCATACCCATTTTGGGTTTGAGTTTTTCCTTGTAGAGCTATTAGATTTCCACAATCCATAATAGTGCTGCTATGATTTCTGGATTCGATTGTGTGAGAATTTTCGCACATCAACGTTTCAGATCACACTTTGTGATCCATCATCAGGATGCAAATGAAGCAAGAGAGTGAGAGGAACATAAAATAACAAGTTCATTGGTAGTTTTTTTGCACATCAATGGTAGTTTTTTTCCTTGTATCTGAAATTGATTGCCTCGACTTAGTCTAAGCCAGTTTTAAATTTTGGTTTTTGGCAAGATTTCATGGAGACAGGGGTACTTGGGTACTTTGGAGACGGGTATGGGTACGGGTACAACTATTTTTTCAAGGAGACGGGTTAGTTTGGATACACCGATTTATTTTTATATATAATTTAATATTTTATAAAAAATCTGAAAATATAATGACATTGAGTTTTCAAACAAGAACAGTGATAAAGTTTATTGTCAAACATTAACATTGAAGATTAAGTACACAAATTGAAATGTCATACAATCATTGTATCAACGTTTCAAACTGATTAGTGATTACATATTGAAATAAGCTTGATAAATAGCAAGTTGATATGCAAACAAAAATCAGAAATCTTAATCAAGGTCCTTAGCTATAATGCTCTCCACTGAGTACCCATTGAGTACTCGGTACTTGGGTACATGTATCAGTACTTGGTATGTGTACCAGGGGTATGGGTATGAGTACCCATGTTACTATGGTTTTTGGCTAAGGGCCTCTTCAACCCTTTCGGAAGATAAGTTTGTTTTGGTGAAGATTAAGAGGGCTATTTTTTGCGATCAAGTTAATTTATTGCTAAGGGCCTATTTTGATGCTTCCTTGGTCTCTTTTCACGAGTCTCCTATAGTGGTGGAGGGTTCTCCTATGGAGGTGGAGAGAGAAGAATTAGGGGTTTGTTTCTCCATTAGTTGGCTTCCTCTCCTATTTGGCCCATTGAGGTAGTTGCTTCTCTTATTGAGGTGGAGAATGTTTGTGTGGGAGAGGTGGTGTGCTTCTGTAATGGTGGTTGTTTCTTCCCTTTCTTTCGTAATTGGCTGCATGATGGCTGATGCTGGTCTTGCTCTTGTTTTCTTTCCTCTCACTCCTATTGAGGTGGAGACTTTGGAAGGAAAAGGGAGCTTTTGGATGTATCTTTGAAAGGTTGTGGGAGCCTTTTTTAAAAACCCATTGTAAAGGTTACGGGAGCCTGTCAAAATCCTTGGTTTTGAGAAGTGGCTTTGACCTTGTGTTGTTAGAGCTTGGGCTTTTCTTGTTTAACCTCATTGAGGTTGTTGCTATTTAGCTGATTTGTTGGGCTGCTATTGGTATGTGTTCAATCTTTTGCAGCTTTCTATTATAGTGTTTCAGATCCCATCAAAATGTGTTTGTACAAGGTTTTAGCCCCCCTTAAGTTTTACTCTTAATAAAAAACATTCATATGAAAAACATCAATAGCATAAATCAATTTCGATAGCCCTGTCTTTCTTGTGTACGAGTTTCATTACCAGTTGTCCCGAATCCAATATCTTGGTGAGAAGAAGTTATAGATTAATGACTTCCCAAGGTTCAAACATTAAGGGCATTGAACCTGAGTTGACTAACCTATTCTAGGAGCTTGGGTGAATCCTCTTCTCTTAATCCAACACCTACCATGCCTAACATTGTTGAGAACCCTTTCCTTCATGCATCTCATGATGAGGATGACTCTCCCACTCAAGTTTCTAATGAACAATTGGGGAAGATTGTTAAACAATTGGATAGTCTTCAACAATTTGTGAAACAAGAACACTTGGGTGGAGACAAGCCCCTTGATTGAAGGTTTAATCAGGTTGATTCAAAATGATGAACATGGTGTGGAAGTTTTACTTGGCATTGCTTACATAGTGGATGGAAACACTATGAAGATGGCTAGTTGTGTCAAAGTACTTGGATATTCCAATCCTCCAAATCAAGTTGAGAGGTGCCCATGCCTATTCCTACACCTCTACCTAATGTGTCTACATATACATCTTTCATCATGGCTACCTCTACACAAAAAGTTAATGCTACACATGTTAGGAGTGGAGACAATCGTATCAATCAATATGCCTATTTACTGCCAACAATTTGTCCATTTGTTTCTCAACCATCTTCTTTACCTACCTATCACAATGGTGTACCTTCATATCCTCCATTAAAATCACATATTTCTCAATATAATTCATCCATTGAAGCCACCATTAGCCATTTGTTGCAAAATGTCGCATCTTTACAAAAAACAATTAGCTACTATAACCCAAACCAAATCCACTATTGCTACATATGCTGGTGCTAACCCACTTTCCATTGACAACCTTCATTCTCCTCTTCCACAACACATTGAGGTTCCATGTTTGGAGAAATAAAGTGGATAAGGTGACCCACCCACTCATGTGAAAGCATTTTAAACTTTGTGTAGTGAATTTCACTATGACCAAAGACTCCTTGCAAAACTTTTCCATCGTTTCGTAAAAGATAAAGCTTTGGAATGGTTTTGCATTTAAACTTCTCAACAATTGGCTGATGTGATCATTCAACATTTTCAAAATAATATTGGTCCACAAGTTACTTTGATTGATTTAGTTTAGTGTAGACAAGGTGTTAAAGAAAAAGTTTCATTGGTAGATAAACATTTGTATGCACAAATTTGCTTATCATATTGCTGATGGTGATGTTCAAAGGATTTTTATTAACAATTTGCAGGACATTAGAGAAGCCTTTTTTCCTTCTGATTTTGCATCTTTCACACAATAGTGCACACCACTTCATAATCACCAGCTTCAAGTGAGTCAACATGAACCCTCTTCATCTCCGACTTTGGTTGATAGGAATGAATATGCTCATCAAAACTTTCAAAACTTTAGAAAAGAAAACAAAAACTTTTTCAAGATCAGTAACAACAATTTTTCTAATCATATTGATGCTCAAGTGACAGCCACGAGAACTCCTGTTGTAGCTCACTTTGCTTCTAAATTCAAACGTTGCAATTTCACACCCCTCTCTAGATCTTTGCGTAGCATCATGCTTCGATTGATTACTAATAATATGATGAAGCTTCCCCCTTTTGTTATATGGACCCTTCCAAACATTTGCCACCTTCTTTTGACTCAAAAGACTTTTGCCAATACCATCGTCAACATGGGCATGATATAGAGAAATGCATCCATTTGAAACATGAAATCCAAGACCTTATTGATTCCAATGCTATAGTGGTAGATGGTGTGATTGATAAAGGAAATAAATTTGTGGCACCTCCTAATCAAAATTTGCAATTCTTTACCAATCATTTGCGTTCCCATTCTATCAATGTTGTTGAGCATAATGATAGAGGCTTTATAGCTATTGATGATATATCTAATGAAGTCAACAATATGTGAACTTGATTGAACAATCTAAGCCTGAGTGTGGACCTTGCATTACCTTTGACTCAAAGAATATCATAAATGCACCTGATGGACCATTATACATTACCGCAATGATTAATGTAAGCTTTCACGTGGAGTGCTCATTGATCCAGTGTGTATAGTAAATGTTATTACGAAAGAACATCTCTATACACAACAATTTTATCAAGATTCATATGATAAATCTGAAGTTGCGATTAAGGTGCACAACAATTTCACTTGTCCCACTATAGGTTCCATCACCCTTACCATTGAAGTTGGCGCTAAAACTTTAGATGTTACCTTCGTCATTATCCCTACCTCAGACCAATTTCATGTGAAGTTAGGACATCCTTGGCTCACTTCTATGAAAGCTAACCCTTCTACCATCCATAAGTGTTTGAAGTTTCCCTAGAATGGGCAACTTATATTAATCAATCATTTAGTCTTTATCAGCCCTTAGCTAATTGTTGAAACTTTACTCTTTATTACTTTTGGCCTCAAAAGCCTGAACCTTTGAAACCTCATCAAGATATCCTTTGCATATCTTATCAAAACGTCAAAGCTGATAGGATCAATACCTTAAGTAAATCTTTGGGGTTTGCTTTGATTGCTCTTCTTAATGATTATTCATCTATGGATATGGATATAACTGTTTTGGCTCCACATCTTGGACTAGGACTTCTTCCTACAACTTCTATGCCTCCTATATATGCTGCAGTTCTACCTCTCAATTCTTATAAAGGACAAAGAGAAAAGTGCCCAACATCTTCAACCTAGTATGGTTTCTTCCATTCCTCCTTTTGTTCCTATAGCAAAGGAAGAAAAGAAATCAATGTTGAGTGATCCCCAATCTACATCTACACAAGTTTCGAGTTGTAACAAATGAAATTGTAGTGCGAGAGAACGACAATGAAGGCATCATGCTAAGGCTCGTGAGCTTGTTTCTCAAAATGATTCCTCTCCTAAGCAGTCAAATGTTGATCTGGTCTTGATTTCCCAATTTTTGCCTAATCTTAGAGAGGAGCTTTATCTTGGTCCACCCCATCAGAGATTGAAGTTGGCTATGCATAATGATTCTTCTTCTTGCATCTCCTCCTTGCATGATATCTTCTATTGTGATTAGTTTGGATGATGATGTTGATAAAAATGATGAGAGTACTAATGATTCTGATGATATGTATGAAGTTGTTGAGATTAATTATGAATTATCTTCAATGTTTTCAAAAGCATTAACTCTAGCTAGTAGTGACACACATATTGATCATTAGAGCACGACCCTTGTTTGGCACTGGTGATAGTTCCATGGTTTGCTAGACTAGCTCACTCGTGCAATAGACTCTCTTGTGTGTTTGCTTGCATTTATGTGATCCCGTAATGTGACGCTTGGCATGCATTAATGTTTTGTTAAGCTCTCTTTGGATTACTCTTGTTGCTTTGTTGGGTCAAGGCAAAGAAGGGACTGACCCTTTTGTGACATTCCTGTATTTGTATCATCATTCTTCTATATGTTGTGTACATATTATGTCATAAATGTGCTTTTGTTTTGTCTACTTGGGGATGATGCAAAGCGTTGAGATCTTTTTGGTCTCTTCCTCGTTGACCCAAAAAGACTGTGTTCATCTTATGTGCTCCTCTTCCATTGTGCTTATAATTCCACTTGGGGGATGAGGTCAATTCATATAATCTTACTTGATATACATGATTTATTTGATGCGCATACTGAGCCCATGTGCAACCTCCAAGTTCTCTGCTCTTTTTCATTAGAATAATAGATGAATTTTACAAACTTGACATATGATTTTGATCATGATTCAATTTGTAATGTTGAATGGTTACATAATTACATGCGAGTCTTGGCATAGAAACAATAAATTGTTTAAATTGACGGTGTAACTGGTTTTGGGGGCTGTATTTCCAAGACATGTTTCTATTTTTTTGGTGTACTCATTGATCAAACTTGTTTATTGACTTAAAGTTAATAACCATTCAATACCCACTGGATAATATTTACTTTTACATTTCTTTTTAGGAGGTTCTACTAGTTTACAGGGGTCGTCTTCTTGTCGATTTTATTTCCTAGTGTTTATAGTGATCCTCTAGCTGTCTGTGAATGTTATCATCTTTAAGTCAATTAGCAAACAATGGCTATTTTGCATTATTAGCTTTAATAATATGGAGAGACTCCAGAGAATTATCCTAAAGAGAGCACATTTCTTGAGTATTTATTTTGTTTATACATTTTCTTGATGGTAGATTTGTTCTTTAATATGAGTTACCTGCAAACAGGTGATATCCATGGACAATATTCGGACCTGTTAAGGCTGTTCGATCATGGTGGCTTTCCACCAGATGCAAATTACTTGTTTTTGGGTGATTATGTTGATCGTGGCAAGCAGAGTTTAGAGACAATATGCCTTCTTCTTGCTTACAAGATCAAATACCCAGAAAACTTCTTTCTTTTAAGAGGAAACCATGAAAGTGCTTCCATCAACAGAATATATGGGTTTTATGATGAATGTAAGCGGCGGTACAATGTTCGCTTGTGGAAGACTTTTACAGATTGTTTCAACTGTTTGCCTGTTGCTGCACTTATTGATGATAAAATTCTATGCATGCATGGGGGCCTTTCACCTGATTTGAAAAGTTTGGATCACATCCAGAACATTTCGAGGCCTACTGATGTCCCAGATATGGGTCTCTTATGTGACCTCCTTTGGGCAGATCCAGATAAGGATATTGAAGGTTGGGGTGAGAATGATAGAGGTGTATCATACACCTTTGGACCCGATGTAGTCTCAGAATTTCTACAGAAACATGATCTTGATCTTATTTGTCGAGCACATCAGGTTTGCAGCTGAAGTTCTTTCTTATTAATCTTATTTTGTTTTATAAATTTATATTGATTAAAAAAAATGATTGAATGGAATTTGAAGATTTGTCTTCTCTCCCATTCATAAAACTTAGGTGGTGGAGGATGGATATGAATTTTTTGCTAACAGGCAGTTGGTCACCATATTTTCTGCTCCCAATTACTGTGGAGAATTCGACAATGCTGGGGCTCTGATGAGTGTTGATGACACGTTGATGTGTTCCTTTCAAATTATAATGCCACTTGATAAAAAGGGGAAACTTGGATTTGTATCTAGACTTGGCACACCACCTAAGAGGGTGGGTGAATTTTTTGCTTTTAATTTGCATTGTACAACTTGATTAGTATAGAAGCTATCTTTGCTTTTGTTGGAAGCCTGTTTCCACATTATATCATATTTTTCCTATTTTTTGATTGCGTTTTTCCTTCACTTAAATACAGGTTCAGTCCTTTTGTCATTTGTTTTTAGCTCAGCTAAGAGAGGTTAAGGGGTCTGTTTGGTACACGGGAAATTCTTAGTGTGTGTTTAGTTTTTCGTCAGTTGCTGTGTATGTCCATTAATTTTATGTATTTGGCAACTGAGATTAAAGGATTAAATTTAAGGGGTTTATTGGAGAAGGGAGAGCAAAAATTTGGCCTTCTGATTTGGGTGAGATGTTGATGTCTTGGATTATGATACCATGATCTGACAATGATACATGTTTTATCTGTTCAGGCATCTCAGGGATCTAGGAGTTAGGAAATGCACTGCCTCGGCTATTCTGTTGATGGAACTTTGTTTGCATTCGGCAATTCAGCAGCCAGGCCTGGCAAGGAAAGAATTTGATATTTAATGGCTTTGTGCCATATATGTACAACTGCCTAACTGACCCATAATTTGTGGCAATTTCTTTTCAGTGGTCTGTTATGAAATTCAGCTCATAGAAAGCAGGATTTTGTGTAATGAGAGGATCGGCTGGAAGGCTTAGATTTCAAATGTTGGGTAGAGCAAAGCCTTGAAAGGCTTAAGGGACACTTGAAATAATTGATTTCACATGTACAGTGCTAAACAGAGGATTGCTTTCTCAAGAAGGTATCTTTTTCAGTTTCAATGTGGAAGAGCTGGTTTTTAGCATGCCCAGTCTCAAATTTCCTTACCCATTTAACCTGTTTTATGGTAGATTTTGTTGTTGTAAATTGTAATGATCTTGGAGATTTTGGTGAGCTCTGCATTTGAGAGTTCTGATTTTGTAGAAGGATTTTTCAAGCTTATATGCACTCAATACTTTCTATGCATTTGGAATTCTCTTATAGCTAAACCTTGCTTTCTTATTGTATCTGGGCTCTTCTTTCCTCAACACTTGAGCAGCATACTGTACTTTCTCGAGAACACGGTTGTATTTGGAAGAGTTCTTGTTTTTTGAATTTTTCAATACCTTACTTTGCTTTCTTTAATATTTGAGCAAAAACTGCTTTGTCAAGAATGTTGCAGTTACATGTTGGATTATGTGATTAAGAGGGAGCATCACTTCAACCTTGTTAATCTTAAGTCCTTTGGGAACACAAAATAATTGATCTAGGATCTGTGGTGATTAGTAGAAAATGAGCATTAGTTGAAGGATATGTAAGTTATACACGGGGCATATTAATGTGTATTGTTACTTGAGATTCTTACTGCTGTATAAACATTTTTTGGACATAGCTTATTTTGTAATTTCTATCCATAATTTTTTTGCATTAGCATGTAATGAATGACAAATGGCGAGAGGTTTGAGTTTTACAGATTTTGTACCTTCAATTTAGGTGTCTGGCTTTTGCAAACTTAGTGCAGAAATTTGTACAACTGGTAATAAATGGTAAGTGTCAGACTTGCAAATGAATGGAAAGTGTCAGACGATGCAAGTCTTACAGTTTTTGCCCTCTTTATTTATTTGGGTTGCTGTCTTGTTTCCATTTGAATTACTCTGCTCAATTTTTGTTGCCATTCATGTCTACGGTACTTTCTTAGGTTTTCTGTTCTAGCTTTTATTTCTGATAAATTTAAGCTTCTGAGTAATTTTGTTACATATCACCCGTCTGATGAGATTGTGGAATTTGTAGTTGGATGTGACATTTGAAAACCGTGTTAATTGACAAATGTTAGTAGCTACTATTGGGTCTCCCATAGCAGTTCATGGTGTCCATGAATCTTTTGTGTTTGTGAGAGTATATGCCATCATGGTCAATTCAACTTTTGCCTCACAAAGTCTTTGTGTTAAATAAATGAATTGCCCCAAGATGCCACAAAGTGCATATCTTTGGGACGAATGAAGACAATAGCTATATCCTCTTGAGAGAGTAAGCCCTCTTTGTACCTGATTAAAAATTCCGTACATATAGGAAGCTAGAATTGATGCAAAAGAGGGAGATAACAACTAAGGTGCTAACCATGATTATCAAATACTACGCCATGTCAGGTTTTTGTTCTAAGATGCTCCAGCATTGTGGAATTCAATGCGGAACTACAAGACATCTATGCTGGTGTACTTTCATAATTCCAATATTGGTATTCATTGCTGGAGTAAGTGAGAAATCTGAAAGCATGAAAAATGCCTTCCATTAGTGAAACGGCAAAAACAATAGGAAAATCTATCATATTATATGAAGAGTATAAAACGTATATAGAAGCCTTGCATATATAGGCAAGGATGAAGAAGTGAGAAGGTAGGAATGAAACTCTTGCCACCACTCCAAAGGTCTGATACTTGTGAGCTCACTTAACAAATGTGTGAACAAGTGGCAAGTACGTATGTATGCAATAGATGTCTGAAATGATGATGACATGTCTCAATGCTACAAAGTGAGACAAAAGCATAAAAATAGCCTAAGTAAACTTAAGCTAACTGAGAATAGGTTTCTCACTAGAAAGGTGATTACCTAACTAATTTGAGAATGACTCTATATACACTAATTCCCCCTTAAGTGCAATTTAAGGAGCAAGATATGCATTGTAGGCACCCAAAAATGTCCTCAATTAATTAAATAAATATTTTATTTATTTGATTATATAATTTTCACCTCCCTTTCTACTATTAATTAAATAAATATTTTTATTTATTTAATTAATTCATTATCTTGTTCTTTCTAATCTTACCCTTCCATGTTTCATATGGATCAAAATTTAAATTCGTACAGGTGTGACAAATGTCACGTCTTGTAATTTACCTTTTTCTTCTCATTTTCTAACATGTCTAGGTAGATGTGTTACCAAAGTCAACATCTATACCTAACTCTTACCTACCATTTAATCTCATCCCTTCATTTAAATCAACCTCTTAATCTTATTCATTCTCACCCACCCTCTTATCTTAGCCATTCATCTTTTAACTTCTTAATCCCAACTCTTATTCTTTTGAGGACTTATATAAAAGAACACCTTTTCTCATTTGGCGTAAAATGATCAATCATCTAATCAGCACTAACAATACAATTTTGGAGAACTCTTGCTTATTTGCAATCTTGACATCATTTTTATCATCTTGCATCAATATTAATGATCCACACTCCACTTCTTTTATGACATCTTGTCGATGTGCTAAATAGCTAAGAGAAAACACCATATTTACAAGATCTTGAAGGATATGGGAAGGATTGAGTCAATAGTTTTATGATTGTGATGGAGAAGAGTTCTATTGGTTGTTTGTTGAATTCGTTTATAGATCTAGACTAGTGGTTGGATTGTTAAGGTTTACAAATAGGTTTTCAAATTTGACATGCATCATGCACAATGACAAGTCTTGATTATTAAGCCATGTTTAGTACTCGCATATAATGTTTTAATAAAAGAGGGATCACGAGAAAACCAAGTGAGAACAAAACTTCTATCCAAAAGAGAAATGATACATGAAATCAAATGTACAAGTGAAGAAGGTAATTAATAGAAGGGAGGACACATGATGGCTTCCCAATCACTACTACACAATGTATGATTTAAAATTCTCCAATAGGAGAGAAAAAGAGGTGGCTATGTGACCCCCTCGACAAGTGAGAATGAAAGAGCTCCATGCAAAGATATGTTTCTCCCACAATTGATAAGAAAAGAGAAGCCATGCAACCTCCCCTCAAGATGATGCTTGTAGTGTTAGTAGGTGCTCAACATTGGATGTTGAAGGTGATTTCACAAATGTTAAACAACATTTATCCTCTTGTGAAGAAACAACACATCAAATGTGTGCAAGGTGACTTCCCATTCTTGACAGGAAGATGTAGGAAGTAATAGGAAGGTCCTTGAATGATGCACGCAAAGACTGATAAGATGCCCATGATGGATTCTCAATGATCTTCAAGCTAATGCTCCTAGGTGACAAATGCTCATATGATGGATAATGTATCATAGAAGATTGAGGAATAGGGGCCATGGATGTATGGTGATAATTAGGCCAATGTAAATTTGATATTGCTATACATGATGATGATAGAGTCAAATTAAACACATCAATATTTGCTAAATTTGGCATGATAGAAGTTGATGTATGTGATGCATGATCAATATTCAAAGATGGTAATCAAGTGACAATAGTGTTGATGTGTTTGTCATTAAATAGAAGACCAATGCCCTCGTAGTGTTATCTAAAATTGCAATGTAGAACTACACAAACAAAGATGTGATGTCTGATAGATATGCATCCATGTGGTAGATCTCAAGAGACAATAACAATGTTCTAATGCAAAGAATCACTATAACTCATGGATGAGTTTACACTAGATTTAGTTGTAGTGACATGCACTTCAGGTTTTGTGATCCTAAAATAGAAGTTTGAAGAGACAATGGGAGAAATGAGGATAAAATTATTGGGAAATAGGTGTTGTACACCTTGCATAACAATGCTTAATATTGTAATATTTTATTTTATTATGTAATATTGCACCTAGGAGCATCTAGATGTATGTGCATCATGTAGAGATTCTTTTGCAATATTCTTGGGGCCACTTGATGTTGTATTGTAACATTGTAATATTATATTAATATAATTCTTTAATGTTGGGGAAAGAAAATGAATAAAGTACACAATATTAAATGTGGGGTTAAGGGGTTATGTGGCATATGGTTTATGTAATACCACTTGGTGGTTTTGTGGAAGCTTGTCTTTGTAAAAGAAACTACAAGAGTAGTTGTTGAGGCAAGCCAAGTTAGCATTTGTGGAGGTTGGAAGCATGGCATGGGATGTGGGGTTATATGCTTGTTCACATGGAGTGGTTGTTTATATCTAGGGCTTCGAAGACCTTCATGGATTTATTGTAATGTTGCATTGCTAAAGACCGAGTTTTTCTCTCACGAGGGTATTCCAAGGGTATATTTTGTGTCACATTTTTGTGGGTATGTTGTCTATTCTCTTGCATGTAGATTTTGAGTACTCATTCGAGAAATTTATGTTATGGGTTATGTGGAAATTGTCCTATGTAGGCTGCAAGTTTGCTTACAAAAGTTCATCTCCATGTTGATTACTCCCACAATATTTGCACTTCATTTTTCAAATTTAAGACATCGTCTGATTATGAGCAAAACCAATGTGAAATACAAGTAGTGACCCTCCTATTTTTGATAGTTTATAACTTAGTATATTTTATAATGCAAATAGGTCCAATTCATGGGAAATGTGAGAACATTGACTTTTGTAAAAAATAGTGTTAAATTTGAGCTACATTATATAATTAGATTCTCGTAAAAATAACCTAATTTAATTTATCTACACTCAAAGCCAAAAAAATGCCTTACGTAGAGAGAAGACCTAACCTTCTAACCACTTGTTGGAATTGACACATAAACAAATTCCCAACAATGATTCACACTCAGAATTTGGCATCTAGTTTGCAAGTTATGCCAAAAAAAGAAGAGCATACTCCCCCCTTTAGAAGTTCTAATGGCTAAAATGAAAAATCTCCTCTTCATCTTACGAACTTTGAAGTGCTAAATAATTTGTATAAACTTGCAACAAATAACAAAAATGTTAAACTTTACAATTAAAACAATGATGACATTAGATCTCACCAAATCTCACCAACTCTTTAGATGGCTAAATCAAAGGATTAATAAGTTGGTTGAGTCACGAAGATGAAAACATCTATAGAACCACTAGAATGCACCCATCCCATTAGAATATTTTATAAAATATACCACGGGGTGGGTGCGTCTGTAGCCATTTACCACAAAGATAGCCGTACTTATCCAAATAAAGTGGTAGAAAAGTTTTTTTTTTCTCTTTTCTTTCATGACGTCATCCACAAAATCTTTTTAGCTACTCAATATGGGAGTATGAGACTTAAATTGAACCTTTTTGGCTAAGAGCCAAGAACTTGTTGGGAATTAGTGTTCACATAGGTATTTAGGTTACCTATGCAGTTGTCAACAAACAACTTTATACTATTGTTAGACTATAATAATGTCAGTATGGTTTATTTGATAATATATACTATTAGTTGTATGAGAGATTATAGGGAGGTGAGCTGTTAGAACTTGTATAATTAGGGAGCAACTCCCTATAATATAGAATATATCAGTCCTATAAATATGTATTATGCATTTAAATGAAAATAAAAGAAGCACCAGGGATAACTTTAATAAATCCCCTTGGGAAAAAGTGTAAAATCTTGGCTAATCAAAACATTATTTTTGGGGGAAAATTTTCATATTAATGGCGATTTTTTTTTTCGAATTAGGAAAAAAGTTTAATTTGTATTGGTGATTTTTTTTCCTACCCTATGAAAATTCCATACAATCTAGGCGATTAATTCATTAATGTGGGGGAAAATATATAATGTGTGAGGTGAATGTTTTGTTTTTGAAGGAAAAAATATATAATGTATGAGGTGAATGTTTTTCTTTTGAAGGAAAACATATATAATGTATGAGGCGAATGTTTTGTCTGCAATAGAAATTTTTTAATTTAATTGGCTAATCTTTCGTTGTTTATGGAAAATAAATATTTTATTAGTGATTTTATTGCCAATAATACCACTAACACCTATTAATAAATTAATGATACCAGTTTTCAAAAGTTTTGACTTGTCATGCGGGCCAATGCCAAATGGCAATTGATCAAACATCTAATTAATGCAACATCACGTCAAGAGAATAACACCTTTATTTGTTGCCAACTTCTGTATGATGGTATTGATAAGTGTGATCACATCTACATGTACCTAACATCCATTTGACATCATTTTATAAATTTAAATGTATTATTTGAGACTATTTGATGATTGTAATTCAATGGTCGAAGTTTTATTTCGGTCTAAAAGTCTAAACAAAATGTAAATCTCTAGAATGGTGACACGTATCAAACCTTAACCCCATGAGTTAACCTTGATTGCCGATTACTATTGGTTAGTAGGTTACGTGGAGGGTCGATACTTTTGTATGGTCATAAATTCCTAATTGACATTAAATAAATGTCTTGTCACTGACAGTTACATTCTTTATCTGCAAACCAGTCAGCACTGATGATATTACTAAAATCACACACACGTGCATTTTTGGGAAAGAATTATAGAGATATGAAAGATTTAACAGGATTTGAAGGACAAAGGATTGCATAGGGTTAGAGAAGGAATTTCTAGGCTATTTATAGACGATCTAACTTCCGTCTTCTTCAATGTGCCCTTCGTAGATAAATTGTTGGAGTTGCCTCTAGTTTAGGTCATTAGGTTGTAGATAATTTGATATTCAGATTTTAGAAGATTTAGATGGACACTCCTATTAGGATTAGAAGTACATCTACAGAGGCATAGAAGGCTTTTTTGGGCTTCGTCTTAGATTCTACCCTAGAGTCAGTTTGTAGGGAGGTAGGGCCTTTTGTAAATGAGGATGTGAGGATGGTGTTGGGCAGAGGGTTTCTGCGAAATGAAAATAGACACCAAGTCAACACAGACATAACATCCTAGTTTTTGGCATCTCTTTTGTACCTCGGAGGAGACAAGGTGGATATGCTAATGCTACCAAGGAAGGTTTTCAAAGAAGAATTCATGGGGGATGACATTCATGTTGTTGTCTTTGCAGAAATAGGGGTGGGTATCCCTTGGGCAAGTGAAATACCCAAGCTTCTCCAACCAAGCTAGAATGTGGCCATGCAACCTTTTCTCTTGGGCCTAAATGCTAGACAATTGAAGCACCATAGGAAATAGATGATGATTGGTAGGGATCTCCTCCGTAAATGGTTTCTCCTCGACAAAGTGGAGCACTTAGAGTGGCTCGATGAATTCTCATAGTTAATCCTCTCTAGATAATTCTACCTAGATGGAGTGAAAGATCTCTAGTGTTACCCATGGTCTTCCACCCCATGGTCTGGTGTTATGAATTCAAGTGCTTAGGGTTTCCTTTTTTTTGTTTTTGCAATACAATCATACCACTTTTTTTCGGATTTTTTTGATACAATCATACCACTAGCACTAGTCCACTGCTAGTGACCTAGTACTTTTTTTTAATTACTGGTACTTCATAACCTCCATTTTGGTTTTAAAGTTTTGGAGGCACTCCGACAGTCGACTATTGTAATTTTGTGAAAGAAATTAATGAAAATTTTGCAACTTTGTTTCACTTTTCCTTTTATGGATATGAAAAATGATTTTGGTTTCATTCTTTTGCGCTTAACAGAATCTAGTTTGTGAATCAAATGGGCAAAAATTGTGTGTAATAATTTATTTATGGACGAAACTGAAATTTCAAAGCAATATCAAGTTAATAATTTTTTAATATGAAAATGATCCAAACAAATGTATGATGTATCTATGTGATTTTGAGGAATAATTTTAATTTTAATTAATGTCAAATAAAATTTAAATTATTACATTATGAAATGCCAAAATTGTGTGTAATAATTATGTGCAAAAATGAAATCACAATGCAATACTGAGTAACGTGTTAATAATTTTTGAGTCTGAAAATGAACCAAACAAATGTATGTGTGTGCTTTTGTGAATCATTAAAAAAATGAAATTGCAATACATTGTAGCAAAAAATTAGCGTAACCCTAATTCTAATGTTAACCCTAACCGTAAATTATATATTTTTATTAAATTTTAAAATTGGGAAAAATAAAATCTAATCTATTAATAAATTATGTCATATAAAGACTTTGAATTTATGTTCTTGAAGCTCAATGTGGAATACTGATTATAATAGAAATAATTAAATCTTGAACGTTAACATTGATTTAAAATTGTAGTTAAACATTTCTCAATATATATTTAACTCTTAAATATTTATACTATTTACAAGGCTAAATATTTATATTGTTTAATTAACATGGTTATTGACTCAATTATTTAATTTTATATATGATTCAACATGTGAGATGATTGAGTGTCCAATGATGTGGCCCCAAGCTGGAAAAAATCCTATTAATAAAATATAATGGGACCCACAACAATTGAGAGTGACAACAAATACCTATTAGCAACAACCATTGGATGAACGAAGATCAACGACCTAAGGTGTATTTTGGGCCGAAGGTGGAAACCATGAACATTTTCTCCAAAATGAGACACGTGTCGGTGTTAGTGAATGTCCACTTTGGCACTTACGAGATTTAATTATGTATAGTTAAATATACAGTTTAAATTTACATGGTTAAACATTTATATTATTTTAATTAACATGGTACTTATTTATTTATCTATGACAAATTATAAAGGGACCCATAGAAAGTGACAGTGACAACATATACCGTCGTCCTTTGGATGAGCATAGATCAATGGTTAAAGGTGTATTCTGGGCTGAATGTGGGAATGATAAATATTTTCTGCAACCTTCCTCTAGAAACGAGACACGTGTGATTGAGCGTCCACTTACCAAATTTAATTCTATATCATTCAATTGTATAGAGTTTAACTTTACAAATTACATGGTTAAACATGGTTATTGTTTAAATAACATGGTACTTATTAACTTATTTATTTATATATGATAAATTATAGTGGACAGTGGGACCCACGACAAGTGATAGTGACAACATATACCATTATCCATTGGATGGAAATAGATCAATGACTTAAGGTGTATTTTAGATCGAATGTGGGAACGATAACCATTTTTTGCAAACTTCCACTTGAAACAAGGCACGTGTCATTGAACGTTGTCCTACCATAAGGCATAAACGATAAACATTTAACAAAGTATAGTTAAATTCTAAATTTGATTACACATTTAATTAAGTGTAATAAATATTTAAATAAGTGTAATAAGTTCTATTTCAGGTAGAAGTTGTAAAGGATTTAAAAGTCTTCAAGAACATTCTAGAAAAGTGATACATGTCAGATGTCAGTCTTTAGAAAGAAGAAATAAACTTATTGTCATGAGGCTACGAATAGTAATTATTAATTAATAATAATTTATAAAATTCTAACACGATTGTATAAATTTTGCCCTTTAGGTTTTGAACTTTATGAGGGTTTTGAAACTAAGGTTTTGAGTTCTAACTCATATTGGAGATTTAGAAACGACTTCTACATTGAGGAATGCAATAGAGTCTGTCTCTACTAGTCCACTCAATTAGAAATTCTGGATAAAATCCAGAACACCTAAATCCTGCATTTTTAATTTTGAATCTCATGAGTCATGGTTTATCGTTTAGATTGTAGAATAAGAATTATGGGTTCAACTTGAGGGTTAGCATTCTCAGGGTTGTTTGTGTAGCATTATTTTGAACCATTACCAATAGTAGTACCAGCAATGGGGAACCCCAAAAATACCACTACAAAAAAATCCAAAGGGAAAGAAAAAATAGACTTCAATGAACTCGTTAAAATAATAGGTTTCACTAATGAACACCATGATATTTATGATCTTTTTATCCACGGTGATAAGTGAATTATAGATCTAGTAGATATGCATTGTCTAATAAGTCAAGAAATCTAGATAAGGTAAAATTTAATGTTGCATGTAGATTCAAAGTTTTTTGAGCCTTGTCCTGGTTCTGCTTTTTGAAATTTTGATCTTAAAAGTAGCCGTTTGCCTTTGAAAATCCTTCCCAAATTTTAATCTTTAAGCGCATCTTTTTGAAAAGTGGCTAAGTCTAAGTTTTAATGAGGTGTACATTTTTTACTTAGTCGCTAACTTGCTAGGCCTTTTAAGCTGTTGTCGCTAGGTTGTGGTCTGTTCCTTTAAGGTCATGTTAATCGTTGCGAGTAGTCGAGCAATTAAGTTAAAACCTTATCGCTAGCTTGCTGACAGTTTAGGTGATTATAAGTTAGCTATTGTGAGTGCGTGACTGTTTAATGTTTAAGCCATGTCGCTAGGTCGCAGACTGTTTAAGAGATTTAATGTTAACCGCAGTGACCTAGAGAAAGTCATGTCTATCCTTTACTTGCTAAGTCATAGACATTGTCACTAACTGCTGCAACCCAGTGACGGTTCATGTTTTCC
This sequence comes from Chamaecyparis obtusa, assembly GCA_027943335.1. Classification (NCBI taxonomy): domain Eukaryota; kingdom Viridiplantae; phylum Streptophyta; class Pinopsida; order Cupressales; family Cupressaceae; genus Chamaecyparis; species Chamaecyparis obtusa. The sequence goes on from BSBK01011744.1 coordinate 228,271, forward strand.
TTCAGTTGCCAGCTCAAAGAATTATTTAACTTGTCCATGATGCAACATAACAAGAAGATTTAATCAACGGTGGTCGCTTTCTCGCAAGGAAACAAATAATATTCCTTTTCTCTCGATGAGTGAGCGAGAGGTGGACACATGGCTCATGGTGGGACCTAGTTGGGATATAAGAAAGATAAGTGGTATTCAAATCTAATCTAATCGAATGGTTGGTGTGTTACCGCTTTAAAGAGGTGCAAGTTTTTTTATCCATTGCGGGATTATGACAAGATGACGCATGGCATTTTTCATGATGAATGTTTGCTCTGATCGCTAGCTTGCGAGGATTTGGGGTGGTTAAGGTTAACTATTGGCGAGCCTGCGATTGGTGGAAAATGTTAAGAGGAAAGTCTTTGGTCGCTAGCTCGTGAATGTTTTGAGCAATAATAAAAAGTCTTTGCGATCTGGCAAGAGGCTATTGTAGTCAATAAAGTTTCTTTGGTCGCCAGGTCACGAAGATCTGTGACACTTAGTAAAAATGCTTGCGACCTTGTGAGTATGTGTTTTAAAGGCTTAGTCACTAACTTGCCGCGGTCTGAAAGATATGTAAAATGTGTTAATGATTTTGTAAAGAACCTCCATAAAGCATAAAAAGTGTATCAGCTCAGCCAGTTGGTGATTGACACCTAGAGATATCCATTTGAAATGCACGGTTATGGTCTGAAACTGCAATAGAAAAATGAAGTTATTACAGTATACCAGCCTGGTGAAAATTTATGAAGCAATGATCATTGTAAAGATTGCATAATAATGATTGTAGTCCTCTGAGGTGGCGACATGAAAATGAATCGAGAAGCTATAAAGGATCATGTGTTTTCAACCGCCAAGTACCTTGCCCTTTGAATTTTGTAGATTTTTAAGTGAGTTGTGACTTGATTGCAAATCTAGTTCTTTGAGCTATTGTTGAAGATATTCTAAGTTGCAAGTTTTTGAAGAGCTTGAAGGATGAGTCAATCTACTACTAGATCACTTACCAGGAAGGAGAAGGGTAGTAGGCTCTCAGCTAAATTCGTTAAGATGCTCCCTAGGTGCTCAAATTCAAATGCAACTAATGAGTTTTCAGTGGCGTGATGCATGGGACAAGGGAAAGAACATAGTCACCCCTGGTATGATTGGAACTTCTCTCTTCCACTTCTTCTGGGAGAATTGAGTAAAAGAGGTTCCCATCTCTAATCCTTGGGAGCTAGGCTTAGGGAAGTTGATATGTCCTGATGTCTATATGGATGTGGACCTGCTAAGGGATTTTTCCAGGAAGTATGATGCTATCACAGGGGTGATAAGGAAGAAAGATATGTCCAAACTGGTAAGAATAGACCATGCTATCATTGTGGAGGCCTTCGATATCACTGGTGCAATGTAATCTAAGATAGAGATGGATAAAGAGAAGGCATACTTTGAGAAGTTCCACAAGTTTATCAAGAAGAATGTCATACCCAATTTTATTCTGAGAGCTGATGGAAGGAGGGAAATAATACAATAAGAGATGATGCCACCCTATGACTTGACCAAATTCCATCAATTCTTCTAGTGCACCATCTATGGATATTGCAAGGTATTGGGGATTGAAGCTTATAGAACAGTCACTGTTGACTTGTTGAAAATGTCTATGGACATTCAGAATCCCCATGTTAACAAAGATTATGATTATGTGGGGTGGATAGTGAGTGAAATCAATGAGGGTTTGAAGAAAATTGTTGTTGCTGAGCAACCCTCAAAAGTTAGGTTTAAGCATTATTCTCTAATAATGCACCTAATTCTCTTCTACAATTATAGAGATATGGATGATGAGCTCGAGATTTTCAGGTATGAGTTTGATTGTTTGTAGCCCATGCAAAGATAGACCTAGGTTTGGGATAGTTCTTCTTGTTTATCTAGTTTTAGTTGTTTTCAAAATTGGATAGTTCAACCCCTGTATACCATGCTAGGAACCCCTATTGAAAGACTGATAGTAAAAGTTAGAAGAGTCCTTAGGCCCATGCAATTCTTAGATAAATTCCCATTTTTGGATGATTGGGGGGATTTTTTCTACTTTGATAATGTTACTATAATAAGAGTTTATGGGTGTCCTCAACCACCACACATTTTTCCCTGGATAGTGCCCCCAAAAATTGCTTGGTTAGAGCTTATTTTCCAATTGACCTTAGAAGATAAAGACCTCTTAGAGAGGCATAAGAAAGGGACTTTCCTTCCTAGGCTGTGGGGTGTGCACTATTTCCATATAGGGAAGAAGGCCCGAGATTAGATTAATGAGTTTTTGAGATACTTTATAATGCCTTGTGCCATTCCTAGGTACTATGATTCTGAGGGTTTCATAATGCAAGCCTGTAAAGAGATGATCCCCTTTTTCCAAAAGGTGAAAGATCATGAACCTATAGAGTATGAGGACCTAATCAGAAATATAGTCAATATGGATGAAATTTTAGAGAGGGCAAGAAAATGGCAGGACCTAATGAGAGTGGAAAAAGGAATTAAAGGAATTAAAGGAATTGGATAGTTCATTTTTTGGTTTTTCCCCTAATACTCCTTATTTAGACCTTTTTGATAAGATGATCATTGCATATGAGAAATTGATTGCTCAAATGCCAAAGGAGGTATTCTTAGAGGAGGATGTAATTGAAATTGAATCTGATGAAGAAGTTGATAGTAGAAGGGAGGAGGGGTCAACTTCCTGTGATCCCATTGTAGATGTAGAAGAAATAAGAGCAGAGAAGAAAATGTTGAAGAGTAGAGCCAATGCTTTAGTTCTAGGGCATGGCCCTTATTTTTAAAGTATAAGGAAACAACTTTCCAACATTCCTTTTGAGGAAGAGAAAATCTCAGAGACTGAGCTTCCAGTGGCATTGCTGCCAGATGAGAGGGTCTTAGAGGCTTAGGAATTCATGAAGGATGATCGGTTCATCAAAACACCAGAGTTCAAGAGTCTTCTTTACAAGCTAAAAGAAAAGGAGATCAAGTTTTCCCTCACCTTTGATGGCAATGAAGAAGAGAAAAAGGAGAAAATTGATCTTCAAGAGTATGATCCGGAGTCTGAACAAATCTCTGAAGATCAAGATAGAGAATTGGTGAAGAAGTGTGGCATGCTCCTACTTCATGACTGGGATCTGCAGTCAACATTTGTCATTGATTAGATTAGGCATCAACATGACCCCTTGTTCAGGATTGAGGTGGAAATAGGAGACATTGTGAGAGGATCAGGTTTTGATCTAAAATCCAAAACCTTTGCGTTGTGGTAGTTGGAACCTTTCGTTCAGAAGTGCCATGTGGTGAACATCCAGCTGCGAATGACACCTTGGACATGGTGGCTTTCAATGATGTACTTGATGCCATGTTTAAGGTAGAAACATGGTTTGTGAAATAAATAACAAATGAAAAAGCTGTTGTAGACTCTAGGTGGGATAAGACAGTTAAGCAGTTAAATGTGATTAGATCATTTGGCTGGCCTTTAGATGAAGAGGTGGCAAAGTGGGATGCCAACTTGAAGAAAAATAAAAGGAAGCCAATTTTTGATGACCCACCATCAGATCCATAGGAGTGAAGGACACATGGCGTCTGAGCATTGAGCACAAGGACAATTATCTTAAAGCGATTGAAGACCATCTAGTACAATCATTTGAAGCTTTCTTGAACATTCCTAGAAAGAGGTGTGATGATGTTGAAAGACTTGGTTACTGTAGAGATGTTCAGACGTAGTGGTTCTGACATGCTATTTTGTGAAAGTGATGTTTTGTAACCCTTATTTGTCTTATCCTAGCCATCCATAGCTTGTTGCATCCTAACTCATAACAAGATTCCAAGATGGTTAGTGATATAGATTGCAAGTTGTTTTTCTTGTGAAGGACCTTCTTCTCACATTGGAATACTATTGGAAGAAAGGGCAATGCAATTCTGGTCTGGGACCTGTTCTACTTTTTGAATGTTTTGAGTTCCTTTGAATGTATTGAATTTGAAGATAGTGATGAAAATGTTATTTTAAATCTCATTTTCACACTTAATTGTCTTTATTTATTTCTTTAAATCTTTATGAATTTTGGATTGTAAGGAAGTTTAGATTGATCAATCTATAAGGTAGATCAAGAGGTAGTTTCAAGTTATTTCAAGGAAGATATAAATCCTGATGGTTATTTCTGAGGGTTTACAAATTTGATGATTACTTGCTAATTTGTTAGAAGTTATGTGTAAGGCATGGGAGTTTTAAGAGGGTTTGAAATTCACTTCCAGTAATGTATTCATGTGGATGTACATTTATTAGACTATGTGCCCTAGGATTGAAAGCACTGGTCATATTCTAGGGTTGTTTTAAATATCAAAATAATTAAAATCTTTTATGTATAATTATTATCCTATAAATGTTTGAATCTATGTCAAGAGGACACTAATCCACTGTGTGATTTACTAAGGTGGAAAATCAGAAAGGGTATATTTGCATGAGTATGTGGAGCTCAAAGTGAAGGAGGATTTCTCATCCTCGTTATGTTATATCTTTTTCCTAGTAGATTTGGAAGTGGGCTTAGAGAGTCATAGTCATGTTTTGTCAATATATTTTATCTAAAAGAAATAGCTCCAACAAAATTGGCAACTCTGTTGAGGAATGATAAAGATAAATATAATTAAATATATATCCAAGGGTCTCTAGTGTTTCGTGGTACTAAAACCATTTAGAAGTTTGTTTTTTCCTGGGTTTTCTCAGGGCGGTGATTCTTCATTCATTATTATACCAGTGTCAAAGTTCAGTGATAGGTTCTTCGTACATTAACATAAATGAAGCCTCAAAAGAATACTAGGTATTATTTGAAGAAGCATCATAAGGTTGGTTTGGAAAGTGAACTTCCTAGAAATAATACGAGGGATTCGTCAAGTCGGATTGAGTTAGGTCCTGGTGTGTCATGGATGCCTAAGAATAATAATTTGACCATAGTGCCTGAGAAATATTCATCATCTTCCACAAGTTTCGAGTCAAATAATCAAGCCCTTGATAAATCATATGTTTGATACTCCTGAGGATAGGCCTTAAATCAAGGGTGTAACCCATATCCAATATAGGATACTTGACACAAATAGAGTGAGGAATCAAGGTCATGTACGTAGTAGTGTGTCAAATCCAAGCGATGCATCTCCAAATTTAATGGATCAACCACATTATCCAGTGGGAAACCAAGGTCTTCATGATTTGATTAACTTGGAGGATGCTGAAAATTATGACTCTACACAATATGATGCTGAGGTCCTCTGAGAAGAGGTCTTAGCCTTGAGGAAAAGAGAAAGAGAACAAAGACTAGAAGTATAGAACAAGCAAAAGGAGTGAGAGAAAGAGATTTGTGACTTGTTTCTTGAGCGGGAGAGATTGTTGAGAGTTACTGTACAACATCAGGCCAGTGATAAAGCTCTAAGTGAAAAATACAAAGGCCTAAATAAGGAGGATTTTAGTGACATGAATGTACTAAGAGAAAGGTCACAACAAGATGAATCTCAGCTAAGGGGAGATTAATTTCAGGGTGCAGGCCCCATGTTGAGATAGTTACAAAGTTGGGAGGTTGAAAGGCTTGTTAAGTCACAACAAAACACTAATAAGGTAAGTGTAACTATGAAAGAAAAAGGAAAACAAAAGTTGTCTAGTGTACATATTGAAGAACCAAGACATAAAGATAGTTTTCCTAGTGGAATGTCATAGTTAGATCTAGAGTTGGAGAAAGAAAGGAAGGCTAAAGAAGACCTTGCTAAATAGTTGGAGAAAGCAGAATTGGAAGCTACAGTTGCAGAAATGAAAATAAAAATTGCCTTCCTAAGTCATTCTGTAAATAATACTGCAGTGAATAATAACACACAAGCTACAACTGGACCAATACAAGGATCACAAGGGGTTGGTCCTAGTAAAGGTCCCCAAGTTATGGGTCAAATACAAAAAGTGATGGAAAATGTTGCTAGCCAAAATATCCAAACCTATGGCCCAACCCAAGTCTCTGCTACTCATATGGCAGGTGGTGTGGTTAGAAATGTGACAAATCAGGCAGTTGCAATTGGAACCAGTGGAACTCAATCCGCTAGAAAATTTCAAAGAAGACCTATTCCTTTGGATAGGTACCATCCTTTATTCTTTTATGGGATCCATGGTTAGCCTAATTTCATCACAAATGAGGTAAGGGACAAGATCCCTAAATTCAGTGGAAATAATGCTATTTCTTGTGAAGAACACCTTAAAGCTTTCATTGATAAGATGAATGACTTTGAGATTGAGCATGAGGACATAGTAATGAAGTTGTTTGTCCAATCTATGAATGAAGATGCTAGAGACTGGTACAGAGGATACATAATAATAGTATAGCATCATGGGATGAATTTGTTAGGTGTTTCAAGGAGCGGTATGTAGAGCATGTTAACTCAAGCTTTATGCTAAATGAGTTTAACAACATAAAAAAGTTTCCAAATGAGAATATGGCTGAATTTAACAATAGATTTCAAAAGGCCATGAATAAATTATTTCAAGTCTTAAGGCTTGATGAGGAAGTGTGTTTGAAAACATACTTCAATGTAGTAGATGGAAAGATGTCATACCTCTTAAGAGATAAAAATCCATGAACCATGAGGGAGGCTTTCAAAATGGCTATAAATATTAAGAGCAACAGAAAGGCCTCAGGAAAGATGGGAAAAAGAGAGGATGGAAGATTGTCGAAAGACACAAAAGGACAAGCCAATAGATCAAACAAAGTAGAGGATAAAGTTGATAAGTTAATGCACATGTAGTAAAGGACCTTACTACAAAGATTGAGAATAATGAAAAAGGGTCTTATGCCAATAGACATAAATACCAAAGAAATGATAGATTTCCAAATCTACGTGACATGCCTTATAAAACAAATTGGAAGGATGGTAGACCTATTCCTGAGAATCAAGAGAATCAGAAGAATAAAGAGAATCATGATCCTTTTAAAAGGAACAATGCTCATAATGTTGAGAGTACCCCTTGGTGTGCTTCTTGCAACATGCCTCATTATTCTTTCCAATATGTTATTTCTCAGGCATTAGCAAATCAAATGGAAGATGTTGGTGAATAGCTAAATTCAGAACAAGAAGACCCTGTTGTCAACATGTTCACTATCCAAAGATCTCATCAATTGTCTTCTTCTGATGACAAGGAATCTGAAGTAGATGTGGTTGTCCACAGAAAAGAATATCAAGGTTATCAGCAGCAAGTGTTCTTTGATTCTAAGGATGAGAGTGATCATGTGTTTCTCAACACCATAAATGTAGTAGGTGATGAAAATAAACATCCACATTTTAGATTGCCTAGTGAAGAGGAGAAGAGTATTGGAGTTGATGAGTAAACAACCCACAGATCCCAAGAACACCTGCATGCAAATGCCTGTCACAGAAAGAGAGAGAAGAAGTAAGAAGCTATGAAGGCCTAAAAACATTGATCCATGAGAGAGGAGAAATCATTCTTGATGTGCAAAAAAAAAAGTTGCAATTCAATAATGAATAATCTGTTATCAAAGTTATGAAAACAAGAGAGATCAATCCTTATAAAAGGAGATTTGAAACCCTAAAAAGGTAAAACCTAGGTTGCATAATAATAATTAATGAAGTAATTAATTATTATATGCCTAAAGTTTAGCTTAAGTAGAAAGAGGTAATAAGTGACTTAGTAATTAAATCAAACATGATTTAATTAATCAGTAAATACTTTATTACTCTAATGCCCCCCTTAAGATGAACTTTGGGAGAAGCTAAAAACCTAGAAAGAACTACTAAAAGAAAATGGGTCCCGGCAACAAAGGCTTGATCAGGTACCCAAGTACAAAAAGAGAGTCTCTATAAAGCAGAGAAATAGAGAAAACCACATGGGAAAAACTCTACTCCAAAAAGAGATAAAGACTAGTCTGAAGGACTGAAGAAGCCTCCAAAACTAGGAATGTTCTACAAAATAGGAACAAGAATGAACATGTACAACATCATTGAAGCAAGAAGCTGCAAACACTGTCAAGAAGTAATTGATGAAATGAAGATCCTCCACTAAAATATGACTAGGTAGAGAAGACTGTAATCTGCATGAGTGCCCTCAAATGACACTACTCAAATCAGGAGGCAAACAAAGGCAAAAAACTGAAGTCTAAGACACAAAATACTATAATCTACACAAGTGCCCTCAAATGACACTACTCGAATCAAGAGGCAAATAAAGGAAACCACCTGAAATTGAAAATGCAGATGGCATAAAAATACCAAAATTCTAAAGAGTTGATCAATCAAAGCTGGAAGTGTGTGTCCAAAAATAGGAAATAAAGAGTGTCCATATGGTAAATGATCCATCTCACCGGAATGCATAGGTACCCAACCACTGAATCCACCTAGTACATAGAATCAAGTATTGAATACATAGCTGACACTATCAAACCAAGGAAGTAGTAGAACTAATAGTAGAAACCCCTCCATAATGTTGACAAGGGAGTAATGACAGCTACACTAAAAAGATCATCCAATATGAACTACAGAGAGAGTACAAACACATATAGAGATACCTAAGGCTAATGTCATTGGAGGAATGCTCACATGAAAAAGGTAGATGGAAAACAAAGGAAAACATCAAATCCCCTCGACACTTTATAATGGAGTGCGAGTACATAAAGCATGAACATGTGCAAAATCCCATACGTGTAATAAAATGACACTTTATCTCAGTGCGTGTGCATAAAAGAATGCTACAAAAGTGAAGTATACACTACTCAAAGAAGAGTGAAGGCTTATGAAACAAAAGAACAACCTAAAATGAGCTATCCCTCAAAGGGAAGAGATCCCAGGACCTGTAACATCCAAGATATCTACTAGATTGAAAAAAATACAAAAATATGAATAAAATGTACCTAGAGAAGAATATGGAAAAATGAATCATAGCACTAGAAAGATCTCAAGACACGCTTTCCAATGATATTTTTTTTTCCCAAAATAGAGTCCAGATGCACAAGATAGAGCTCCTGGAGTGAAAAAATAAACATCTGGCTTTGAAAGTAAAATACACCATAAAAAAAGAAAAATAAGAAATTCAAACCTCTAGATCTAGATAGAGCTCGGAACCATCTTTCTGATGATATCTTGTTTGCTTGATTTCGACACCGTATGCTCAATTTAGGAGCAAAAAACCATAGGTATGTTGATGGGCCCAAAAAATGGTGTAAAAGAGTGTTGATGCATGCTGATGTCAGCAATTGACGTGCTTAAAATTGATGGTCGTATGGCTGTCATGGAAAAAAGGCTCCTAGGGCTAAAAAACTAGGCCCCTGGTCTCTATATGACCAGGGGCTAAGGCTACATCTGATTTGCAGGCTTAAATTTGACAGCAAAAAAAATAAAATTAAAAAATCGCATGCGCACCTCAGGATGCATGCCAGATAGTATGGATTTTACCTTGATTTGTGCACTATTTTTTTGCCTCAATTTGCATACTAGTTAGTAATTTTTTTGCTTTGATTTGTGTGCCATAGCACTATGATTTCTACCTCAATTTGTGTGCCAAGATTGTATGGTCTGACATATAAAAAAATTGCCTCAAAATGCAACGACGTCTGAATTGGACGTGCCTTGTATGGACCTGGGGGTTTTTGGATGTTGCGAGCTCAATGAAGAGGTCGGTTTGGGCCCAAAGTGCCTTGGGATCCATGCTGAGGCCAGTTGCAAAATTTGTTTTGCTACAGATTCTAACTTTGTCGAAATTGGACAAATTTTATATGGATTTGGGGGTTCTTGGATGCTGTGAATGCAATCGCGAGGTCCGTTTGAAGTGAAGATGACTAGAAAAAGAGGTTCCCCTAGATCTTATAGAAAACCCTCTAAAAATGTAGATTTGATGAACACGACCGAATCTCTCAAGTAGAGGACAAGGGAAAATAGATTTGAAGCTTTGATACCATATTGGAGTTGATGAGTAAACAATGCACATCTCCCAAGACCACTTGCATGCAAACACCTACCACAGAAAGAGAGAGAAGAAGCAAGAAGCTAAGGAGGCTTGAACATATTGATCCACGAGACATGAGAAATCATTCTTGATGTGCAAAAAAAAAAGTTTCAATTCAATAATGAATAATCTGCTATCAAAGTTATGAAAACAAGAGAGATAAATCCTTATAAAAGGAGATATGAAACCCTAAAAAGGTAAAACCTAGGTTGCACAATAATAATTAATTATTATATGCCTAAAGTTTAGCTTAAGTAGAAAGAGGTAATAAGTGACTTAGTAATTAAATCAAACATGATTTAATTAATTAGTAAACACTTTAATACTCTAAAAAATAGGTCTCTCACTGTAGCATCCATCAACCAAGCAAGGAGTGCTTATAATTTAAGGAAAAAAAAAGTGGAGCCTGATCAAGGGAAGCCAAGTTCAGTATTTATCAAAGAAAATACCTCTAAGATTGATACTAGCTCCACCAATAAAAATAAAGAAAAGAAAGAAAATACTAAGAAAGAGGAGCCTTCCTCCACTCAAGGGGATAAGAAAGAAACAAGGTCTGATAAACAAGATGCATTTGATATAGGAAACAAAGGTAAGAAACTCACTATGCCTATGCTAGAACTGCCTGCCTTTGATATGAAACATGCTCTTACTCAGATGAAATTTTTTGTTCCTTTAATAGAAATGTTAAGGATTAAAGAGCATAGGTAAGCAACATGGTCATTATTGATAGGGATTGCAGATATCCCAGCTAATCATAAAAAGGAAAATAAAGAAAAGAGGAATGATTATGACCAAGATGCCCCTATTATATATGTGGGGAACATAATTACTAGAGAGCCCTCACAGATTGATCACTTTTATGTAACCTTGCTTATTAATAACAAATTGGCAAAAAACTACATGATTGATTTTGGTGCAGCAGCTAATGTCATGCCATATGCAGTAATGAAAGCATTGGGATTGGAAGTTGATACTTACTTTGGAAGCTGCTATGCTATGGATAATAGGGAGGTCCCTATGATTGGTACTTTAAAGGGAATAGAAGTTAAAATTGCTGCATTCCCAGAGGCCATATACAAGATGGATGTTATTGTTGTGGATACACAACCACATTATGACATGTTATTGTCAAGACAATGGACTACAATAGTTGGGGGCCATGTACAATTGGATTTATCTTATGCAACAATTCCAATAAATGGGAACCAATGATGGTTGAAAAGGTGCCAGATAATATGCCTAATTGCTATGTGGAAATTGATATGGAAAATTTCAGGGTTGAGAAAATACTCCCACAATGTAGAAATACTAAACCATTACTAGAGGAGCTGAAGTCACAACAGTTTGGCCTGTGGAAAATGTAAATTGATGGAGCCTACTCAAAAGAAGGATCCAGAGCTGGAGTTTTATTCATCTCTCCATCAGGTAATACCTTCAAGTACTCTTTCTTGTTAGCTTTTCAATGCACAAACAATACTGCCGAATATGAAGCCTTTCTTTTGGGTTTAGATATAGAAACTAGGCATGGTATCAAGTTTGTAAAGGTTTTTGGAGATTCTAAACTTGTGGTGGCACAAGTTAGATCTTAGTATGTTGTAAAGAATGATAGGTTAAAGTTGTATAAAGCATGTTGTATGGGATAAAATTGATTTGTTTGATGCTTTTAACATTAACTGAATTGAAAGATCAAAGAACATTATGACTGATTTCTTAGCCAATGTGGCCTTAAAAAATGATGATGTAACTTTGAGTGGAGTGTCTATTTTGGAGGTTAAGAATAGGCTAGTTGTACTTGATAACATTTATAATTGGAAATTCTTTGAGATTGACCAAGATATACTCAATTTTACCCAATGCCTTGACCATTATGAGGGCCAACAAGTTGATTGCAATACTTTAGTTGAGGTCATAGACAGTAAGGATACTATTTTTGAAAATGAGGCTGTGCAGTTAAATTCTAACCAAATTCCTAAGGGACTTGTAGAGTTAAAAGCATTGTCAAATAATCATGATGAATATTCAAAAGTGTCCAGTGCTAAGATCGAGGATTTGGAGGAAATAAATTTAGGATCATATACATCACCAAAGTTGGTATACATTGGAAGAAAGTTGGATTACCATGTTAGGGCCAATTTGATCAAATTTCTAAGAAGATATAAACATGTCTTTTCCTAGTCATATGAAGACCTGAAAGCCTATAGGGAAGACTTGTTTCAAAATGAGATACCACTAAAGCCAAATGGAAAACCATTTAGATAGAGGTAAAGACCAATCAACCCATTATTAGTCCCCAAGATGTAGCAAGAGCTGACGAAGATGAGGGATGTAGGAATAATCCATCCCATAAGATATTCTTCTTGGGTTTCCAATTTAGTCCCAGTTAGGAAGAAAAATGGTGATATAAGGCTTTGTGTTGATTTCATAAGTTTGAATGTGGCATCTATGAAGGATAATTATTCCTTTCCCAACATGGAGGTAATGTTGCACAAGGTTACTGGTTGTGATTTGTTATTAATGATGGATAGATTCTTTGGCTATAACCAGGTGTTAGTGAAGAAATCAGAGAAATTTAAGACTGCTTTCACTACACCATGGGGAACTTATGTTTATATCATAATGCCTTTTGGTCTTATGAATGAAGGAGCTAATTTCTAGAGGACCATGGATGTAGCTTTTAAAGAATTTTTTAATGTATTTATGGTCATTTACAAAGATGATTTGACTGCATATTCCAAGTAGGCAAACAACCATTGTGGTCATTTAGAAAATATTTTCAACAAGGCTTTGAAATATGGTGTATCATTGAATCCTAGAAAGTGCTAGTTTGTAGTAACAAAGGGAAAGTTGTTGGGGCATATTGTGTCTAAAGATGGGGTTAGAATTAATCCAGAAAGAGTATAAGCCATCCAAAAGGTCACTACCCCAAAGAACATTAAAGGAGTGCAGTCTTTCTTAGGACATATAAATTTTGTGAGATGATTCATTGCAAACTTTGTAGAAGTTATTAAGCTGATAATAAAACTTTTGAAGAAGAGTGCAAAGTTTGAGCGGGGTGCTGAAGCACAAGATTCTTTCGAGAAAATAAAGAAATCAATTTAGGAAGAACTAGTCCTTAGGTCTCCTGATTACGGTAGGCCATTTTCATTATTTTCCATTGCATCTTTTCATACAATTGTTGTGGTGTTGTTACAAAAGGATCAAGAAGGGTTTGAACACCCTATTGCCTTTTTCAGTAAATCCTTGTAGGGGGCTGAACTAAATTATGAGATGATGGGAAAAAAAGAATATGCATTAGTAAAAGTAGTTAAGGCATTTAGACCTTATTTGGTATGTGCCAAGGTGATTGCTTATGTCTCCCATGCAATTGTCAAGGATATTTTAAATCAATCAAAAGTTACTGGCAAGAGATGTAAGTGGATCAACTAGGTCTAGGATTTTAATTTAGAGATCCATATCAAAAAGTTGATACGAGGAAAAGGCTTAGCAAAGCTTATGACAAAATAAAATATGGATTTGGTCCAGATTAATAATGTTGAAATGAAAAGTTAGCTTGTTACCAGTATTGAGATGCAACCTTGGTATTCAGAAATTGTTTATTTGATCAAGAATGCTAAGCTCCCTGTGAATTTAAATGATAATCAAAAGAGAACCCTTAGGCTGCAAGCCCATAAGTACACATTGATACAAGGTGATCTATATTGGAAAAATAGAGATGGTGTGCTTTTGTTATGTTTGGATGAATGACAGGTTGGCAAGATTCTAAAAGAGATGCATGCTAGTATTTGTGGAGGACATTATTCATCTAGGAAAACTGCTCATAAGATTTTGAGGGTTAGCTATTATTGGACTTCTATATTTAAGGACACCTTCAAATTTGTGCAAAAATGTGAACCATGCCAGAAATTTTCTTGTAAATTGAAATATTCAGGTGCTTTATTGTTAAATCTAGTGAATGTAGAGGCACCTTTTGCTATGTAGGGAATAGAATTCAATGGAGAATTTTCAGAAAACTCTAGTGGTGGACACAGTTGGATTTTGGTTTCCACATATTATTTTACAAAATGGATTGAAGAAATCCATACTAGGAAGGTAACCAACAAAGTGGTAATTGATTTTTTGATGGATAACATACTTACCAGGTTTAGTGTCCCTATTTATAAGTTGGTAATGGAAAATTCCATGTGATTTAGATCTGAAGAAGTCAAGAATTTCTGTGATGAGAATGGAATTTTCATGTCTTATTCCTCTCCTTATCATCCATAGGGAAATGGCTAGGAAAAATCTAGCAATAAGAGTATCTTATAGATTTTGAAGAATAACAAAAGAGTTTGACATTCAAAATTGAAGTTGTATGTATGGGATAATAGAATCATTGTAAAGAAGGCTACTGGAAGCTCTCCTTTTGAATGAGTATATGTTCTTCAAGCTAGGTTTCCATTAAAAAATATGCTCCATGTGTAGAAATTTATTAGTGAGCAAGATCTAGAAATAATTGATGCTATGCAAGAAAGGATGGTACAACTTGTGGAATTGGAGGAAATCAGGAGAGAAGGGAAAAAGAGAAACTTGAAGGCTCAAGAAAAGATGAAGTATTTATTTGACAAAAGAACTAGTAATAGAAATTTTTAGCCTGATGATATGGAGCTACAATGGAATGCTAGGGATGAAGATAAGGGAAACAATAAAAAGTTTGAATCCTTGTGGTTGGTCCCATACATTGTTCATTAGATACATGGTAAGGATTCATACTTTTTGAATAATTTGGATAGTAAGGTAAAGGAATTTCTAGTGCATGGATAATTTCTAAATCCTTTCTTTAATTAAATATCTTTCCCATGCACAGTAGATTTTTATATCTGTATATATTTTAGGCATGTGTTTTCTTTCATTCTTGTGCATGGTCTTTGTCCCAGAGTCCTAGTTTCTTGTCTTGAACTTACGTTCAAGTGTCCTCAAGTAGAGCCACTATTGATTCAAATTTTTTTGAGCCTTGTCCTTGTTCTATTTTTTGAAATTTTAATCTTAAAAGTAGCGTTTGCCTTTGAAAATCTTTCCTGCCTTTTAATATTTAAGCACGTCTTTTTGAAAAGTGGCTAAGTCTAAGTTTTAATGAGGTTTACATTTTTCACTTAGTCACTAACTCACAAGGCCTTTTAAGCTGTTGTTTCTAGGTCACTGTGTGTTCCTTTAAGGTCATGTTAACCATCATGAGTAGGTGAGCAATTAAGTTAAAAGTCTTATCGCTATCTCACTGACAGTCTAGGTGATTAGAAGTTAGCCATTGTGAGTGCGTGATTGTTTAATGTTTAAGCCGTGTCGGTAGGTCACAAACTATTTAGGAGATTTAATGTTAACTGCGATGACCTGGCAAAAGTCATGTCTATCCTTTACTTACTAAGCTACATACCTTGTCACTAACCACTGCGAGCCAACAACTGTTCATGTTTTCCTTCATTCGCCAGCTTGAAGACTTATCTAACATGTCCATGATGTAGAATAACAAGAAGATTTATGGTGGTCGCTTTCTCACAAGGAATCAAAGAATATTCCTTTTCTCTTGGTGATTGAGCGAGAGGTGGACATATGGCTCATGGTGGGACCTGGCCGGGATATAAGAAATATAAGTGGCATTCAAATTTGATTTGATCGGATGGTTGACATGTTACCACTTTCTAGAGGTACAAGTTTTTTATCCATTGAGGGATCATGGCAAGATGACGCTTGGCAATTTTCATGATGAATGCTTTCTCTAATCGCTAGCTCGTGAGGATTTGGGGTGGTTAAGGTTAACTATTGGCGAGCTCGTGATTGGTGGAAAATGTTAAGAGGAAAGTCTTTAGTCGCTAGCTCATGAAAGTTTTGAGTAGTAATAAAAAGTGTACGATCTGGCGAGAGGCTATTGCAGTCAATAAATTTTCTTTGGTCACCAGGTCGTGAAGGTCTGTGACAATTAGTAAAAATGCTTGCAACCTTGTGAATATGTGTTTTAAAGGCTTATTCACTAGCTCGATGTGGTCTGGAAGATATGCAAAAAGTGTTAGTGATTTGGTGAAGCACCTGCATAAAGCATAAAAAGTGTATCAGATCAATTGGTTGGTGATTGACACCTGGAGATATCCATTTGAAATGCACGGTTATGGTCTGAAATTGCAACACAAAATAGAAGTTATTATAGTATACCATCCTGGTGAAAATTTATGAAGTAGAGATTGTTGTAAAGATTGCATAATCATGATTGTAGTCCTCTTAGGTGATGACATGAAAATGACTCGAGAAGCTATAAAGGATCATGTGCTATCAACCACCAATTACCTTTCCTTTTGAGCTTTGCATATTTTCAAGTGAGTTGTGACTTGATTGCAGAGCTAGTTCTTCAAGCTATTGTTGAAGATTTTCTAAGTTGTAGGTTTTTGAAGAGCTTGAAGGATGAGTCAATCTACTACTAGATCACTTACTAGGAAGGAGAAGGGTAGTAGGCTCTCAGATGAATTCATTAAGATGCTCCTTAGGTGCTCAAATTCAAATGCAGTCAAAGAGTTTTAGTGTTGTGATGCATGAGACCACTACAAGAATGTAGTCACCCTTGGTATGACTGGAACTTCCCTCTTCCACTTCTTCTGGGAGAATTGAGTAAAAGAGGTTCCCATCTCTAATCCTTGGGAGCTAGGTTTAGGGAAGTTGATATGTCCTAATGTCTATATGGACATGGACCTGCTAAGGGAGTTTGCTAGGAAGTATGATGCTGTCATAGAGGTGATAAGGAAGAAAGATATGTCTGAGCTAGTAAGAATAGACCGTGCTAGCATTATGGAAGCCTTAAATATCACTAGTGCAATGTGCACTAAGATAGAGCTAGATAAAGAGGATTACTTTGAGAAGTTCCACAAGTTTATTCTAAGAGCTGATGGAAGGAGGGTAATAATACCAAAAGAGTTGATGCCACCCTACGACTTGACCAAATTCCATTAATTATTCTAGTGCACCGTATATGGATATTGCAAGGTATTGGGGATTGAAGTTGATAGAACAATCACTGTTGACTTGTTGCAAATGTCAAGACTGATAGGAGTTAGAAGAGTCCTTAGGCCCATGCATTTCTTAGATAACTACCCATTTTTAAATAATTGCGGGGATTTTTTCTACTTTGATAATGTTACTATAATCAAAGTTTATGGGTGTCCTCAGCCACCTCACATTTTTCCTAGGATAGTGCCACAAAGAATTGCTTGGTTAGAGTTTATTTAAAAATTGACCTTAGCAGATAAAGACCTCTTGGAGAGGCATAAGAAAGGGAATTTCCTTCCTAGGTTGTAGGGTGTGCACTATTTCTAGATAGGGAAGAAGGCCCTAGATTAGATTAATGAGTTTTTGAGATATTTTAGAATGCCTTGTGCCATTCCTAGGTACTGTGATTCTGAGGGTTTCATAAAGCAGGCCTGTAAAGAGATGATCCCCTTTTTCCAAAAGGTGAAAGATCATGAACCTCTAGAGTATGAGGATCCAATCAAAATTATAGTCAGTATGGATGAATTTGCAGAGAGGGCAAGAAAATTATAGGACCCGATGAGAGTGGAAAAGGAATTATAGGAATTGGATGGTTCATTTTTTGGTTTTTTCCTTGATACTCCTTATTTAGACTCTTTTGATAAGATGATCAGTGCATATGAGAAATTGATGGCTCAAATGCCAAAGGAGGTAGTCTTAGAGGAGGTTGCAATTGAAATTAAATCTAATGAAGAAGTTGATAGTAGAAGGGAGGAGGGGTCAGCTTCCCATGACCCCATTGTAGATGTAGAAGAAATAAGGGAAACAAAGAAAATGTTGAAGAGTAGAGCCAATGCTTTAGTTCCAGGGAATAACCCTTATTTTGAGAGTATAAGGAAACAACTTGTTAACATTCGTTTTGAGGAAGATAAAATCTCAGAGACTGAGCTGCCAATGGCATTGAGGCTAGATGAGAGGGTCTTAGAGGCTCAGGAATTCATGAAGAATGACTAATTCATCAAAACACCAGAGTTCAAGAGTCTTCTTTACAAAAAGAAAAGGAGCTCATGTCTTCCCTCACCTTTGATGGTGATGAAGAAGAGAAAAAGGAGAAAATTGTAAAGGCTCTTCAGGAGTATGATATGCAGTCAAAACAAATCTCCAAGGATAAAGCTAGAGAATTGGTGAAGAAGAGTGGCATGCTACTACTTCCTTACTAGGATTTGTAGTCAACATTTGTCATTGATAAGATTAGGCATCAGCTGGACCCCTTGTTTAGGACTGAGGTGGAAATAAGAAACATTGTGAGAGGATCAGGTTTTGATCCAAAGTCCAAAACCTTTGCACTGTGGTAGTTGGAACCTTCTATTCAAAAGCCCCATGTGGTGAACATCCAACAAGATAAGAGAGCAAATAGGATAATTTGGAATCTTGAGAACATAAGAGATATTGAGGTTGCATATGCATTGTAGCAGTTATCTTTCCTCAATCTTGCAAAGACAGAGAATATTTCCAAGAGGTATACATAAACTTATCATCAGCTCATTGTAGTGGCCAAGAAGTATGAGGAAGTAATAGTGAAATGTGCTCATACTCAGGAGCAATTGGACTTGGAAAAGGATAAGATTAAGGAGCCGAGTAGGTCAGTAGGTCAAAAGGAAATGAAAGATGCATCGGTTGATGCATAGGTGGACTTTGGTGTTGTTCCTAAAATTTCTACAGAGGCACAACCAATGCAAGTAGGTATCCCACCGGGGCAAGATGTGCCAAGTAACAAAAGGAATGAAGTAGCACTTAATGCATTGATGGATATTATGCATCATAGGCTATAAGTGATTAAGCCCAAGGTGGATGTTGTACACAATTCACACATCACCTTGCAAAAATTGGAAAGAGATGTCATTGATGCATTGGATACTTTAGAGCCCCTATTCACTATTTGGTTTGGTAGGACGACTCTATTTGAGAAATTGGAGGCAATACAATAGTATAGGCCCAATTTTCTCAAGACTAACACTAGAGAGATAATTGATGCTATCAATGCATCCCTATCATTCTTCATGATCTAGGCATGTTCACCTCTAACTACAACCATTTTGTGCCCTCTATTTTCAATGATGACATGAGTATAAAGGCAATCACTACTTAAAGTAAGGAATTTGATGCCAAGATGGCAAAGAGAGAATCCTTTGTAGCTGTGAATGACACCTTGGACATGGTGGTTTTCAATGATGTACTTGATGCCATGTTTAAGGTAGAAACAAGGTTTTTGAAATACATAGAATATGAAAAATTTGTTGTAGACTCTAGGTGGGATAAGGCAATCAAGCAGTTAAATGAGATTAGATCATTTGACTGGCCTTCAGATGAAGAGGTGGAAAAGTGGGATGCGAGCTTGAAGAAAATGAAAAGGAAGCCAATTGTTGATGACCCACCATCAGATCCAGAGGAGTGAAGGACACATGGTGCCTGAGCATTGAGCACAAGGAGGACAATTATCTTAAAGTGGCTGAAGACCATCTAGTACAATCATTTGAAGTTATCTTGAACATTCCTAGACAAAGGTGCCATTATGTTGATAGACTTGGTTACTGTAGGCATGTTCAGACGTAGTGGTTATGGCATGCTATTTTGTGAAAGTAATGTTTTGTAATTGTTATTTGTCTTATCCTAGCCATCCATATCTTGTTGCATCCTAACTCATAACAATATTCTAAGATTTCTAGTGATATAGATTGTAAGTTGTTTTCCTTGTGAAGGACCTTCTTCTCACATTGGAATACTTTTGGAAGAAAGGGAAATGCAATTCTAGTCTGGGACATGTTGTTCTACTTTCTAAATGTTTTGAGTTCCTTTGAATGTATTGAATATGAAGATAGTGATGGAAATATTATTTTAAATGTCATTTTGGCACTTAATTTTCTTTATTTATTGCTTTGAACCTTTATGAATTTTGGATTGTAAGGCAGTTTAGATTCATCAATTTATAAGGTAGATTGAGAGGTAGTTGCAGGTCATTTTCAAGGAAGATATAAATCATGATGGTTATTTCTGAGGGTTTAGGGAGGGTTTACAAATTCAATGATTACGTGATGATTTGTTAGAAGTTTTGTGTAAGGCATGAGAGTTTTAAGAGGGTTTGAAATTCACTTCCAGTAATGTATTCATTTGGATGTACATTTATTAGAATCTATGCCCTAGGATTGAAAGCACTGGTTATATTCCAGGGTTGTTTTAAATATCAAAATAACTAAAATATTTTATGTATAATTGTTTTCCTATAAATGTTTGAATCTATGTCAAGATGACACTAATCCACTGTGTGATTTACTAAGGTGGTAAATTAGAAAGGGTATCCATTCTTGAGTCTTTGGAGCTCGAAGTGGAGGGGGATTTCTTGTCCTCGATCGTTAAGTTAGATCTTTTTCCTGGTAGATTTGGAAGTGGGATTAGAGAGTCATAGACATGTTTTGTCAATATATTTGATCTACAAGAAATAGCTCCAACATTGCAAACATAATGTTAATGGAACACAAATAAAATCACATCATGGGATATTGGTTTGGGACACATGATGTTTCGTGAAGTATTCCCTTGCCCAAAAATTATCACGGTCTGTGCCCTAAATTATGATGAAGATAGAAATACAATCACGAATAAAAATACTCAACATGAAATCTTATCCATAATTGAGGGAGAATTTGTTCGTTTGTTGGACCTAGGGCTTGAAGCACAAAATTTAGATGTTTGCATTGACCTAGGAAACTTGGTAGAAGAATATGATAGAATTAGTGCAAATTCTAAAGATTTATTTATCAAAGGTCTAACAGTGTGTGGTTCTTGATTGGATCACAATCATAAGCCTCCTTATGATTTTGATATTTTTTTTGCATGGGTTCAGGATATTATTTCCTTGCTAAATGTTTTCCTAGGATTGGAAACTAATAGGGAAGTAGGTGCCAACATTCTTGAAATGTTTTTTTATATCCATTGTAAACGTGGACCAGTAAGATGTAATTTTGTTGATCATGTTGTTCAATCCATGCAAAAACAATTAGTAATGATTAAAAGTGGTTTCTATAAAACATTTAGGTTCAAAACCTACTTGTGCTATCTTCTTTTAGCAAAGTATCATGCTATTCTCGAGACCAACAAGCTTCATATTTAGCTCTATAATATTGATGAGAAGACTAAAAAAAAAAGTGTCCATTATATAAATATACATCGAAGATAAGGATGAATGATAATAAAAAGAACTACAACCATTTTGTAGACTACTTGTTGGCACCAATATATCATGAAATTACAGGCACTCTTATGCCTAGATTTCCTATGTCTTGTAGAGATTGCATTCAACTATAAAGTACAATACAATTAGTTGGCTGGTTCTTCATGGAAGAACACATTGTGTTGCGGTTTTATAGATCAATAGTAGAACCCCAAAAAATTCCAATACATGTGACAAAGAGGGTATTTTCATTGGAATATCTATGTAAGATGTAGAGTACAGATGGACTCTTTCATGCTCAACAAATGAATTCCATATTTCCTTCCTTGCCTTTCTCATGTGGAGGGTTCACATTTGACATAAAAGGATTTAGTGTGGCACATGATTTCTTGACAATTTTTAGCTTTGATGTTGATAGTTACTGGCAACATTAGCCAATCAACATCATTTAAACAAGGCTTGTGGAGAATAGGAACTCCACAAGAAAATTTCAACATGAAAGTAAACCATTGCTAGAAAAGTTTAAAAACATGGACTCTTGGGTTGAGGTAAAAAATGAGATGGATAAATATGCCGTTGACAATAATATTTCAATAGAATATTTTTCATCACAAATTATGACATTGCACACACAAAGAACAACAAAGAAATTTAGGACATCCTACAATTTCTACCAAAAAACTGCTAATCCATCTAATAAAGACATTCCACAAAATTTAGTTCAACAATGTAAAGAGAAAATTGGACTCAAAATAAAGTTGCTGATTTTTGGATTATGAGGAAAAATCTTGATGAAACAAATACCTTTGCAGATCTTTATGAAATTGGAAAGGATGAAGAGTTTAGAAAATTGTGGAATATGGAGCATCCCGCTAAAGCATATGACAATAGTGATATTAAAGATAATGAGCATGAGGTTAATCCGGATCTCACAACCACTCCAATAGATACTACAGATAGTACAAATTTGAGTGGAATCAATGAGTCCATGAAATAATATTATAGCACAAGGGCACCCATTATAGAAAAAAATGGTTTTACAAGTCTTGGTGGTCTGGGTCCCAAAGGAGAAGGCCCTTGGTTTCTAATTGAGATGACATTTCCACCAAAATATGGTCACAAAATAGTCATTGGAGTTGAATCATCAGATTCATCACACAAAGGTACTACTTAGCCTCACACCTGTGCAACTTCATTTGTTTGAGCTTCAAGTTCAAATCCACCTCATGCAGACAATTAGATTCAATCAGAACCACTAATAGAACATTTGATGGTGAATCAAGTTCCACTGCCATTGGTGGGGAATATGGGGATAGTATCCCTATTAGTGTTCAATCAAGTGCCACTACCTCTGGTGGGGATAGAATGGGTACTAATACTAGTTATCCTGAACAAGTGTAACTGCAACAAAATCTATAAGATATCTCTTAGGAAAGGCCAATAGTAGTAGATACTATACATAATCCAAGTGATCAAGGTTTTGTAAAGAATAAAAAGGTTATGAAAATCCCAAAAATGCCAATGCTGAGTACAAGTTCAACTATATCAATTGCCACTCCAAATATTTTGGTTGCAACTTAAGAAAAAAAACCCTCAAAATAGTCTAAAAACTCAACTTTCCAGTGACAATAAGACAAGATTAGGAATGAGTGTTGCTAATCCTCAAAATGAATTAGTTAGAACCACATGCATAGGTCGAGGTGCATATATCACTACAAGTGCTATTTCACCTTTCAAACATTCAATTGTCTCAAAAACCCCATATTTTCATTGATCAACCAAACAAATGCCTTAGAAATTTAGAGCATAAAAATCATTCATTCAAGATTGGACATCTTAAACAACAACTAATTAACTCATTTAGCTCATTTATAGTATCAACCATGGATGTATACTTGAAATAGTTTCTGCAAAGTATATGCTCCAAACTATCTTAATTGCCACTTATCTAGACTATTGAATTTAAAATACTTGAAAGCTTGAAATGATAAAATAGGAGAAAGGAATAAGTTTAATCAACTAAAAATAGTAATCATAGATATGTACTTCTCTACCTTCCTTTTCTACAGGAATGGCCCGTTAGTTCTGTTACCAACAACTATAGGAACAACATAGTTCTCTCTAAATCTAGGAAAGCATGAAACATATCCTAACTAACAATATAATTCACTCACCAAGTGGGCCCCCTTGGATGAGTGAATAGGATACGATCAAGATAAAAAGATAGAACTTGCAAAGTACATTCATTGAAAGGTACACTTGAAGTAAAATAGAACTAAATTCTATTTGTTGTTTACAGAATTACAATAACTTTCATAACTTTCTCTAATATTCTAAAATTTAAGTCAACAAATTATTTATAAGAAAACACAAAGAAACTAACTCCTAAAACTATGATCAATCCAACAATGAGGATCAATTAAGATTCATAATGTTACACAACAGAATCAATAACTTTCGAGAACAAGTATTTCTAGGAATATAGCAGGTCATGCTTCTAGATTTGCATCTAGGTATAATGAAAAACCGGTTGACTGCTATAAAGAAGTGTGATGCGTGGTTATGTATTTATTGTTTCAGTCATAGAGTTGATCTTGTCAATCCCACAACACTGCTCAAATGAATGAGTCATTGACTTGTTCCTGCATGGAGTTAGTAACACATGCCAAATTTGAAACACATATATTTACATCATTTAAATTAGAAAAGACATTATCTCATTGACTAACTCTTGCATGATATGATGCTGTAGGAACCCTAACCCAAAACAACTTAGGAGAGATGAACATTAAATAAAACACACATATATCTACTTAATTCATCTGTCATATTCTATTCATAAGTTTTAATCATAAGTTCCAACTTAGATCACATATCCCGCTGAACTATAAAGTATTTGAAAGTATTGGCCATGCACTGGAACATATAAAAACCATACATATAACATCATCCAAGTTTGCATAAAACCATATAAAAATACCCTAACATGTCACATAAAAACATCATAAAATATGCCATTAATATTTATCATCATTCCTCCTAGCTTAAAGTCTTGCTGGTCCTCCTGTAAGCATAAATTTTTTGATCTTGGCTCTCATGCGCAAGTCCTCTACAATCCGCTGCCCGGATGCTCCCTCCTTGTAGTTTATGTATCCCTTATCTACTTCCAACTTGTTCCACCTGTTCAACTCAGCTTCCATATCATGCTCATTTGCATCTTCATTCATTCCTAATAGAGAATGCATAAGAATAGGTGGTTGAGATTTCAAGGGAAACTAATAGCTAGTTTTAGTTCTACCCAACATTATATACCATGGAGCTCTTCAACTGGCTAAGATCAAATTATGTGGGGAATGTGGCTCCTTAGCCCTTAATTCTACAAGAATCCTTACCCATATGTGAGTACTAGCTGTAATGGCTGCAAGAATATTTTTGGAAGTGAATTCCTCATAATATTTGAAATCCCTTTCTCTTAAGGGATAAATCTTCTTCTTACCATTGTCTTCAATGTAACTTTTATCTAGTCATAAAATGTCTCGCTGGCCTCCTTAGTTTTAGGTCTAATATATAGTGGCATTTCTATTTCATCACCTATGTAAGGTTGAGCTTGGTGTTCTTGACTGATTTAGTTCTGTACCCAAGACAAGAAAGCCCGAAGTTGGATATCTCCTGCATACATAAGAGAATTCCAATCTTTGTTATCAAGATCTACTAGGTTGTGTATATAATTCACATAACAAATTCTGAATGTGCATTGGGGAAGAATATAATGCATCATAAAACTTGTGTGGTCTAGAAACCAAAGGACTGATTCGTTGAAATAATCTGGTCAATTAATAATTTAGAAATTGTTCTTTGAGGAATAGTGCATACACCTGTGAAGGTGACCTGCACTTCATCAGTTCTGGAACAAGTCCAGTAATCTGTGTAACTTTTTCTTCTAGTACCACAATCTTATTTGATTTTTGTTCAATTTGATGAGCTTTCTTATCAATAATTTGTTTCAACCTCTTCTTCTCTAACTGCCACTGTACTTTTTCAAGTAACATTTGTTGATATAAACTCAATCCATCTATCAAGGGAGTAGATAATTTTGGGGGCGACATTGGTCCTTGATTATTAACATCAGTCCATCTTGGGGCTAGATTAGGAATCCCTTTTTCCTTATTTCATGTGGAATTTTTATCTACCCATAAAATAATGGCCCTCTCAGGTCTTAGGATTCTTTTCTGTACATTGTTCAGCCACCTGGGCAAGGGTGTCTAACCCATCATGTCTTAGCTTCTCAAAATCATTATTTACAATATCCATATTAATTTTAGGAAAATCTTCAGAGGGAAATTCCTCTAATGTTGTAGGAATATTTTGATCAAATGGAATGTCTCCTCCATAGGAGTTATCATCAACATCCATGGAGTCATATGTTTCATCATCTTCTCCCAATTCTAAACTTTCTTTATCCCTATCAATAATAATAAAATTAGGGTGATTTTATTCATTTTGCATAGGTGGTTCATTTGGGAACACAATGACATCATGCATGCTTGGAGAGGGAACACTCTCACTGTATATCCCATCATCACTTGTATTTTCCATATTATTTGTTGAAGGAGTTTCAAAAGAATCTGAGGAATCCAAATTAACTACAAGAGGCGTAGATATCTCGGCCTAGGGAAAATCAAGAGAAAACCAAACACTTCGATGGATAGGAGTTCCAGATGAGTGCTTAGGGTTTTTCTACCTCCTTTTACTAGAAGATTCTCCTTTATAAGAAGCTGGAGGATGTTCTTTTGGTGCTCTCTTATTTTTTGGTAAATCAATTTCATCACATTTTTCATTACTTTCCTTTGTGTCAGGTCACAATTCTGGGGTTAACTCCTTAGTTTTAAGGGCTTCTCTTTTTCCATGTCTACTAGTAGACCTAGTTTTTATGGAAGACTAGGGGTTTTGTGAAGCAACACAATCTTTATCCTTATCTTTCTAGGAAGTAGTGGAAGTGGGTTCAACAATGTTATTTATGGTAGGCCTAGGGATAGAGGTGGAAGCTTCATGAGTGGTTTCCAACCTTTCAACAATTTTAACAATGCCCTAGGCTATTTTCTCCCATCTTCCCTACCCTTGACCTCTAGGGTTGACTATTCTAGGTATTATCTAAACAATATCTAAAAATTCTTGCCATGTTCCTAATGTCTATTTGTTTAATTCCCTTTCTACCAGTAATTTTATTAAAAAATGTTGATATACTAATTGAGGCTTACCCATTTGTACATTCATAGCTTTCTTTTTAAAAAATATTGAATAGAAAATTGGGAATATTTATCGGTCTCTTCGCATTACCTAGGCTGCTGAGAATTTGAAATGTAGTCCATGAATCCAAGTATATGGACCCTCATAGGTGAAGTACCTCATCATGTACAATGCTAGATGCATAAAATCATTTGGTAAAGAAATCCTTGATGTTCCTTGCTTCCTGTCAACAATAAATTTGGGGTCACCATGTAATGTGAACTGTGCCCTAGCTGAACAAGGGTCTGAGTCCTCATAGTTTTATCCTTCTTACGGGAAACCAGATGTATGTGGTTGAATGTGGATCTCTAATCCAACTACACATGCAACATAGTCATTACTCACACAATCGAATTACGAAAGAGAGTATTGATTACTCAATTCAAAATTCATGGTGAAGCGACCTGTTGCCTCCTATGTAGATGGGGTGTTTAATTACTCTCAGAACGAGCACCCAACAACCATTAGACCAGTACTACAATGGAGGATTTGAAAACTTATGAAGATAATCACATTGAAATTAATCTAGAATGAAGTGCAATTAATCTAAGAGCTTGAAAGAAATATGAAATGTAGATTTACTCTAAAGAACTTGAAATAAAGATGAGATTAAACTAATGAGCAAGTAAGCAAGCTAATTATAATGAAGATGCAATATTAAACTAGATGAAATTAATCTAAATATGCAATGAAAGCTTGAAAGTATGAAATTGAGACAAAAAAATGCTATAGTTTAGTTACTCTCAAAATTGCTCTTCTTTTGAATGAAGAATGAGGTTCAATAAATAGACAAGCCCGAGAAGAGAATGAAGAGGTTCTTGAAAATGAACGATTGCCTCTTCATTCCCCTTTGAGAAAAATATTCAAAGATTTATTTAATTAAAGAATGGATTATTGCCACATATGGGTGACCGTTTGAATAATTTGAATTATTAAATTCAAATAAAGTGGTGTCCATTCAAATAACTAAATAAGATTAATTCCCTTTTTTATGTGTATTAGCTAAAGGGGGTGGGTTTTAATTTAATTTAAAGTACTTAGGAATTTAGAATTAAATTAATTTATCATAGGGGTTTTTTAGCTAATAAAGTCAAAGACTTAGGAATTAATTATAATATTTGATTAATGCAATTTAGGGTTTTTTCAATTGACATCAAGTCGAATTAAGTCAGGTAGGAGCAAGAAAATTGCCTAGCAAAGTAGGACTTTGAAGATGTAGAAATTCAAGGAATGCACCAAAATTGATTGAATTTATTAGGTGCCAATTTTGGGGTATTACATTTTCCCCTCTTTGAATTGATGTGCGAACAACACGTTGATTCAAAGAATAGTCTGAAGTGATAGATGACAAGAATTTTCAAAGGTCTAGGTTAGGATGCTAAGACACAGAACAAATCAAAGCATGATTTTCCAAAGTCTAAGTTAGATTGAGAAGACAATGGTCTTGAGAGAAGATGAGAATCAAGATTAGATTGCCCCAATCCCTAGAATGAGATTCAGATGCAAACTTAGGACTGTCTCAAGAATCAGGGTTAGATTTCCGCAATAAGAAGCTTAGCCCTTTGAGACTCGGGTTAGATTTCCTAGATAATGGTCTAAAAGAGATTTTGAGAGCTATCTCCAGAATGAAGATTGACTCCCATGAATTAGGGTTAGATTGCCCCAATACCTAATAGATTTTGAGAACCATCTCCAGAATGAAGCTTGATCCTCAAGGATCTGAGTTAGATTGCTCAGATACCTAAAAGATAGATGACTAGATAGCAAGATACGAGGCACCGAGATGCCCCTAGCAATGAGATGCCTCAAGCGGTGAGGACTTTGATTTAGATTAGACTGATTCAAGAATTGATTTGACAAGATTCAAATGATGCAATCATCTTGCCCCCTTGGGAGCGAAATCAAAAGATGACATATCAGGAGGACGATTGACAATAAGAGGTTGTAGAGTAGAAACAATCAGACTAGATTCGAGAAGTTGCAAAAGCAAATCAGAGCAATGCAGAGGTCCTATTGACCAAGTTTGACCATAGTTGACCATGGTTGACTAGATTTGACTAAAGTTGACTTTGATGAAAAGAGCAAATATTTTGAGAACATGATGCAAAGATGAGGGTCTGGCAGGAAGATGATGCCAGAAGGCTGACTGCACAAGCGTCCGATCCAAAAGGGTCTCAGAATTTAAAATGCAATTTCAAGCTATCTAGAGATGTCAGATTTTGATTTCACTCTCGAAAATGGATTCAGAGTAGTCGATTTAGCCAAGGGTGCAATTTTCGCACAAAATGGAGCACTTTTGAAAATTAGGTCAAAAGCTATATAAGGCCCGAAGGGGTCATTTTCAATTCATTATTCACTTCATCTTCTTGCTAATTTTGAGCTCTGAGAGAGAAATGGAGGGTCTTCCACTGCATATGCATCAATTTGAGCTCTCCTGATGACATGCCCAACCACCAGAGTATGACGCACCTATAAGTAGTTGATAAACCTCCTTGCATTTCAATTCATACTACTTTCTAGGTCGATTTAGGATAGATCTAGGTTAGTTTAGGACATGTTCTTCCAATCTCGCATGAGGAAGTAGTTTCCTCGCATCGGCCTAGATCTCCTTTCATGCAAACAAGTAGTTTCCTCACATCAGTTAGGGTTTCTTTGCATGGTGTCTGTCTGGAAGCTCGCATGAGTTGAAAGTTGGTCTCGCGTGAAATTTCTCCTGCTCATGCAAGCACAAGTCCTATCTTGCGTGAAGGAACAATTTCCTCACGTGAAAAGCTGCTGTAGGGTTGAACTATCTTTTATGCAAATTTGTCAAATTTGCATAAAATTAGCCAAGTAGAGTGTCACAGAGTCATGTCTAGGGTAGATGCCTTGCTACATTTATTATTGTTGTTTTGAAAACCATCATGTTGAGGTACTGATCCAATGTCAGCTCTTGCTTTGTAGGTTGAATTCCCTGACGTTGCCTTCAGATCACATCATCCAATGATCACTACATTAGTTCAGAGACTGACAGATGTAGAGAGTGCTCACATTGAGGGACTCGGTCTAGGATACCTGCATGATCTACCCGACATTAGGGTAAATCACAGTCTTCTTGGTACACTTGTAGAGTGTTTCCATTTAGAGATGAACACTTTCTATTTGTCGATGGGGGAGATGACTGTGACTCCCGAGGAAATATACAGGATCTTGTGAATACCTGTCCATGGTACTCAAGTAGAGTATGATACACAGCCGAGGTGGAGTATAGTACCGTTGAGGATGATCTTCTGAGATGATCTAGTGATGGGCTGGGCCATCTCTTGGGAGGATTTGATTCACAGACATGGAAACGCTCATCCATTAGCTGTTGTTCTTGCTATGTTTTTGAGCTACTACCTTGTTCCAGATCGAGGTCAGCATGGTTTAGAGTGTGGCTAGGGGATGATGATATAGAGGATGTTGGCCAGACCAATAGTTAGATTCAGATGGGGTGAGTGTATGCTCACATAGATGTACCATGAGCTTCATGAGATCGTGTATCAAAATGTGAGGATGATGGCAGCAGGTGTCTTTGTCTTGTAGATCTAGGCCTGGGAGCATCTCCTTGTTTCTAGGCCTATATTCCATGATACATGACAGGTGTTGGAGCCTTACATATATAGGTACGTAGGTCCAATGACTCAGCCTTTGCTAGGTAAGATAGAGTAGTGGCGAGGATAACTGGATGACATGGTAGTTATTGTCTAGAGACCTTGGGTTGCCAGTGAGCCCTGGGATGATGCTCGTTGAGAGATTTCTTTCATGTTTGTTTCACATCCATTGATTGGATGTAGTGTTACTATCATTGAGTGATTCCTTGTCACATGTGTCTTGCACCATTTTGGTAGGTAGAAGGATATATCACATGAATACTACCCCTATGCCCGCTTCACTGATGAGGAGAAGAAGGGGTGGCATGCGAGACTTGATTCAAGGCGATGCATGATAGAGGCATGCATACCAGCTACATGATGGGATTACATGGTGGACGTCACCAATGCAGGGGTGACACTTGCATACAGAGACCATTTGATAGCATGACCACATCCCAGATTCATAGATCCTATTGGTATAGGATTGTAGTAGCAGCCTACACATCAGCAATAGGTACCGGCTCAATAGGTACCAGTTTAATAAGTACCAGTTTAGCAACCTACATGGCAATAGGTTGTACAATAGGGGCCATAGGGATAGCAGCAGAGAGTTTTGAGGCCTAGATCTAGATAGACTAGCATCCCCACCAGGACCATGGGCTCAGATGTAGGAGCTGGGAGTAGTGGGGCCCAACAGAGGTCCATGAGGAAGCGGACAGGTGATACATCACATCAGACTCCTCCAGATGATGACACTGATATGCCTAATATTTTGATAGGAGTAGGGACACCACAGCTATAGGAGGCTCTTAGGAAGAGTTGTGAGAGAGTGAGGCAGGTCCAGCGGGAGTGAGATGACTACCATACCCGAGTCATCAGAGAGGAGACTCGCGTAGTTGATAGAGATGCTTAGATTAGGTAGCTATGGGAGGAGCTAGCACGGTCGAGGATCGAGATGAGATATGAGGTTGATCAGGTAGCTTATTATTATGAAACTTACTATGGAGTCATTCCAGATCTAGCAGAGCAGGTGTCACCATTTTTTGAGTACACTGGAGCTCCACAGGCACCACCACTAGCACCTCCATAGGTACCTCCACAACAGGCACCTCTGCAATGACTGATGCCACCACTGTAGAGATCGATGCCCCTTCCACAAAGACCACTGCCACCACCTCCTCTACATGGCGATGGGTAGAGTTAGCACATTGTTGATACATATTGTAGCTCCATTTTTTATATTGTGCTCGAGTAGCACCCTTGTCTTTGTACATGACATTGGATCGAGATATATATATATACGAGATCAACATTTTTTGATATCATTGTACTTGTTGCTATATTTCTTTGATGTTGATGTTTATAAGATGTTTCCTAGATGCTTAGATGTATGGATTAGATATGAAATGCACATGTTTTATTTTATGAATATGAATATGCACATGTTTTATTTTTATGAATATGCAATGTGAAATGCAGTGATAGATGGATAGAATGTATGCATATGTGTAATATATGACTTGAGTTATGCTTATAGTGGATGCACATGTATATGTAGATGCAAATGAATTTATGAATGCAAATGAAAATGCAATGGATATGTAATGTATATGGTACTAATCATCATGCAAGATTGTCGCAATATATGACAGGTACTAATAAAAAAGATATGTTTCGAAGATCGAGAGCGAGGACCAAACACTTGTGCAACCAAGATGAATCCAAGATGAAAGAGGAGAACCGTTGATGAACATAAAGCAATCAAGAGAGCATCGAGATATCATCTCAAATGCAAGCTTAGCATGAAAGATGCAAGCCTAAGCTAAATGCAAGCCTAGAATGAGTGGATGCAATTCCTAGGAGTTGGTTGTTGGACTCATCATTTTTATCATCATCGAGTTTGTTTAGGCACGCGATGATCACAAGATGCCATACAATCCTCACTAACATTGCAATCATGAGAATATGAATATGACATAAGTCTTAGATTTGTCAGAATGAGGTGTAAGAATTTAAGGCACAAGAAGCCATAATGACTTGAACACCTATTCCTTTTGATTTAGCAAGATAACATAAGCATCAAAGCACAATTGCTAGAATGACCTGAATGTTGCTTGCAAACAAACACACCAGACACACAAGAGTTCCTTCCTTAGCCAAAGAATGTTTGCAGTGACCCTTACATTCACTTAGTAGGATGAGCATTAGTGATTTTACTTGTAGCAGAAAGAAGTCACTCAAAACAGACAAGGAGAAGAACCAACCTCACCAAAGGGTCCATATAAAAGGAGTCAAGGTACACATGGCCATCCAATATGAGATGAAGGATCTTATAGATGGACACCCCTCTTAGATAGATTCTTTGGATCATTGGAACTAAACCACCAAACAGAAAGCCAAAAAAAGATCATGCCCCTAGTCTCCACATTTCTCAGTCAAGAAAGACGTCTTAGATTCACTCGAAGGGAAATGATAAAGCAAACAAACAAACAAGCAAGGAAAAGATCAGCATGCTTCAAAGGAACACAAAGTCAATTTTAGTTTTAGTTTACGTTTGTGTTCAAGCGGATTGAAGTCGAATCAAAAGCGAACAATGTTTGGAGTGTTGACAGGATAGCAACAATAGGTAGATGTAGTGAGAACCACTAGTGACTGTCGCAAGAGATGAAGTCTCAAGAAGAAATCAGAGTGCGAACCAAGTATCAGCAGGTGGATGTAGTGAGAACCACTGGTGACTGATACAAGGAAAATTCTTGAAAGAGAGAATAAAGCATGAGAAAAACATCAACAGGCAAACACAGTGAGAACCACTGGTGACTGATGTAAGGAAGAGATCCCGAAAGAGAGGGGTTCAAATGAGAGCTAAGTATCAGTAGGTAGGAATAGTGAGAACCACTGGTGACTGATACACAAGAGATCCTCAAGGAGAGAAATCTCAAAAGTAGCTAGGCATCATCAGGAAGACACAGTGAGAACCACTGGTGACTGATGTAAGGAAGAGATCCTAAAAGAGAGGGGTTTGAATGAGGGCTAAGTATCAGTAGGCAGGCATAGTGAGAACCATTGGTGACCGATACACAAAAGATCCTCAAGGAGAGAAATCTCAAAAGTAGCTAGGCATCACCAGGTAGGCACATTGAGAACCACTGGTGACTGATGCATGAACAAAACTTCCAAAAGTGATAGGAGAATGCCCCCTAGACTAAGAGGATGCCCCCAAGTGTGAACCAATTCCAATCCATGAAGAGTCGAGGAAAATCTCAAAGACAACTGAAGGCAAGTGCATGCGCTGGCAAACTAAAGTAGGAAACTAAGAGCCAAGTGATGTTGAGATGAGATGTAGCTTCAGGAAACAAGAGGTGCCTGTTTACTAGGTTTTCACATCTTGGCGGAGATTTTATTTTTTCTACCATGATGCCTGTTTACCAAGTTTTCATCAATGGCACATTTTTCTTCTTTTCAATTTTTTTGTACTTTTCTCTTTTTTTCTTTTTTTTTGTATTTTTGAATATTTCATTTTTTTGTATTTTTGATCTTTTCACTTTTTTATATTTTTTCAAATTTTCTATTTTTTAAAATTATTATCAAGGCGCTTGTTTACCAGGTTTTCACCAAGATAATGGATACATCAAAGCACTTGTTTACCAGGTTTTCACTAAGATGATCATTTTTTTAGGACATTTTGCAATTTTAGGTTTGTTTGCAATATATCATTTTTAAAATTTTTTTAGGACCAATAAGTATGTACATGAGCATACAAGCAATGCCTCAGCTGTAGAATTTCTTCAAGTGAAGAGTGTTGATAGGCTCTTTGAGCTATTCTCCTTTAGTGGTGGAGAGTCGATAAGCGCCAGACCCAAATGGTGCAGTAATAACATACGGACCAAGCCAGTTTGGTTCAAATTTCCCTTTCTGGACTTGCTGCTATTGATTTTTGGGGTTTTCTCTCAGGACGAGATCACCCACTTGGAATTCTCTTTGTTTGACTTTCTTATTGTAGGCTTTGGACATCCTCTTTTGGTATGCTCTTAGATGATCAAACGCCACCATCCAACGTTCATCAAGTAACTCAAGCTCTTGAAGCTGGGATATTCTATTTTCTTCATCAGTGATGAGACCCCTCAGAGAGATTCACAATGTAGGAATCTTGACCTCAATAGGTAATACTGCATCTACTCCATAAACCAGGCAAAGGGGATGGCCCCTATTAGTGTTTGGATACTTGTTTTGTAGGCCCACAAAGCTGGATTAATCTAGAGATGCCAATCTCTACCAAATTTATGAACTGTTCGGTGCAAGATTTTGAGAATTGTCTTATTAGAAGCTTTTGCTTGTCCATTACCCTTAGGATAATATATTGATGACCAATGCTGAATAATTCCAAATTTAGTGCATAAGTCTGTGAGGTCCTTATTTTTGAATTATCTTCCATTGTTAGTGATAATGGATGAGGGTACACCATATCTATAGATGATATAGTTTAGTATAAACATAGCTATAGACTTGCCATCAGCTACAACTAGAGGCACTGTATCAACCCACTTGGTAAAGTAATCAGTAGCTGTGATGATAAACTTATGTCCTCTTGAAGAAGAAGGATGTATTTGACCTACCAAATCAAAGGCCCATTGCTGAAATGACTAGAAATTGATGAGAGGACTAAGCTCTTTAGTAGGAGCATGAATAAGATTCTTATGAAATTGGCATTATTTGCAAGTCTTGGCATATTGAATAGCTTCTTTTTCCATGTCTGACTAGTAATAACCAACTCTAATAAGTTTTTGGGCTAATGTTAGACCACTCAAATGAGAACCATAGATACCTTCATGTACCTCAACTAGCACACGTTTGGACTCATCAGGTTCTAGACACCTAAGGAGGGTACCGTCTAGACCTTGTCTATACAAGTCATTTTCTATGAGGACATACTGTGAAGCAGTACAAATGAGGTGACACTTTTCATTCTGGGTATAGGTGTTGGGAATGATCTGGTCATGAAGGTAGGAATAGATATGGTGGTAGTGGGATGAATCATGTCCAATGACTAAACAGATCATCCTAGATTCAGGAATATCATAGGCAAGGTAGTGTAATGCCTCCACCAGGAATTCATGTCTGAAGTCATTTTTTGGTATTTGTAACATTGAAGCAAGAGTGGCCATAGCATCAGTTGCTTTATTATTTTCCCTTGGAATTTTCTGGAAAGAAATGTGTGCAAAATATTGTTTGAGATCATCCACCATTCTTTTGTAGGGTACTAGCTTGTCATCTTTTGTTTGGTAGACATCATTGACTTGGTTGATGATTAACTAAGAGTCTCCAAAGACCTTGAGCTCATCCACATGCCATTCAAGGGCTATCTTTATACCATTGATGAGAGCTTCATATTCAACTATGTTGTTTGTGTAGGGAAATGACATTTTATAAGCTTTGGGTAATGAGTATCTTTGAGGTGTTATAAACAAAATGCCTACACCTGATCCTTCCCGAGTAAATGATCCATCAAAGAACATGCTCCAAGATTGATGTGTGAGAAGCATGATGGATTCATTTGGGAATTCAATACTCAAAGGTTGGTGATCTTTCAAAGGAACTTCTGCCAACTGATCAACAATTTTTTGTCCCTTAATAGCTTTTCTTTCCACATATTCAATGTCAAATTCACTAAGTATCATTACCCATTTTGCTAATCTACCTATGAGGGCAGCCTTGCTCAATAAGTACTTTAGTGGATCAATTTTTGCAATAAGCCTTGTAGTATGAGCTAACATTTAATGCCGTAACTTCTGAGAAGCAAATACCATTGCTAAAAAAGCCTTCTCAATGACAGACTAGTTCATCTCATATGAAACCAATGTTCTGCTGATATAATATATGGCTCTCTCTTTGTTGTTTTGATCTTCTTGAGCTAGGAGAGCACCCAAAGATGTGTTCATTGCTAAGATGTACAGTATGAGTGCCTTCCCATGAATAGGAGGCATCAATATAGGTGGATTAGCAAGATACTATTTAATCTGAGTGAGTCCCCTTTCACATTCTTCATTCCATTCATAGGTCACACCCTTATGTAAGGTTTTAGTGAACGGTTGTGACTTGTCGACCAACTATGAAATGAAGCACCAGATAGATTGTAGCCTTCCCTGTAATCCTCTCATTTGACTGATATTCTTGGGTGGAGGCATGTTCATAATAGCTTGCACCTTTTCAGGATCAACTTCTATGCCTTTAGCTGAAATGATATAACCCAAGTGTTTCCTAGAAGTAACACCAAATGCACATTTTTTTGGATTAAGTCTGAGACTAAATTGTTCCATGTGGTCAAGGATGGGACCCAAATCTATGAGATGAGTTCTTTGCTGCATGCTCTTGGCTAAAGTATCATCCACATAATCCTCCATCATTTTATGCATCATATCATGGAAAATAGTAGTGACAGCTCTCTAATATGTTGCTCTAGCATTCTTACGTCCAAAAGGCATGACATTCCAGAAAAAGGTGCCCCAAGCACATGTGAAAGTGGTCTTTTCTTGATCTTCTAGCACAATTTTTATTTGATTATAGCTAGAAAAGTCATCCATCAAGGAATACATCTCATATCCTACTGTCATGTCAACTATCATATCAATATTAGGAAGTGGGAAGTCATGTTTTGGACATGCCTTATTTAGATCCTTGAAGTCTGTACACACACAAATGGATTTATCATGTTTAGTGATTGGTACAATATTTAAAATCCATTCTACATAATCAATAGTTCTTATGAAACCAGCCTTAAGAAGCTTTTCTAGCTTTGCTTTGACCAAAAGTGCTACGTGTGGATGCATCTTTCACAACTTCTATTTAAAAGGCTTGATACTTGGTGCAATGGACAAATGGTGCATGATTAGATTAGGGTCTAATCTAGGCATGTCGGAGTAGGTCCATGCAAAGTTTATTTTCTTTCTTTGAAAGAAGTTAGTGATCTCTTTTTTTTCTTTTGCAGACAATGATTGTGCTAGATGAATAATTTGTGGAGCAGCCTCTGTACCCAAATTTACCATCTATGTCAGCTCAATCAATACTGATGACCTCTCTTGAAAGTGGCTTGGAAGCGTATCAAGTATCTCATCCTTGGGTGCCTTAGAGATTTTTTCACCCTTGGATATGTCTTTTATTTTTACTATTTTTGGCTCTAATACTGCCACAAAGTGGTTTTCACCATCAGAGCATCTATTTTTTCTTCTTTTAATTTTTTGACTAAGATACTTCATATCCGCCTCTGTCATGTTGACACTACTTTCACTAGTGGAGGACATCATAGGTTTGATAGCATGGAGGTAACAAGCTAGATCATAATCATTTTGTAATGTTAGGACTTCATTGGATTCAGAAGGGGAGTTCCAGTTTATTAGATCGGGACGACGGAGTAAAAGGGAAGTAGTGACTGGTTCAATCGAGTTCATGGTATAACCATCAAAAGCGTGCATGAGCAAGTCAAGACCTAAAGTGATCTCATCCAAAGGATTATTCAAATCCCTATAAGACATTACATCAAAAGTAGAGGACAAGTTAACACTGGTGGCATCTAATTCATGCGGCCTAGTGCTAGACCCTTCACCTACTTCGAGGAGTCTTTCATACACATGAATAGTATCTATGTCTACATCATAAGTAGCATAAGACAAAGAGTCAAACTCATATTCATGTGAGTCAGTACTTGATGTGGGAATTTCATTAGTACTAGCTGTATCACCTGACTCATCTTCATTCCTTGTGGCATTAACAACTTGTTGAAGTTGTTCTTGTTCAAGATACTTTTGAAAATGTGGCAGCCTATATTGTTAACCTAGAAAATTGGGATCAACATTTAGTGTTTCTTTCCATTCCTCATATGTGAATTGATACACTGAAGAAGTTTTATCAAAATCAATATCAATATTAGTATCAGTCTCTACCATATGGACTGGTATGATAGGTTCATCAAGTTCTGCAAAGAGTGCCACAAGATCCAAAGGAATAGGATATGGAAATGTGTCTTCATTAGAGCTAGCCTTT
This sequence comes from Chamaecyparis obtusa, assembly GCA_027943335.1. NCBI lineage: Eukaryota > Viridiplantae > Streptophyta > Pinopsida > Cupressales > Cupressaceae > Chamaecyparis > Chamaecyparis obtusa. The sequence goes on from BSBK01011744.1 coordinate 266,402, forward strand.
GGATTTACCTCTAGAGTGGCATCTTTAATTTCTTGTTTAGGTTTAGGTTCAGGTTCTGGCACAAACTTGTTAATCCCTAAATGAAAGGGGATATTCTTGAAACCTAAACCAGTGGTATCCTTTGTGCTACGGCCTATAGCTTCAATGGGATTTAGAAAACCATTGTCATTCTTCCCTATAGGACCACTCCCCTTATAGCCGAAGTGCTTCATGATCTTGAAGGCCTCACTGTATGGTTCTTGCTCTAAATCTAGAGGTGGAGTAGTTGTTTCAGCTATCTCTTTTCCCTTATAGACCTAAGCTCTGATTGCTCTTTCTTCATCCTCATCTTCTAAAGGTATAGAGGCCCTTACAAAGGTACCATCATAAACTATTTGAGGAGAAGCATTAGAAGGTGTGTTATTCTTGGAAGGTCTCCCATAAGAGTGTGGGGACAAAGGTAGAGCAACAAGTGATAGCACAGGTTCAATTTGGTATTCTCCTATGCCTGTATCCTTAAGTCTCAAAGTTTGTTCCATCTCTTTCAACTTAGCATCATAAAACTCAGTGGATTCTCTATTTGCCGGAACAAAGCTATCTATAGATTGCACAAGAGTATTGCAATAGTAATTGGTATTAGTAGGCACAGTAACTTCTACCCCATGAAACAGAAACTTAATGCATTGATGGTACGTAGATGGAACAACTTGCATCTCATGAATCCATGGCCTACCCAATAAGATATTATAGGCAAGAGGAATGTCAAGAAATTGAAATGTAACATCTCTCTTAATAGGTCCTATGCGGATAGGTAGCACAACTAAGCCTTGGGACTTGCGTTCTTCTTCATCATAAGCTTTGATGGTAATCTTCTTGTGGGAGTCTACACAATTCTCATCATATCCTAGCTGAGTAAGCAGCTTAGTGGAATAGATATTAAGACTAGCACCATTATCTATGAGCACTTGACAGACACACTTAGGACCTATCAGGACCTCTATATGCAAGGAAGCGTTATGTGAGTGACTCAAAGAGTGATCATATTCTTCAGAGAAGGATAGATAATGAGGTGAGGTCAAATGACCCACCATAGATTGGAACGAGTTGAGATCGAGATCCTTGGGAACATTTGCCTCGGTGAGGGCTTTATCCAAAATTTGCCTATGAGCAGGCAAGATCTTCAACAACTCAAAAATGGTGATCTGAGCATTGGTTGGTTGGAGTTTATCTAAGATGCTATAACTAGCCGAGCTAGATGTAGGAACAGATTTCATGTTCTTGTTGGTAGGGCCAATAGTAGTCTTATCCACAATTTGTTTTCGAGTGGATGTAGAAGTATCGGGACCCTTATCTGCAATTTTCTTCAGAGCGGATGTAGAAGTATCAAGACCTTTCAAAACAACTCTTCCACTCGATTGAGTGACAACATTAGCATAGTCTTGAGGTTGTTCAGATTCAGATGAATGAGACATAGAACTATGCAAGATGAAAGGAGTCTTAGGTTTGGGAGCATCACCACTCCCCTTAATAGTAATCATGTCACAGTACTCTATCTCAACAAGTTCGATCATACCAACAACATTTTCATCATTAGTGTATGTGTAATTGACTTTAGCATTAGTATTCTTGGTGTTTGAAGACTCACCCTTCTCATGAGGAGGGAAGGGATGCTTAAATGCTTGATGGTCCAAATTCTTGTTATGGCCATCCACAACAATGTCACCACTATCAATCAAATCTTGGACCTTATGTTTTAGTTTAAGACAAGTAGAAGTCTTATGACCCTTATTTTGGTGATAGTCACAATAGGCATTGTCATTCCACCAATGAGGTCATGGTTGTGGGTCATAGAGATGTTTTTCTAAAGGAGTAAGAATCTGATTCTGCATAAGAGTTTTATAGACCACATCAAGTGGTTCTCCCAAGGAAGTGAATTTGCACTTGGGTCGAGATGCCCAAGGTTTTTTTATAGAAAACCTTGAAGTTTTTTGATTTTCCACCACAGGCTTTTCAACCACTTTAACCACTTATATGGTGGAAGAGAGATTAAAAACAAACTTAGTTGGTTTTGGGGTCACATTGTCGACCATGCCATCATTCACAACGTCTCTATTCTTGTTAACAAACTTCCCTTTATCCTTATTTGAGTTTGAAGATCCTTTCTTGTTGTCTTTACTCAAAGTCAATTCACCTTTCTTGATCATAAAGGCCTCTATTCACACTGCTTGTTTGATCATGCTATCAAAAGTTAGAGGACCTTGTAATTGCACTTGGTATCCGAAGTGTGGGACAAAATTGTCTAAGAAAATGTCGAGTCTCTCAGACTCTGGTAGCTTGTGAGGACAACTTGTACATAATTATCTCCACCTTTGGAGGAATGTTAGGAAAGATTCTCCTTGTTGTTGTTTTGAATTGCAAAGGTCCTAGATGTTGATCGGATGCTGAATATTATGCGAGTAATGTTGGAGAAATAGATTAGCCATTTCGTCAAAAGTCTTAATGACACTAGGCAATCTAGAAAACCATTCCATAGCTGGTCCACCCAAACTATGAGGAAATAAGCACATAGGATATGTTTGATCATGCATGAATTCCATAGATAATGCTCCAAAATCCCTCAAGTGATCTTGGGGATCAGTTGCACTGAAGTATTTGTCATATATAGGGAGTTCTACACCTCTGGGAAAAGGTGGCATATGAAGACTTCTATCAAAAGGGAAAGGACAAATGCTTTCCATCGTGAATTGTTGAGTGGGTTTGTCCTTATTCTTCACAAGTTGACTAATCTGATCTTGCATGTCTTGGACCATCTTTTGCAACTTTGCAGCCTCAGTTTCTTCTTCCTTGGCTATGAGTGTTTCAACTTGATAGTCTGGGGGTAACTTGGCCCCTTGTTTAGCTAACTCAAGGAAGTATTTTTCTTTCTCCTTTGGGAGAAGGATCTCCATCATTTTAACAAGACTCTTGTTAGCTTTGGCAGTGTTTATATCATGTTTAGTTATGACATCATTTTCATTCCCAAGAATCTCATAAATACTCAGAATCTGATCTTGTTGCTGATCATCTTGGTTTTGATCGAATGGAGGGGGGTGATAGAAATACGTGGGTTGTTGATCACCTTGAGGTTTGTTTCAAGATTGATCATCATTGTGGGAATGATTTTGGTCATGTTGAGATTGACCATGAGGCGGCTCATTTCGAGGTTGAGCATGACATGGGTCATTAGAGGATTGACCATGATATTGATTATTTTGAGATTGATCAAAAGTTTGGTTATACTTTCCCGGTTGGAAATCAAACGAATCTCCCATCTTGTTGGTGTGGGCAGTGCAATGATTGAAGCCTCAGTAAAGTGATATGAATGATGTTGATGAGGCACATATAAGGTAACTTTTGGTGAATGAACAGGATCAAAAGATTTAATAAATTTAGGTGGGAAGATATTGTGATTAGTGTCAACAGATTCAATAATAGGAGCAATCCGAGGGAGTGGCCTTCCAAAGTTATGAAACAATGAGTTGTTTTGGAAGTATGAGTTGTCTTGCTCTTGAAATGAGAAACCAGGTTGCAATTCAAAAAATGGATTAAAACACTCCTAAAACACCTGAGGTGATGGTTGAGATAGACTATCTTTCAAAGTACTCAATGAGGAACTCAAGGACCTCTCACAAAGTTCAGATTTCATGACAAATTCAGGATGATCTACTTCTTGATTAGGAGGTTCGCTTCTACCTTGATCAATATTCTGAATGGGATAAGTCTTGCCACTTCTAGTCGTGACAGTCATAGATGAAGATGTGACGAGAGAAGACTTGGGATAATGCTAGACTCTATCTCTAAGATAATGGAAAGGAGATAAATGGATAGAAAAGCCAAGATGCGAGATGGATTTGGTATGAATTGTCAAAAGAGGGGGTTAGAATAGTTGAGATAAGACTATCACAACATGAGATACAAAAGGCATAAAGAGATAAGGTAAACCAATGAGAGACAACATGAGCCAAAGAAAAGATCAATCGATTCCTAACTTGAGACAACTAGTTTCTAATAGTGAACGATAGAAAAATAGAAAAATAGACCTCACACAAAAAGCAAATCAGGAAAATTTTTGACTAGTCAATGGGAATTTAGTCTCTATTTTTTAAAACTGGGCTACAATTTCGTGCAAGAGAACACAAGGCCATGCAAGAAAACACCAAACCTCATGCAAAAGAACAAAGTCTCGTGCGAGAAAGTGCTCTAAAAAGTGAAACTTCGCACGGGAAAAATCCAAAATCTGACAGTTTTACACAATTTTCAAGGTAAAAGTTGAATTCTGAGATACATCTTGAATTGATGTCTGACAGAAAATACAGTTTCCTGATAGGTTTGAAGAATAGTTTAATCAACAATCTCATTTTGAGGTTTCAAGCATTCATTTAAAGACACATAGGTTTAGATCAAGCAATTATGATACAAGAAGTAGTCGTTAACAAACCTATCAAGGACAAAGCAACTTGATAGCATTAGGGGAGTCTTTGTTTGATAATGATTGGATAATGTTTAAGACTTGATAACAAACACATAGCTTATCCCTACCAAAAAAATGGTGAGAAGACAAAACCTTTGCCCCATTGCTTATGTGCATACATGCACCTCACATAGCCGTGTCACCCCCTAGAGGGTGCCCGTGTTTTTGGTGTTTCCAAGGACTCAATATTATACGTTCAAAGGTTACCCTTGTGGTAGGGGCTAGTGTTGTATACCACCTTCAAGCATCCAGGTGTATGCCTATGATGGTAATCTACAAGAGAGATTCTTCCCCCTCCCTGCGCAAAGATTATGCCTCCTTTCGGAGGTGAACCGGGTAGGCCACTAGCTAAGGAAAGTTTTTTAATAGGCTTCCATTCATACTAACCTTCGGTTCCCCCAATACAAGGTTGAGGCCTCGTAGCCACACCAACAGTTGAAAGCCATACACCCCCTCAAGTAGGGCTAGGAGCAGCGCCACTCAGTACAACAAACAAGGCCTTCTCAAGATGATAGTCAAAATCATGAGAAGGAAGCTAATATGGCTTTGGAGTCTTTAGAATCAACAAAGCATACTTTATTAAAGTGAGGTGGAATCACCGGTGAAAGATGCGTACTCACTTGGGTCATTCCCAGAGGTTCAACTTCTGCCAGACCCTCTAAAGGTGACACAACTTGGCTTAGATCTGAGGGTTTGATTTTCTATTTCTCTCAAAGAGAGAAGAGCATACTTCTCTACCTCATCACTTCACCCAAACACATCAAGAAATTTCATCACCGAGTTAGCTTCACTCCACCAAATCCACAAGCTTTTGTGTTTTTGGTTCTCTCAAAGAGAGAAGAGCATAATCCCCTAGCTAGTAGAAGTGTTAAAGATTCACTACCTTTCTCTGCTTCCCCAATAATCTATCATATTAGTAGGATCATTAGGTTTTCAGGTTCATTCATGGTCATCATCTCCATTTAATGAAGAGCCAAATTCCCTACCTACTATCAAAATTATCAAGAAATTTTAACAGAGCCCTAATTAGACTATGTGAATGAAAGCAAGAACAAACACAATGTTTTATAAGATCTTTGACTATCATCCTGCAATCAAACCATTAGCATGTTTTATGTTCTTCGTCAAACATCTTGTAGAAAACTATTATGTTGTGGAAAAAAAATAGAAAATAGAATTTAACAGCAAATAGAAACTGTTAGAAATCTGGAACAGGAAAGATAGAGACTGAAAAATTTAAAAAACTGTAATCAAATCTTGCGCGAGGAAGTACTCCACAACGTGCGAGAAAACACAGGGTGCCACACGAGGATGTAAAATTTTGCATGAGAGAGTGCTATTGGGAGACAAACTTCGCGTGGTATGCTTTGGATTCTCACGTGAGAATCCATACATAGGAAGTATGAACGCACGACAGAGCTCAAATTTCCTATCAAAAAAATCAAGGATGAGGCTAGAAATTGATCTTTTCTGCCCCATGGTGGGTGCCAAAATGTATGTGGTTGAACGTGGACCTCTAATCCAACTACACACGCAACATAGTCATTACTCACACAATCGAATTATGAAAGAGAGTATTGATTACTCAATTCAAAATTCATGGTGAAGCGACCTGTTGCCTCCTATGTAGACGGGGTGTTTAATTACACCTAGAATGAGAGCCCAACAACCATTAGACCAGTACTACAATGGAGGATTTGAAAACTTATGAAGATAATCAAATTGAAATTAATCTAGAATGAAGTTTAATTAATCTAAGAGCTTGAAAGAAATATGAAATGCAGATTTACTCTAAAGAACTTGAAATAAAGATGAGATTAAACTAATGAGAAAGTAAGCAAGCTAATTATAATGAAGATGCAATATTAAACTAGATGAAATTAATCTAAATATGCAATGAAAGCTTGAAAGTATGAAATTGAGACAAAAAAATGCTATAGTTTAGTTACTCTCAAAATTGCTCTTCTTTCGAATGAAGAATGAGGTTCAATAAATAGACAAGCCCAGGGAGAGAATGTAGAGGTTCTTGAAAATGAACAGTTGCCTCTTCATTCCCCTTTGAGAAAAATATTCAAGGATTTATTTAATTAAAGAATGGATTATTGCCACATATGGGTGACCGTTCGAATAATTTGAATTATTAAATTCAAATAAAGAGGTGTCCATTCAAATAACTAAATAAGATTAATTCCCTTTTTTATGTGTATTAGCTAAAGGGGGTGGGTTTTAATTTAATTTAAAGTACTTAGGACTTTAGAATTAAATTAATTTATCATAGGGGTTTTTTAGCTAATAAAGTCAAAGACTTAGGAATTAATTATAATATTTGATTAATGCAATTTAGGGTTTTTTCAATTGACATCAAGTTGAATTAAGTCAAGTAGGAGCGAGAAAATTGCCTAGCAAAGTAGGACTTTGAAGATGTAGAAATTTGAGGAATACACCAAAATTGATTGAATTTATTAGGTGCCAATTTTGGGGTATTACACCAGATACTTTAGAAATAATTTCTTCACTGCACTCAACACAGAGACCTTTAATTACTACGACTCCATCTCTCAGAGTATTAAAAAATGGAAAGGCTACCTCATCATCAAAGACATCCAACTTTAAACAATAATCCAGCCAGTCTTTTTGCTCAAACAATTATCAACTAGGAAGATCATTTAATAACACTATATGGTTAGAAGGATCATGCCTTATTAAATCACCACCTATTCTTCCACACTATAGAACAAATAGCCTCAAAATCCCAGATGAAGAGGTAAAATTGGTAGATAATTTGTACACATAGAAACCAGTAGTTCAAACTTTAAGAAATGTAGACCTCGCTTCTCAAAATATGACCAGTTCAACAGATTATTTTTGTTGGAAATTTGGCTGAGTTGGTTACATAGATGTTGTCATTATGGAAACATATGATCTACATGAAGATCACACAGGTTAGAGAGCTAGTATGTCAGAGCACAATGCGAAATTGTCTAAGTATGAGACAATGTGTTTTTACCAGTGAACCTGAAGATAGTTTTTATTTGCGATGTCGACTGGAGTAAGTTTAGTGCTTGCATACTTGAACATAGACTCTATGTTGACTATTGAAGACCCATCTCAGAGCGCAAGTCAGTATGACATGCACGAAAGAAGTTATGACAATTTTTCTAAAGATAGTGTTAAGCCGACAGGACAGAATATGAAGACAGAATTGGTAAAGAGTTAAGGGATTATTTTGTTTATCAAAATAATGAATTAAAAATATAAAGGGATGGAATCCTAGATGTTAACCCTTGGATAAATTTATTGTATAATATGATAGCCAACTGGAAAGTTATTAATCTTAATAACTTGTATAAATGTAATTGTAAATTGTAAGAAGGATATATGATGAAGGAACAAATGTATGTAATAGCAATAGTGAAAGAGAAGCGAAAAGATATTGATACAAGCAGCATAAGGTTATGTACCTTCACCTAATTTTGTAATTAGTAAATATTGTACATTACTTGTTTGGGCAGTGGGCTCATCTGGTAATCACTTTTTGTACTGCCAAATCCTAACAGGGTTGAGGCTTCTAACAAGGCCTATAGTCCCTTAATCAGGACTAAGAAACTATATGCATATAATAGACTCCTAATAGGGTCAACATCCTTAACATGATACTTTTGATTAGTGGATCTTTGTGGGTACCATCCCCACTGGGGTTTTTCCTTGGCTAGGGTTTCCTCGAGAACAAATAATGTGTTATGAGTTCTTTAATTTTATTGCTATGCTTGTTGTTTAGCTTCTTATGTTATGCATGTGTAAAGATAATATGTTATATCCATAATTGGGAAAAAGATAACATTTGTAGAATACTGATTCAACCCCCCTCTCAGTATTCCCTATTTCTAACAATTGGTATCAGAGCTTAGTTACTCAGAAAAGAATCATTCAAGGAAAGCCTAACAACTTGAGTAAGATCTCTATGGATATGGATCAACTGCAGAAGAATCTTGAAGAAGCTCTTGAATAGATTGATATGCTTATTGATGAAAGAGATATTTTGAAAACAAAATATGATGATGCAAAGAACCTCATTGAGAAACTGAGAAACAAGTTAGAAGATCTGAAATCTAAAAAGGAATCTGATTTAGAAAAAGAAAATGAGATCCTTAAGCATGAACTGAAGATAGCAAATCTGAAGCTTAGTTTAAAAGATGGAAATGACAAGAATGAAGCAAATCTGAAATCTGAGAATGAAAGTCTAAAGACTGAAAATAAAGGACTAAAATCTAAACTTGATAAAGTAACATCTGAATTTGAGAAAGTCAATTTGCAGTATGCTGAACTTGAGAAATACAATGCAATTGTGAAAGGTGGACTGACTCAATCTAAGCAACAACTTGAAAGGTTATATTCAACTAGTGAGGAGATTGATGAACAAATATCTTATCAAAAACCATTCTATGATAAGACTGGTCTTGGATTCAACACTTTTAAAGAAAATGAAGAAAGCAAGGAGCCAAATATGAAAATATGTGAAAGCATAGATGAGAAGAAATCTAATGAGATTAACAAATCTGAAGATACACCTAAGGAAGAAGAATCACCTAAGCAAGAGGAATCACCCAAAGGTATGCAAAGAGAATTCAAAGGTAGATGTTTTTCTTGTAACACTATTGGTCATATGAAGAGAGATTGCACTGGTAAGCAATTCAAACCTCTTAATGGTTATTGTTATAATTGTCATGGTTTTGGACATAGAACTATTGAATGCAGGAAACCTAAATTTATTAAGAATAATAATAGTAGAAGAATGTTTAGGAATACTAACAATGCATATAAGAAACCTACTGAAGATATGAACAAAAGAAATGGAGTAATATGTTATAGATGCAACAATGTTGGACACATTGCTAGAAATTGCAGATCACAGATCAATCAGCCTGGACCAAGATATGGGAACAATGGAATAGTTTGTCAGATATGCAACAAGATTGGACACACAACAAGGTTTTGCAGAATGAACAATAGAGTTTTTCATACCAAACCTAACCCTAGAAGTCATGCAAGAAGAAATGAAGATGCAAGTAATAGTCAGAAAGGATGCTGTAGTAATTCAGATGAAGTGAAGTTTATCAAAAGCACAAATCAAGGAGACATATTCAATATTGAAGGTAATCAAGAAGGTGAAGTATTAAAAGGTAAGAATGAATCTTTACCTGACCCATCTCAAAGTACTTAATTTATGAAAATTGCAGTAGAGTAGGAACTTAGATTAGTGTAGAAGTAGATATACGATGAATTGAGTCTCGCGTAGTTAATGAAAGGTAGTATATGATGTTATAATGCTATGGTTAAGAATGAAAATAAAAATATTATATTTTGTGAGATCACAAGAAGTTTTAAGTTTTGCAGGTTAGCAGAATCAACTTTTTGGAAAGAAGCGGAAAAAGAATTGAATGCGATGTTAGATCTAAGTGAGATTGAATTAATAAAAGGTCATGATTGGTATTATTTGATCATCAAAGAAAAGTCAAGTGTTAAGGAGATCAAAGAGTAGTGATTGGAAGCATTTTGCAAGGATTTGGAGAAGGATTTTGTGTCGAATCTACGCAAGCCCTAAATCGTGAAATTGAGGTATTTTACTTGGCAGACCTTTAAATCACTAAAGGAATTAGAGGAAATCATGGATGTTTCATTAATTCACAATGTCAGAGATAAAAATAGATCTAAGATGAAAAGGGAACTAGTAGAACCCTTGGAAGATGATCCTAGGTTAGCTTTATCATCTATACCAAACAGAGTGTTACATCTAGAGAATGTTAGAAGTTATCTTGGATGCAAACTAGAGACTATTAGTGATAGTGATTTCACCAAGGAATATCAAAAGATCTACAATCAGGACATGACATTGAAAGAAGGATTTCAACATTTGAAATATAATGAGATCATTAAGTATGCATTACAGTATGAATTTGATAATGAAGAATGTACTTAGATTATTCTAAGCAGAATTCATAATGGAAAATTTTGGTTAGAAGATAGAGTGATAGATATCATAGCTGATTTGATTCATGAAGTTACTGGACTATCTAAAACTAGAGCCATTCCTTTAAATGAGAAGACCATAAGGAAAATAGTCATATACAACACAAATTCATCCTATAATGGTAGAGGAATTATGATTAGTAAGATTCAACAAGATGATGTTAGATATTTATGTAAGATCCTAACCACTAAGTTTTGTGCAAACTCAAGAGAGGATGACATGGTAGCTGGAATGATACATGCAACTTATCTGACGTGTGTTGATAAAGTACAAGTTGATATGTGTGAGATTCTAATAATTCAACTATTTGAGAATTTGGAAAAAATCAAGAAAACTAAGTATACATAGTTTAGATTCTCATCTCTAATCACCTATATGTTTTTTCATCTATTGAGAAGATTTCCTTACACCAATGAAAATGACTGGAATGATGGCCAAACTATAATGGAAAGGATTAACCTAGTATATAGAAGGCATGTTATTGATAAAGTGAATGAGAGTGCAGTATTGGTAATGAAGACATTTCAAGATATAGCGTCTAGTAGATCAAGGATCCCACAATCTCTTGTGGAGAAGTATAAAAATGAGATATGTTTCATGGTTGATACTGACTTTACCTACATTGAAGCAGTATAACCTAGAAAAAAGTTCATAGACCCTCTTGGCTATGAGATATCTAAGGTAGAGATAGAAGAGTATGTGAGTAGGTTACTTAAGTACAAATTGGACACTCATTGTAATAGGTTTGGAACCTTTGAGGAGAACTTCAACTCTGCAAAGACCTTACTTGAAGAGAAGTAGTTAAAGAAAAGAGTTGAGAGTACTATCAAGAAAATCCTAGAAGATACAGGGATGACTGAGCATGAATTCTTGGTAACAAAGAAAACAGCAGCAGCAATCAGAGATATTGGACAAAAAGAAGTTTTGTCTATTCCACCCCTATCATCAATTGCACCACAGCAAGAAGAAACACAAGTTAAGGTGAAAGTGGAAGAAATTGAGAAGGATCAAGAAGCAAAGATATCCACTAGATCCACTTCCTCCACACCTAGCAAAAGAGTAAAAGAGAGTGCTACTAGACCAGGTAAAAGGAAAAAAACATTAGTGCAACCAATTCCAAGGAAAATTGCAGAAATCAAAGTGATGTCACTTCTATCAAGAAGAAAACTTGGAAACCTAGAGTTGAGAATTTTAATGAGTAGATCATTGAAGATGGAGACTTTGCAAGAATGAATAAGTATTATGATCTCTATGATTATGTAGAGAGATTAAATTTGGAAAATGCAGTGGTAAAGTATATGATTTTGTCTAATAAGAAATTTGATACAATTCAGGGTAAGATACCTGATGATTTGTACAATAAACTTGTGAATAGGAAGAAGAGAGCATCAGAAGAAGACACATCTATTAGAGAAAATCTTGTAAGAAAGCTTTGTGTTGTAAAAGATGAAGCACACTTTAGTCAAATTATGAAAGCTTTAAGCACCCATTTGAGAACCAAGAAGAGAACCATTCAGATTATGGGAGGTATATATGAAGAAGTTAATGCAGAAATAGAGCAAGCAATCATCAAAGTTATGTCAGAAAATGCTGGAGAACCATCAGTTGTGGCAGGGCAAGTAGATGAAATAGAACAAGAGGACATTCCCTCTCCACCAACCATAAACATTGAAGATGAAGTCATGAATGTAGAAGGAACTAAGATCACCTTGGATACTGATGATAATGTATTCAAGAATCTAGAAAACATTGTTGACAATTTGGCTTTTGAAGAGTAGGAGACCACCAAAGGAAAAGAGAAAATAGAGACCATAGTTGTAGAACCTAGAGTGACAAAAAAACAAGTACCTATTTCCACTAAAGAAGATATCAGTCTTACTCTTGAGATTGGAAAGAAGAATCGGATTAGATCTATGATTGAAAATTTGGGAAAGGAAGTAGATGATGATGATCAGATGGAATTGATCACATCCTTGAACAAAAGAAAGAACAAGAAAGTAAAAATTCTTGAAGGATGTTTGAAGGAGCTTATTGAGAAGTTACAAGGTGTTGTAACTACACAAATTGCAAAAGCTGACCCTCTGGAGAAAGAAAAGAAAGTGATGAACACTTTTGATAGTGAGTTCACAAATTTAACTGATATAGAAAAAGTGAAAGCTCAAGCAGCCTATGAAGCCAAAACACTTTTGAACATTAGCCAAAATATTAGGAATGATATCAACAATCTTGATATCTGTATAAAGGACTTGAGAAAGAATTTGGAAAGAGGAAAATCTTTGTACATCCAGTGTACAAAATCAGAGACCTTGACAACAGAAGAAGATTAGAAGATGAAGATGAAGGAAGCATAAATTTTGAATGAAACTAACTTTCTTTCAAGCCCCAATGTAAAGGTGTTTGATGTTGAGAAGAAAATTCGTAAGATATATGATGAAATCAGAATTTTGCAAGATGAAAAGGATAGGAAAATGAAAAGATTCACTCTTTTAAGAGAGCACACTTCTATGAAGTTAAGTATTATTGAAGGGAAATTGGAAGAATATCTTTCAACTAAGACATCTTTTCAAAATTTTAGCTTTGAGAATCTCCAAGCATGTGAGATAGCATCTTATGGATTATGCGCACTACTCAGTGTGGTAGATTCTATTAAGAAATCATGGGAGAAGGAGTTAGAGGCTATAAAGATTGATTTTTCAGATTGTGTTGCAAGCCTACCAGCTTTGCAATATTGAATTAAGGTATAATATTTTTGTGAATACAATTTTGTAACCCTCCTTACCTTTATTTTGTCATTGTTGTCAAAGGGGGAGAGATATATAGCAGAAAATTGATAAGAAAATGATAAGGATTCATACTCTTAGGGGGAGTACTGTATTAGAGATAAGATTTTTGAGGAGTTATAAGGATAGTATATATATTTTATACTATGGCCACAATTTTGAGATTTTGAAGTTGTAAGACTTAGCCAATTTTCTCATATGTTGCCACCAATGACAAAGGGGGAGATTGTTGACAATTTGGCTGAGTTGGTTACATAGATGTTGTCATTATGGAAACATATGATCTACATGAAGATCTTACATGTTAGAGAGCTAGTATGTCAGAGCACAATGCGAAATTGTCTAAGTATAAGACAATGTGTTTTTACCAGTGAACCTGAAGATAGTTTTTGTTTGCAATGTCGACTGGAGTAAGTTCAATGCTTTCACACTTGAACATAGACTCTATGGTGACTATTGAAAACTCATCTCAGAGTGCAAGTCAATACAACATGTACAGAAGAAGTTATGATAGTTTTTCTAAAGACAATGTTAAGCCGACATGACAGAATATGAAGACAGAATTGGTAAAGAGTTAAGGGATTATTTTGTTTATCAAAATAATGACTTAACAATATAAAGGGAAAACATCATAGATGTTAACCCTTGGATAAAGTTATTTTATAATATGATAGCCGATTGGAAAGTTATTAATCTTAATAACTTGTATAAATGTAATTGTAAATTGTAAGAAGGATATATGATGAAGGAACAAATGTATGTAATAGCGATAGTGAAAGAGAAGTGAAAAGATATTGATGCAAGAAGCATAAGGTTATGTAACTTGACCTAATTTTGTAATCAGTAAATATTGTACATTACTTGTTTGGGCAGTGGGCTCATTTGGTAATCACTTTTTGTACTGCCAACTCCTAACAGGGTTGAGGCTTCTAACAAGGTCTATAGTCCCTTAATCAGGACTGAGACATTATATGCATGTAATAGACTCCTAACAGGGTCAACATCCTTAGCAGGATACTTTTGATTAGTGGATCTTTGTGGGTACCATCCTCACCGGGGTTTTCCCTTGGCCAGGGTTTCCTTGAGAACAAATAATGTGTTATGAGTTCTTTAGTTTTATTTCTATGCATGTTGTTTAGCTTCTTATGTTATGCATGTGTAAAGATAATTTGTTATAGCCATAATTGGTCAAAAAATAAAGTTTGTAGAATACCGATTCACCCCTCCCGCTCAGTATTCCCCATTTCTAACAAATTCTTCATAAGAGAAAAATATTACCATAACATTCCATAATTACCTTCACAGATACCAAATTCTACCACCTTTGACACGTCATGAAGGTACTTAATGACTTAATTATGACATGTCACCTTAATCAGCCTTGCTTTAATCATTAATAGGATATGGAAAAATTAATGACAGGTCACATAATATTTGCAAAAAGTTTTTGAAAAGACAAGAATTTTTTTGAATATACATGCGGTTAAATATTCCCCCCAGCTAAGTTTAGGCATGGGTCCCACCATGCCACATATGCAAGAGTAGTAATGAAACAAATAAAATTTTCCAAAAATAAATGAATGAAATAATATGTATGATAGCATATGTTCCTAATGTGTTGTTGTTGAAGGCGAATTTCTATTGTATGAACATCTGCTACTAGAATGATATGATAAATTGTGAAGGTGATAGAGATAGGTGATGAGATGAACATTTTTTATAGAGAAATTATTTCACAAAATGTGAAATGTTATTATGGATTCTCTGATGGAAATCAAAGAGTAATGGTAATCTAGGTAGGAGACCCATATTCTTCTACTATAGGACTGTTGGATTCACCATGTGGGGTGAAATACTATAGGAACTCATCTCTACTCTGTGGCTTATGGTAGAGCTTGAGTCAGTGAATGTTGACTAGAATTTTTAATCAAACCAGATCTATAGTTGACAGCTACACAACGCCATTAGTAAAAATAGAAACTATTTCATACAGACCTAACCATCATGTTTGAAACTTTCCTGGAGTGTGCTGATAATGGAAATCATATTACAAGGCCCAGTCACCTAAAGATAATTTTTTATCCTTCATAAACTTATCATGCCATTTCTTTTGTTGTTGTTGAATAATATTTGTGTTATGCGAGGCAAATTTTGTAATTTCATCCAAACTGTTAAGTTGGAGAAGCCATTCTTGTTGGGCCCTGGTAATATCTATATCTAGCTCAAGTGCTATCCTAAGGGTCTTGTGGTGAAACTTGATGAGTATGGTAGCATACTTTCCATAAACTATCTCAAATGGTGTAAAACCAGTTGTAGTTTTCCATGCAGTCCTATAGGTCCAAATGGCTTCAGGAAGTCAAGTGGCCCAATCCTTTTTGTGTACAACAAATATTTTGGTTATAATGGCTTCTATTTCTCTATTTGTGATTTCAGCTTGACCATAATCTTGCAGATGATATGGAAAATATTTCCCATGTCGAATTGTGTATTCATTCATCAAGGCAGTTATGAGATTTGAGGTGAACTGGGCACCTTGGTGAGTGCCTAGCTCTCTAGGTACACCAAATCTAGTGAATATGAATTCATATATAAATTCATCCACTTTATTATCCCTAGCATGCTTGATGGCTTTGGCCTCTACCCATTTGGTTGCATAATCAGTATAGACTAAGATACATGACTTACCATGAGAGGAAGGTTCTGTAGGACCCACAAAATCAATACCCCACTTGTCAAATGGTGTTACCACTACCTGTGGCTGTAGGGGAATTTCATCTGATTTAGTTGGGCATCCCATTCTTTAACATCTATCACAACGTATTGTATATTTAGCAACATCTTTGTGTAGGGTAGGCCATTAATAACTAGTTGAGAGAATTTTGAATGTTGTACACTTTGTTGCAAAGTTCCCTCCACATGGTTCATCATGACATGCATGAAGGATGTCATATGTCTCATCTTTACGAACACATCTTCTTGTGACTTGATCTGGACTTGTGTAGAACATAAATCCTACAATCCATGAAAAGTTAAAACTTTTCTCAACTAAGATTCTACGCTCCTTAGGAGAAAAGTGTGGAGGATTACTTCCTATAGCAAGGTAGTTTTCTATATCTACATACCATGGGTTATGAGTGATAATAGAGAACAAGTGTTCATCAAGAAAGCTATCATCTATAGCTATAGGATCATCAGGAACATGCAATCTGGATAGAAAATAAGATACCACATTAGCTTTCCTCGGTTTATCAATGACTTTGATATCAAATTCTTGCATGAGGAGTAACCATCTAGCTAACCTGCTTGAGATAACAGGTTTTTTCATCAGGTATTTGATTGCTGAGTGATTTGTATGCATAAATACTTCATAACCAATAATATTGTGTCTAAATTTATTGAGTGCATATATAACTGCTAATAATTCCTTCCTAGTGACAGTGTAATTTAGTTCAACACCATGTAGATTCTTGCTTATATAATATATGGCATGCTCAACTATTCCTTCCTTCTGCCCAAGTACTGCTCCTATGGAACAATTTGAGGCATCTGTATGGATATGAAATGGAAAATTCCAATCAGGTCCTCTCAAGATAGGTGTTTTAGTCAAGACATCATTCAACTATTGGAATGTTTTTTCACAGTCCTTAGTCCATTCAAAGTCTGATTCTTTCTTTAAGAGATTGTACAATGGAGCTAAAATTTGACTAAAATATTTGATGAATCTCCTGTAGTAACCAACATGGCCTATAAAAATTCTAACATCCTTATGCTTTTCTAGTGTTGGAAGTATGTTAATGACTTCTATTTTGGTTAGATCAACCTAAATTCCAAATGATAAAAGGTAATGCCCTAAAAAAAATCCTTCTTCCATCATCATATATCAATTCTCACTTTTAATAGAGAGATTGTGTTCCTGGAATATTTTAAGGACTTTTTGTAAGTTGGCATGAGCCTCCTCAAACATGAATCTATATGCAGTAAAGTCATCCATGTATATTTCAACACAATCAACAGATATGTCAGAAAATATACTGATAACCTCTCTTTGAAATGTAGCAGGTGTGTTAACCCAAAAGGTAAGACAAAATAGGAAAAAATTCCCCATGGGCATGTAAATGTTGTCTTGTCTTGGTCCTTAGGTGCTATATCTATTTGGTTGTATCCACTGAACCCATCCGAAAATGAGAAGTACTTTTTTCCAGCTAAGTTATCAAGGACTTGATCAATAGAAGGAAATGAAAAGTGGTCCTTCTTTGTTGCTATATTCAATTCCCTATAATCCACACACACCCTCCATTTTAATCCTTTCTTAGGAACTATGAATAAAGGTGAGACCCATTGACTATCAGAAATGGGATAAATAAAACTAGTGTTAAGTAATTTTTGCAATTCAATTTTGACTATATCTCTTAGTGTTGGGTTAATTATTCTTTGAGGTTGTCTAATTGATTTACAATCAGGATTGATGTAAATTTAGTGGGTAGAAAACCTTGGATCCAATCCATTCATATCAATGTAATCCGAAGAAAAAGATTGCTAGCTATCTTGTAGGATCTTGAGAACTTTTTTTGAATGTTCAGGAGTAAGGTTCTTGTTAACATTCAACTCCCTACCTAGGGAAATTTTTGCAAATGAAGGTGACTTAATCTCATGTAGTAGCAATGTATGTAGGTAATTAGTTGCTGTAGGAAGTTGAGGTGAACTTTGTGGAGGCAGTATGGTTTGCAAAGAACATTTAGGAACAGTATAGGAAAATGGCTCAACACCATATTTTTTGGTAAGAATGGAAACAAGTATGTCATCTTCTTCTTGGAATATCACAAATGGATTCCTTTCTATGACCATTAACTGATGTACTAAATTTACCTCTAGCTCAATGTCACCTAGATCGGGCCAAACAACTTGATCAAGTTCAATTTGTGGTTTAGAAGGAGAATATAGAGTCAACTTTTTAGTGCTAACTCCATCAGATATAGTCATCTTTCTAGAACAACATACTATGCATTCATCTTTCTAGAGTAGCATGCTATGCAGGCATTTGCGATGGCCAACCAAGGTCTTCCTAGGATTAAAGGATAACAACCTAGTGTAGCTTTGGGAGATAAGATCACAAAGTCTGAGGGATAGTCTAATGAATCAAGTGTTACAATTATATCCTCTACCATGCCATCAGGCCTTATAGTAGAATTGTCAGCTAACTGAAGGATTGTAGGAGTCTCTCTTAAGCCAATGATGTGAAGCCTTAACATGACTTCCCTTTTCATTACATTAATGGATGCTCCTAAGTCAATCAAAACATTTTGGATTTGAATGCCATTAATATAAATGGTAACAATAGGGCTACCTAGATCAAAATATTTGGGTATAATGACATTTCTCAACATAAGATCAAAGAGTTTTCCTACAACATGAATAGTCTTAGGGTCTTTATTCTTCCTACCAGGTTGTTTAATACAAGCTTTGATAGATTTATTATACTGGGACTTCCTTGAGGGCATCTAACAAAGGAATTTTCATAGTCATTTATTTCAGTTGTTTGATGAGATTAGTTGTACTGGACTTTCTTTTGGGGGTATGGACTATGTGAGCCTTTGAGGAAATAGTGGATCCTTAGTTACTATAGTAGGTTGTGTAGGAGTAGAAGGTTCTTTCTCAAGGTTATCATTCTCATTGGTAATTTCAGTTATAAGAGGACCTTTTGGTGTGGGCAATGTAGCTCCTGATCTTTGGTGAATATCATTTACCATAATGGAATACATATGATGCTAATTAGGCTATCTGTTATTAAGATTTGGTGAAGGATGAGAAGATAGCTGATTTTTCTTTTGAGGGCTAGCATTGGCTACACGAGGTGGAGGCATTATAGCTTTCTATTGAGAAGGTGGCATAAAGGCTTGTTGATTAGGCTAACTAGGATGATTTAGACCCCATTGGGGTGACTGTTGCCAGTTACCTTGCAGAGGCTGCCATTGGTTATTTTGTTTCCAATTTTGATTGGGCTGCTGGCATGGATTAGGAGGGGGTTGGTGTTGCCAATGTTGGTTACTCCTTTGTGGTTGAGGTTGATAAGACAATTTTTATTCCATTTTTTACCTTGGGGACCAAAATTATGAGAGTTTTGGTTTTTCCATTGATTATTATTGAAATGAGAATTTTGCAAATGATCATAAGGCATACCTTGTCTCTAGGCCCATTGTATCCATTGAGAAACATAAAATACCTCTCCATTCTCATCAATATCCTTGAATTTAGTTGGTAGCGATTGAGCCTCCAAGCATGCAACTGTTTTGCATTTGTAGTTCCTTTTCCTTTCCCTATAGTGGGAACATAATTTAGCTAACATAGCATCTACTTCTTCATGATTCTTCTTTTCTTACAAGGTATCCAATTGCTTGGCTACATTGTTAATGATGTCTTTCTTGAAATCAGACAAGAGATTGGATATCTCCATCTTTGAAACACCATCACCATTATTTTTGTTTCTTGCTTGTCTGAACCCTCTTCCTTTCTTCACTGTAGCTCTAGAGTAATTAAGACATGTTCTTTGAATTTCAGCCCAAGTACTTTGAGTAATGTCTCCTCCAACCATCAAGTCAAGAGCCTCCATACAAGACTCATTAACACCTCTTAAAAAGAGATGTTTCATGGATTCCTCATTCAAATTATGCTGAGTATTATTTTGAATGTTAAACAAGAATCTTGAAACATAATCCTGAAGTTTTTCCTCATCCTTTTGTGTCATTTTTAAAATATCATCACCTTTCATATCACTACCCCAACAATACTCTTTATATTTTGCCATGAAGGAATTATTCATTGCATCCCAATCTCTTACAACATTGGCTCCTAGACCCATGGACCACCTCAGTGTTGCCTCCTTCAAAGTAGATGGAAACAACTTCAACTTATGGGAATTTGTTGTATAGTAATCTCTTCTACAGAGTATATCAAATTCAAAAAGGAAGGTCTCAGGGTCTTCAATAATAAAGCCATAGAACTTTGGAAGTACTGAAGAGGGAATATTCTTGAGATTGTTATTATCATGCAGATCAATAATGGGAAAGGGAAAGGTGGGAAGTTCCATCCTTGGAGGATTTGAAGCTGTGGTTCATCCTCTAAAAATAACAAGGGCCCAGGGATTCTCTTGATATTCACATTTTGTAGGTGGTGGTGTTGGAATGGCTTGATTTAGGTCAGCAAATAGATTCTCAAATGGTTGATTTTGTTCACGGTCAAATTCTTGGGGATTTTCCTACTTAGGGGGTAGTATTTATTTGAAAACTAAAGAAACATTCTGAGGGATAAATATTCCAAGATGGTCTCTTCTCCTATACATAAAAAGAATTTATTAAACTAGGACCTATATTTAAAAAGGATTTGGGAAAAATGACCCTTAGGATAAGTTTAGATTGATACCATCCTTGGAAAAAACTCCAAAAATGATCAAGAAAATAAATGTCTTATAAACTTAGAGCATACCACTCATTCATTCAAGATTGGACATCTTAAACAACACATAATTAACTCATTTGGCTCATTTATAGTATCAACCAGGGACATAGACTTGAAATAGTGTCTGGAAAGTATATGCTCCAAACTATCTTAATTGCCACTTATCTAGACTATTGAATTTAAAATACTTGAAAGCTTCAAATGCTAAACTAGAAGGAATAAGTTTAATCTACTAAAAATAGTAATCATAGATAGGCACTGCTCTATCTACCTTTGCTATAGGAACAAATCACTAGTTCTGTTACCAATGACTATAGGAACAACATAGATCTCTCTAAATATAGGAAAGCATGAAACATATCCTCACTAACAATATAATTCACTCACCAAGTGGGCCCCCTTGGATGAGTGAATAGGATAAAATCAAGATAATAAGATAGAACTTGCAAAGTACATTCTATTCATTCATTGAAAGGTACACTTGAAATAAAATAGAACTAAATTCTATTTGTTGTTTACATAATTAAAATAACTTTCCTAACTTTCTCCAATCTTTTGAAAGTTAAGTCAACAAATTATTTATAAACAAACACTAAGAAACTAACTCCCAAAACTATGATAAATCTAGAAATGAGGATCAATTAAGATTCATAATGTTACACAACAGAATCAATAACTTTTGAGAACAAGTCTTTCTAGGAATATAGTAGGTCGTGCTCCTAGATCTGTGCCCACGTATAATGAAAAACCGATTGACTTCTGCAAAGAAGGGTGATGCACGGTTATGTATTTATTATCTTAGCTGCAAAGTTGATCTTGTCAATCCCACCATGCTGCTCAAATGAATGCGTCATTGACTTGTTCCTGCATGGAGTTAGTAACACATGCCAAATTTGAAACACATATAATTACATCATTTAAATAAAAAAAGACATTATCTCATTAACTAACTCTTGCATGATATGCGGCTATAGGAACCCTAACCCAAAACAACTTAGGAGAGATGAACATTAAATAACACACATATATATCTACTTAATTCATCTATCATATTCTATTCATAAGTTTTAATCAGAAGTTGCAACTTAGATCATATATCCTGCCGAACTATAAAGTATTTGAAAGTATTAGCCATCATGAATTGACACATATAAAAACCATACATATAACATCATCCAAGTTTGCATAAACCATATAAAAATACCCTAACAAGTCACATAAAAACATCATAAAACATGCCATTAGTACGACTCATCATTCATTACAATGATTTTTTTAATAATTTTGCACAAACAAGAAATATGAATAGACAAAATAAGAAGATATTGAAGAGGGATACATTTGTTGCAGCTCATGATGAAGAACCTGCATCATACAGGGTATTTCCCACATATGAACCAAATAATGAAATGATAGAGTTCATGGTTGTTATTCCCCCAGCTAAAGATAATAGTCAAATAGAGAGTTAGATAGATAGATTTGAATTTCACTTTAGCACCCTCCAAATGGGTTTTTCCAAGGTTAAAAATGTGGACAAAATTAATGTGTTGAAAAAGACCAACCAAGTGATCTACAGTTTACTGATAAAGATGGAGAGAGAGAAAAGTAAGCTGGAGAGAAGAATAGAAAAATTACAGGTAGACCTAGAAAGTGAAAGAGAAAAGAAGAAGTAAGAAGATAGAAAGTGAAATAAATTATAGAAAGGGATAAAAAATTATGCCTCTATAGAAAAAATTGCAAAGCAAGAATAGATGGAGACAGAAGTGAAGGAACTAAGAGAAAAATTGGATGAAAGAAATGAAAAAATTGAGGATATTGTAAATTTTTTTTTGCAAGAAGTCTACAAAACTACAGACATCTATTTGATATCCAAGGGAATTAACAACTGCATTCGTGCCTCATTAAGGGTATCATCTATCATTCATAAATGTTAGAAACTAAGGGAGAGACAATAAATTTTGGAGAAAGATGATAAAAAGATCAAGAAGCTTAATGAAAATAGAATCGAATTGTTAAATGTTGGTTTGCCAAATGTTGTTGAGACATCAATGAAATTTGTTGGAAGAGAAGCTTTCAAAAAAAGGCTGGAGGACAAAATGAAGTATGAATTAGACAAACTTCCCAAGAACACAACTCATCACATCTTTCTAAATTACATACAATCATTAACAACTTTGAGCAAAGTATTAACTGAAACATTGGTTTCAAGTCAATCTTCCAAATATGCATTGCTGATGAAGTTGTAAGTGACTCACCATACTTTAACAAAAATTGAACTTCCATTAAATGTAGAGTGGAGCACCCTACAAAAATTGGCACAAACATCTCATCAATCATAGTATGTAAAATGAATTTCAAGGTTTTGTGCTATAATGTTATTCTCTATATTTAATTTTTCATGGATTGAATTAATTTTTAAGTTTGAAATCTATTTTTGGAATAGGAGAAATGCAGTAGTTGCTAATTTTCTAATCCGGCCAATGATGGTCATAGATACGTGCATAATTATAAAATTGTACTGAGGTTATGATATTGATTTTGATGTTGAGTCTTGACTCTTCACATGTTGCAAATCAACTTGAAGCTGTTGTTGCTCCCTTATTTCTATAAAAGGGAATTTAGGGTCATTTGCTTAGGGTATAATATGACTATACTTCGAAAGAATTGATGAAAATCTAAACATGTCTAAATAAACATCAATCTATTAATATTAAATAAATACATTATGCTATTTTGTATCTGAAAATAGAAAGTTGAAAAATACAATTGGAAATCAATAATCATTTCTTGCAAAAGTTGACAGACACATAAAATATCATCAAGTTATCAACCACAATATTAAAATAACATATTATTGTAATATGAAGGATGAGATATAATAAAAAAATTAATAAATACCTAGGAACTGGTTAGTGCTAGTGCTAAATCTCTTAAAGTCTCCATTCCTCCTCAAAAAAACTAGAGATTCCTTGATTCTTATCTGTGTTACTATTCTATTCACTCCAAGTCTACATACCTTTGTTGAACTACATCTCAATGATACCAGTACATGAGTCAATTGTCCCAATGGAAGTTTGGTTTGAAGTGTTGCCCAAACATGTTCTTTCACTTTTGGACCTCAATATTTTCAGTGCCCTATCATAAGGAAAAGTGTTGACTTCATACCTAAATGTATAGATTCTCAAGAAATTTTCCAAATTCTTGTCTAGTTTGTTTCTTAGATTTGATTTTAGGAACCCCAAAGCACTAAAAAATCTCTCATCCTCCACTGAATCCAATATCATGGTAAGACATAAATAAAAAAACTTGAAATATTTTGATATTGAATCAAGCAATAATTTTCTGTGACCTAGTCCAAAGCCTTTTTACTAATCCCTCTTTGTGGGGGTTCTGCATTAGGTCATATTGATCCCTCATTACACTAGAAAAATGGACCGATTTCTCTCTAAGAAGATTTTCATTTAAAATTTCATTTATAATTACTCCATTGATTTTTTTGGGTTGGAAAATTATTTTACCAAAGTCAATATCTTACTTTTAAAATCATCTGAATTGTTCAGAGACCAATATTGAGGAAAAACAATAGACATGGCTTCAAGTAGTTTCTCAAGAGGGAATCTGATTCTAATTTGTGAGGAAATATCATAGGAAATTTTCTTCACAAAAGTAGTTATAGACTCAATAATCTTGCTAAAATTTTCCCTTAAGACTCTTTCTTGTCGCTTCCTGGGGCACTTTCCTAGTTCCTCAGGCTTGAAAGTGGTGAAGTAGTGCATTGGTATCTCAACTCCACATACAATGGCACATAACTCCACATTTTCATTGATCTATAAAAAGTTATCAAGATTGTCCAAATCTGTGAGTGTCCGCCTCCTAGAAATTTTAACATTAGACAATGTTGGTTGAGATTGACAAAGATTATCGAGGGTCATGCATGTCATCTTACATAGCTTAGCATATTCTACAATATACATAGCTCGTTGATGGGATGTTTTCATAATATTCCTCATTTCCTCTAGCATGGGGAGAAGAGTTGCTAAAGTTAAGAGCGTCTCTATATTACTTAACCTCCAAAGTAGGCTAGGAAATTTTGGTTGTTCTGATTCATCCCAATTTGTGTAAAATAGTCCTAAGGATGGATAATCTAAAAAAACTTGATGCACTGGTCCATGCAAAGAGATCCATCTGGTATCATTATCCTTAAGAAGATTTTTCCCATCAGTTATTCCATCAACAAAGTGTTGAAATTCCATGAATCATTTGGGACTTCGACATAAGTGTAAGTAGATCAAGTCTCTCTGATTAAATGTTTAATTTTTTTTATTGGAGCATGTTTTCTCACAATTCTAAAAGATAGATTCATTATGTGGGCCATGTAGTGAATGCCATAAATGAATGGTGCAAAATAAGTTTCCATCTTTGTGCAAAGACCGTTCCTATGACCTTACATTATTGAATCTCCAACACACACAATATTTTTGGCAATTTTCATGTCATCCATACCTCCATATTCAATTAAAGAACTCTTTACCAGCTGAAAATTTTTTTCAGCTGTCGCACTAACGTTCATTTTAGAAACAAATAGTAGATGAGGTTGGCAAGCATGATTTTGTATAGTGTAAACATGCATGCGTACCCAGGTAGTATTATCTACTATTGTAACTTTGTCTAAAGACAATGAAACAAACTTTAACTCTTATTTTTACCTTTACATCTTCTTTTTCAACCTCAACAAGATAACTTGTCCATTCCCATCCACTATTTACTAACCAATGACTAATGGGATTGTTAGGAACTTTTAATAAGTGTAATAAACCACTCATTGGTGGGTAATCTATGAGAGCATGCCCTCTGCTCAAAATATAAAAATTAACACTTAATTGAAGAGATTTTCCTAGTTCTACTTGCATTTCTTTTCCAAGAAAAGGTTCAATAGAGCCTTTAACTTCAGCAGGTTTCATCTGTAATTTTCTCTTAAAATAAAATTCCTTAGCATTCCTAACATACTTACATTCCTCCTTTGTCTTCCATCATATCACTGATTGTTCAACTCTATCTATCCTTTTCTTTTTGTAAACTTTACCCATATGATTTTCTATGACATCAATTTTTAGCCGCAACCTTTTTTGCTTGTTACATTTCCAAGTGAAAACTGTACACTTGCATTCTATATGAGGCTTTTCTTCAATTGGATTAGAAACTAGTTCGATGAATAGATACTTTAATGCCCAAGTAATTTAAAAATTCCTCACTGAAAGATTCAATGCCATATCCTTTTTTGATTTGGATTGATCATTCTTTGAGTTGGATTGATCTTTTTTTTATTTGAGTTGATCTTTCTTTGAGTTGGGTTGATCCTTTTTTGATTTGGCTTTTCCTTTCCCCTTCCATGCATTATCATCTATGGTATTATCACCCAAGTTTATTATATCATTTTAGCTAACCTCGATATCTACCAGAAAATCTTCTTCAAGTTCATCATGATCTGAGATATCAGGTTCACCACCTTCTTCAATATGTGGTGAAGGTTGTGAATCTTGTCCTTGTCCTTGTGATGATGTACCTTCATGATTTTCACCACAATATTTTCTAAGGGAAAATTACAAAGACAACATTTTTCATTTTTTTGGCCTCTCTCGACCTTCCCCACATTCGAGATTCCTACACTTCTTCCTGGTTAACACCTCCAACAAAATAAAGGTTGAAAAAAATATCAACTTGTTCAAGAAATAGTAGACCATATGATTCATTGTCCCTACAACCTACAATATTAGAATCAATAGTAGTAGAAGAAGTAGTATCAGAGGTATTTTGGATGGAATCCTCTTGGTTAGGACTAGGGTCATGTTATTGACGAGCTCGAGAAGGTAGATAAGGCTCTCCTTGATAGTCTGGATTATAATTCTAAATATGCAAGAGCCTTCATACGCCATAGGCTATATTTATGCTTCTTCTTCATCATCTGATTCTTCATATGCATTAGTGCTGCTACTAGGTTTGTTAAGCCCATGTCCATGATAGCCAACACTAGTTTTATCTAAATAGGATTTCAAATTTAACATGCAAAGGTTCAAGAAGACCTTTTCCTTTTCCAGGAGGAATTTTTTTGTCATGTCCCATTTTTTGCATAAGTTGATAGCCCATATCATACTTTTTAGGTGAGATGTCAGTATGTTTGTCATTTTGCTCAGGTTCTTTACTCTTGTAGAGTAAAGTAACAATTTAATCCCTTTCTAGCTCTAGGGGAATTGTGACTCTAATCATTCCAGTTTTCTCATGAATAACATGTGTTGTAATTGATGGAGATGATTTTCCATGTGATTTTGAAGAGTTGGGAAAAGTATCCACTTGGATAGGTTCCTGTTGTAATAGGTCTTACAAGTATTATTTTTCCATGATTTGATATAGGTTCTTTTTTTTATTTGTCAGGAGGCGATCGTTATTTTTTTATGAGGAACCATTCAATCTAATTTCTTAGGACTATTATAGGCACACACTAAATCTATAGGAATGGTAATCTCAATTCCATCATGAGGGAATTTTATGCAACAATGATATGTTAAAGGTACTACTTGCATTGCATGGATCCAAGGATGACCCAAAAGTATGTTGTATACCAAGGGAATATCCAAGACTTGACAGATGATATCCCGCTGAACAGGAATTACCTGAATAGGAAAGACTACTAGGCCTTTAGAAGAGCATTCCTCTTCATTATATGCTTTGATCATTATCTTACATTAGGGATCAACAACATGCTCTGAGAAACCAAGATCTTTAACCAGTTTAAAAGTACAAATGTTCAAACTCGTGCCACCATCTATCAAAATGCGCTTAACTTGAAACTGGTGGATGTAGACATCAATGTGGAGAGGCTGATTATGAGGATGATTGAAAGATGTGTCATCTTTTTCTGAGAAAGTAAGAGAAGGTGGAGAAGAGAGGTGAATGACCATGGACTGGAACTTGTCAAAATCTAGGTCTTTAGGAATGTTTTCTACAAAAATGGCTTGATCAAGAATCTCCCTATGGGTAGGAGATATTTGCAGGAGCTCAAGTATAGATATATGATCTAAGGTGTGTTGAGTTTGGTTAACCAAATTAAGATCATGTGCAGTCAAAATGGTAGCTGGTTGAGTTGTTGAAGTTGATATCTGCTAAGGAGTAGAGGAGGAAGATGAAGCTTCTCTTGAAGGAGTGATTTTTTCTTGAGAGCAGATGACTACATTAGATGATTTAGCTTTAGATTTTCCTTTAGCATGATCAGAAGATTCAATCATTTTTATCACATTGTCATTGTTAGAATAGGTATAGGCAAACTTGTTATCCTTCACCTTGGAAGATTCCCCTTTTTCAAATTTAGTAAAAGGCTCTTTGAAAGCCTTGTGGTCATTATTAGCTTATGAGGAATCAACCACAATAGTCCCATTATCAATTAGATCTTGAATCAGATTTTTGAGTTTCATACATTCATTAGTTTTATGGCCTTTGTTGTGATGATAATTACAAAATTGGTTGTTGTTCCACCATTTAGGCTTGATCTCAGGATTTTCGGGCCTTGAATCATTAGGAAAAGTAATAATTTGATTAGCTAAAAGTGTCTTCAGAGCATTCTCAAGTGATTATCTGAGAGGAGTAAAGTTTCTCTTAGTCTTAGAAGCCCAAGGCTTATTAGTTTTAGCCTTCACAACAGTAGATAGATTGAATGCTTTCTCTTTAACAATTGTAGACTATGAAGTTGTAGCCACGATTCCATCATTGATAACATTCTTGTTCCAGAATTTATTTTTATCTTTGTTATGTTGGTTATTAGAAGAGGATAGATTAAAGAGTTATATCACCCTTATAGACAAGGACATCCTCTATGTGAATAGATAGTTCAACCAGTTTTTGAAATGAAGTATGAGTTTGCATTTGTAATGCATAATTCATTTCAGGAACTAGAGAGTTGATGAATATGTCGATCTTTTTAGTCTCAAGAATTTGTTGAGGGTAGCCCGAGTATAGATTTGTCCATCTTTGAAGGAAATTCACAAAAGATTCACCTTGATGTTGTTTGATGTTACAAATATCAAGCATAGTGATAGCATGTTGATTATTGTAGGAGTATTTCTAATGAATCTTTGCACTAGTTGGTAAAAAAAATTGACAGGAGGAGATAGTCCAGTGAACCACTCCATAGCTTGACCACTAAGATTCCTAGGAAAGAGTCTCGTGAGATAGGTGGGTTCATGCAAGAGCTCCATGCTAAGTGCAAAAACCTCCCTAATATGACCATGAGGGTCTTTTCTACCATCATACTTTTCATATTTAGGAAACTCAACCTTTTGAGGAAAGGTGGCATGTGTATATCTTTTTCAAAAAGAAATGAGAAAATAGCCTCAAGAGAAAAGGATATTCTTAGTTTATCTTTCTCTTTTTCTAAGCATTGCATATGCTTAATCATATCTTCCATCTGTTTCCTCATGATTTCTAGTTTATATGGTTCTTCCTTCTTGATTATATTGTCAACATCAAAGTTGTGTGGTAGCTTAACTCCTTGTGAGGCTAGATGTAAGAAGTATTGATCTTTGTTCTTATTTAATGACAACTTCATGAGTATTTGCAAGCATTCATCTTGTTGAAACTATAAGATGTCTTTCTTAGTTATTTCATTGTTTGAATCACCACCTTGTGAGCAATGTGATCCATGTCTAGTATGTTGAGAGTTGTGTTGAGAGACAAGTATATAGTTGGGAGACTCTTGGTTATTTTGTCTAAAGTGTTTATCACCCAATTTATTTAGGAATTCCTTAATCCTCTTGCTTCATTTGTACATGATTGGAGTGTAAGAAATAATATGTGCCAATCTAGGAGAGGATAAAGTAGATTCGCTAGAGATGTTAGAAAAGGGTTTGAAACCCCAAGGTATATGACTTTATTTAGTTGAGCTGTCAAAGAGAGCTTTGGATTGTTTTCCTTCAGGGATCTATGATCTAGTTGTGACCGACATGAAAGAAGATTTTCAAAAGCCAAATAGGATGAATTATTATGACTTGATGTTCAAGCTAGGTAAGTAAAGATGTTCACTTGTTCAAAGTGTAAGAGTGTAAGAGATATAGAGTAAAGATAACTTGCCACAAGGTTTCCAAGCTATAGGGAGATATCTATGTATGACACTTGTAAACAAGAAAGAGATTAGATAGAGAATTCAAGAGATTTTTTCAAAGAGATGGTGGACAAGTGAGCATTCTACTAGCCAAGTATGTATTCAAGAGACCAAATGAATCTTTTCTAGCTAGAGGTAATTCCTAACATGTTAGAATGTACCAAATAACAACATAAGCTAAGGATAGAAATGGGGAAGCAATATTGACAATGTTTAAGCTTATTCCAAGAGTTTAGTTCAAAGGATTGCAAGTGTGATTGACAAGTTTGGAGCATTCCCTAGACAAGGTTCATTTTGAAATCATGTAGTGAACAAGCAATAGTCTTAAGACAATCTAACAAGGGACAAAGCAACCTTGTGGATACAAGCATATGTGAGGTCTTAGTAAGGTGTAACAATGTTCAAGTGTATAAAGTGTATGTTCAACAAATTTTTCTACAAGTCTTAGCACAAGAAGACACATCAAGCAATCTACCTAAGGTCAAGTGGGTAGTATTCCAACCTTTGCCCACAGCTTGGTACCCCTTTGCCTCACACAAAGTGATGTTGGATTTGTCATGGATTTTCATACAAGGGAGTACATATGGTGAGTGTCTTGGAGTGATCTAGGTTAAGTCCACTTGGATCAATCCTTGTGCAAAGGAAGGCACACAACCAAAAAGGATAGCTTCTAAGTCCTAAAGTGTTTAGTAAGGGCCTCCGTTCATGACCACCCCTTGTAGTTCCGCAAGCAGAATTAAGGCCTATAGACCTACAAGAACTCAAGATGCATAGTCTCACAAGAAATTTTTGGACCTCTTGGCACTATACAAAGTGAATGTATTCCCCTTGTAATCTTTTAAACAAGATTACAAGTGCCCAATCAAGTATAGTTTTTCTTAACAAGATTTAGGCAACTAGGCCCTACACATGAAGAAGAATTAGGAATAGAAAGTAGAAAATTATTCTCTTTGTTTGGATTGAAATAATATTTTGATTATAGTGGGGTGGAGTAGATGGATTTTATTGTTCCCCGCTTGGGTCGTTCCCAAAATATTGCTCTCTTGGCAGGCCCTCTAAAGATAAATACAAGAAAAGAAATGGATAGCTAGTGGAGGTCTAGATTTTTTATTTTCCCATGAGGAAAAGAGCATACTCTCCTAATCCATAATTTATCCCAAACACACAAAGAACATGTTCATTTAAGCAAGACTAATTTCAAGTGGCCAACCAAGTAGGTCTAGATTTATGATTTTCTAAGAGGAAAAGAGAATACTCTCCTACTACTCAACCAATCACAAAACAATAAGCCTTCTTGTTAAGCTAGGTGCCTAGAAATAAAATGTAAGAAAACACATAGTTTATTTGTATCTCCAAGGCAGCCTACAAGACAAATAATTAGTAGTTTCAAGTTGGAGTCTTTGACAAGAGAATCCTACATCACAAAACATTAGTAGGCATGGAGATATGGAGCTCTTTTGATAAGAAAGCCCTACAGAACCACAAGTTAGGTTATAAAAAGTATGCAAATAGAAGCAATATCCCTTCAAGATCACTTGTTAGTCACTCTTAGAAGACCATAAAATCAGAAAATTTAAGAGAAATCAAGCAATCTCAACCTAAACCTGGATTGTGACAAAGATAAAATATTGGTGACAGTTAATTAGTCTGTCAGAAAATCATACGACAAACCTTAACGAAGTAGAATGAAATTCTAGGGCCATGCAATATACCTTATAAAGGCTGTGTGATATTTCATAGTAAAGCAAGGTGATATTTCTCTATATAGTAGAACAAAATTTCAAAAAATTGTAGAGTTTCACCTGGTAGTGGAAATGCCACCTAGGTATAATAAGAAATGTTGTACAACTTTTGTGCCAATAAAAATAAAATGCCAAACTTGTAACAACAAAATATTGAAAGTGAAAGAAATGGAGCCAAAGTTGAATGTCAAGCCCCATAGTGGGTGCCAAATAATGTGTGATCAAAAGTGTGACACACTGCTATGAACCATTACACTTGAGAGAATCCATGCAATAGGAAATCTTAAGAATTGGCTCATAGCTTCCTAGTTGAAGTGAGTTTAATCCTTCACATGATGCTCATCAAATTGGCATAGAGGATTAGTGACTTGACTACTCCAAAATGGAAGATTCAAGTGCAACAATGAAGCTAAGATGAAATAATGAAAGCTAAGAATGAGAGATTAAGATATAATGTATGAAAGAAATTAGTATTCTAGAATGAGAATGAAAGAAAGGAAACTAGATTAACAATGCAATATTAAGCTATAAATTAAGTTAAGCTAAGAAATGAAAGATATAAGAGCTAAGAATTCAAATTAGAAAGATTACTCTAAGAAAGTAAGAATGAAAGATTTATAGATTAGGACATGCAAGATTAGGACCCTTGAGCCAAGAAAGAGCTTCCTTTTAAAATAATTTCCTCAAGAATGAAGGGATACAATTAAGAGGCAAAAGAATGAGTGGATGAGATGAAGAGGAAAAATGAGATGCAAGGTTAGGTAGAGATGAGTGGTGAGGATTAAGAGGAAAAAGGGAAATGTTAGGTAAGATAAGATAAAATAGCATTTGAAAGAAAAAATCCATTTTAATTTCTAATTAATCAAGATTAAGTATGTGCACACATGTGAATATGTTCTTTTAATAAAAGTGTAGGAAATCTATATTAAAAGTAAAGTATTAAATAAATATGAAAGCTCTAGAAATTAGACCATAGTATAAGCTTGATATAAGATTTTTTATTTAATTATGCAAAGGGGATTTTTTAGGTTACTCTACATAATGATGTTTAGAAAGAGGCAATTTGATCAAAAGGAGGGCTCAAGTTCTAGCAAACCAATTTTAGGTGATTACAGTTCCATGGTACATAAGATTATATTTTTTAAGAAGGAGGTGTGTAGACCTTATGTCTAAGGTTGAAGATCGTCATCTGGTTCTTTTCATGAGTTATGGCTGATTTGGTGGAGGTTGGTTACAGTGCAGTAATAGAGGATTATGATAGAGATGGTCTCTCAATTTGTAGGATAACTAGGATGCAAGCATGGATAATGTTATGTGAGATTTAGGGTTGGCATAAGACACATGGGAGAATATTCTATGAGATTATTGGTTTGCTAGGATTGTGGTGACATCAGATGTGGCGCATGATCTCACAAACACCTATTTGGGGTCGACCAAAGGAGATAATGTGTTCAGAGGGTTTCTAGTGTGTATTATGGATCATGGTGCACATTTGATGATTTTTATTATTTGTATACTTGTTTAAGATACTGTGTGTATCTTAGAAAGGGTCTATGTATTCATTTGTGCATTAGGGAAGTCCTAACAAGAAAACCTAATTTCTTGTTGTAAGTTGTATAAAGTAAAGTCATTCCTTGGAGTGCAGTATGTGTTTTTGGTTGTGATCTTGTTGTTGGGGGGTCTGCTAGATGTGGAGAAGAGATTATTCACTGAACAGTTCATTAGAACTATATAGGAAAGGATAGTTGTTGTAAGTCAGTTCATTACTGTTATTGTATATACTTATACGTTTATTTGGACAATAGATCCAGAAGGTGGGTTTAACCTTCAAAAAGGTGGATTTAACATTTACTTTGGGAAGTGTTCTTGGGAAGTGATCCCACCTTTGTAATCAACTCCTAACATGGTTGGAAAGAATCCTAACAAGGTCTTTCCTTTAAAAGGGACATGTACTAAATGTAAAAATAAGCTCCTAATAGGGCTAGGTCTCCTAATGTGGACATAATATTTCTAGTGCATTATTAGTGGATTCCATCCCCACCATGGTTTTTACCTTAACATGGTTTTCATCAATAAAAAATTCTTGTGTTATGGTGTTCTAATTTTTTGGTGTTCTTATGGTTATATTATTGCTTTAGTTTGTTTAAAGTAATCAACTTAAAAGGGTTTAAGCTTCATATTTAGAACACAACTGATAAACCCCCCCTCTCATTTGTGTTGGTGAATTTGTATTGCTAACAGTTTTCCCAAAGTTTCATTAAGTACAACATCAAAATGAAATGGTTTACATAGAGCTTTTGTGCTATAGTGCGTACACACAATAGAGCATATGCACTATGTGATAATAGGGAAAGGCTTAAGAGAGGGAGAGAGAAAGAGTGAGAAGGTGGGGGTGTTGAGAGAGAGAGAGAGAGAGAGATTTTAATAATTGACTATAAATGGTTTGTATTAAATTTTTTTAAGAGTTTGTTATACTTTTGATAATGATATTATTGTGTCAAGTTAGACTCGAATGCATTGCACAACCCTTACACAATTCAAAATCCTTGGGAACCCATAGAATATAGAAGATTGATTTCCATCTAGTCCATGCCTAGTGCACCTGTTGTTTCCTAATGGGTTGTAGGTGGTCCTAGGACCCCTTAGATCTCATTATGATCCATTAGGACACCTTAGGACCCCTGACCACACATTATTATATTGAGTAGATGTAGTTGCAATCCCATGTTCATCAAGAATATTCCTTGCGCCATGGAGTAATTTAGATCATCCATTTTTGTAATGGTTCATAAGGGGTCCTATGACCACCTTCAACACATTATGACCCCTTATGATACATTAGGACCACTTAAAACTCATTAGTGTGTTCTATGATAGTTAATGCATTCAAAGGGTTTCTTATGGGTTATAATGTGTCCTGATGGGT
This sequence comes from Chamaecyparis obtusa, assembly GCA_027943335.1. Taxonomy (NCBI): domain Eukaryota; kingdom Viridiplantae; phylum Streptophyta; class Pinopsida; order Cupressales; family Cupressaceae; genus Chamaecyparis; species Chamaecyparis obtusa. The sequence continues at coordinate 300,967 of BSBK01011744.1, forward strand.
CCAAATGTGTAATAAGGGGTCATAATGGGTCATAGGTAGTCCTAGGACAAATTAGGAACCATTAAGACACCTTAGGACCCCTTTACTAGAATTTAGTATATTGAATAGTTGTATTTTCAATCCCATGTTCATCAATAATATTCCTTGCACCACGAAGTAATATAGATCATGTAATTCCGTAATGGGTCCTAAGGTGTCCTAGGACTGCCTACAACCCATTATGACCCCTTGTGATACATTAGGACCACTTAGAACCCATTAGTGTGTCCTATGATAATTAATGTGTTCAAAGGGCTCTTGATGGGTTATAATGTGTCTTGATGGGTCTTAATGTGTCATAAGGGGCCATAATGGGTCATAGTGGGCCTTAGGATTCCTTAGGACCCATTACAACCCATTAGGACCCATTAGAACACTTTATGAACCATTATGATCCCTTACTACACATTAGTATATTGAATAAATGTACCTACAATCCCATATTCATTAAGAATATTCTTTTCACCATGGATTAATATAGATCATGTAATTTATTAATGGGTCATAATATGTCCTAGACCGACCTATGACCCATTATGACCCCTTGTGATACATTAGGACCACTTAGAACCCATAAAATGGTTAATGTGTTCTAAGGGTTCTTAATGGGTTATAATGTGTTATGATGGGGCCTAATGTGTCATAAGAGGTTGTAATGGATAATAGGTGTTCCTAGGACCCCTTATGACCCATTAAAACCCATTAGGATACATTAGGACCCATTAGGACCCTTATCTCATGATTTCCAGTAATTGTGATATTAAGGACCCTTTAAGACTGCTAAGAATATATTTTAGGGGTCCTAAAGGGTCATAAGGGGTCCTAAGACACATTAATCCCCTTAAGACACTTTACAACCCTTTAGGACCCCTACTAATAATTCTTAGGGGTACTAAGGGGTTTTAATTTCTCATTAGGTGTCTTAGGACCCCTTAAGACCCCTTATGACTCCTTAGAACCCATAAGAATAAATATTAGGGGTCCTAATGGGTTGTAAGAGGTCATAAGGGTTCCTAAGACCCCTTAATACCCCTATGACCCTTGAGGACCCATAATAATACATCTTATAGGTCCTAAGGGGTCATAAGGAGTCATAAGGCATCCTAAGACCCCTTAATACCCCTTATGACCCTTTAGGACCCCTAATAATAAAACTTATGGGTCTTAAGGTGTTTTAAGGAGTCATAAGATGTCCTAATACTACTTAAGAGACCTTAAGACCCATTAGGACCCTTAATAATACATCTTAGGAGCCCTAGGGGGTTGTAAGGAGTAATAAGGTGTCCTAGGATCCCTTAGAAACCTTTATGATCCTTGAGGACCCATAAGAATACATCTTAAGGGTCCTAAGTGGTCATAAGGTGTCAAATGGCCACTTAATACTAATTACAACACTTTATCATGCCAAATAATACATTGTATGGGTCCTAAGGGGTCTTAAGTGATCATAAGGTGTCATAGGGCCCCTTAATACCCCTTAGGACCCATTGGGACATTTAAGATGCTTGTAAGGGGTCATAATGTGTCCTATAACATATTAATGTATCCTTAAACCTCTTAAGACCCATTACAAACCATTAAGACCCCTAATAATTCATATTAGGGGTCCTAAGGGGCCATAAGAGGTCATAAGGTGTAATAGGACCCCTTAAGACCCCTTACAAAACCTTAGGACTCATAAGATGGTTGTAAGGGGACATAACATTTCCCATGACCCATTAATGTGTCTTAGAACCCCTTAAGACCCCTTACAACACATTAGGACCCCCAATAATACAACTTTAGGGTCCTAAGGGGTTGTAAGGGGTCATAAGGTGTCATAGGACCCCTTAAGACCTCTTACAAACCCTTAGGACCCATAAATGGTTGTAAGGGGTCATAAGGTTTCCTAGGACACATTAATGTGTCTCAGGCTCCTTAAGACCCTTTACAATGCATTAGGACCCTAAGAACACATATTTGGGGTCATAAGGGGTTGTAAGGGGTCATAAGGTGTCATAGGACCTCTTAAGACCTCTTACAACCCCTTAGGACATGTAAGATGGTTGTAAGGGTTCATAAGGTATCCTAGGACACATTAATGTGTCTTAGTACCTCTTAAAACCCCTTATGACTCCTTACGACCCATTAGGCCCCCTAAAAATATATCTTCAAGTCCTAAGTGGTCGTAAGGGGTCATAATGGGTCATAGGACCCGTTAAGACCCCTTATAACCCCTTAGGACCTGTAAGATGGTTGTAAGGGGTCATAAAGTGTCCTAGGATACATTAATGTCTCCTAAGACTCCTTAACACCACTTAAAACCCATTGGGACCCCTAAGAATACATCTTTGGGGTCCTAAGGGGATGTAAGGGGTCATAAGATGTCTTAGGACACATTCAAACCCTCTACAAACCATTAGGACCTCTAAGAATGTTTGAGTATCAAATGTAGTTATGGTAAGTGAGTTTTCAAAATTTCATGATGTAGATTTGATTACAGGATGATCAATTATTATGTTGTTATTAATGTCAACTATTGACCTAGTGTTTCTAGTATGTTGTTGAGTATAAGTATGGTGAACAAGGTTTTGTGATACATCTTAGTTGTAGCAATCCTTATGAGAGACTTGTTGGTGTCTTTGAATGTCGAATGTATGACCTCTACTATTGATGTAGATCGGTAAGAAAGTTATGATATGATGAAGGTTGATAGTGCAACTGCTAGAACAGTTAGTGAAAGGTGATAGATGATTTGAATGTTTTGTCAAACCTATGATGAGTTATATGGCACGGTCATAGGAGAAGGTTTTTGGTAGTGTGTAGAAGCCATGGATGCAAAAAAAACTTATTTGGTTGATCGGTGAGAAGATATTGTAGTTACAAAAGTGGTTTTAGGATAAAGAGCTTATGTTCTTGAGCTAATGATGGTAGATCTTGAAATCAATGACCGATATGGAAGCACTAGTGAATAAAGTTGAGTTAGTCAAGATCTGGTGATGTGTCTTCATGATTGGAGGTGATGATCTAGCATCACATTATTTGATGCTACCATGAGGAGAACATTATAGAGGAAGCAAGTGTTTGGTCAAAACGTGCTCAACCCCTTGACACAAAATTCTATGTAAATCATTACATTGACCGACATGGTCTTGGAAATTTGTTTTATACATTGAATTTTGTTTTTTTGTGCATTGGATTTGAGTGGGATATTTTAAATTCAAGTCTATTTCAAATTTAAGGCTTGATTAAGGCGGTGGACTTAAACATTTAGTATATAATGGATGAAGTTGAGTGTTTTGTGTGTTGATCATGTGTTGGGCTAGTGTGCTTGAAAAGTGCAAGTTACGATCAAGCTAGGGAAGAGTTAAGTGTGTTGAGAAGAGATTGTGTGTTTTAGTGAATATGATCAAGAAAAGGTAGTGTTATTCTACAGATCATTCTTTATGTTATTCCCTAACAGTTGCAATAGTCAAAACCCTTAACTGTGTGGATCTTGATAGATCCTTATTTTAAATCCTTTAACATGATGATACATTAGCTTGTGTCTAAAGCCATCTAACAAGGCTACTCTTAACACAGTAAAGCTCCTAACATGGATAGAGGTAAATCCCTTAACAGGGTGGAACCTAATAGTGTCTTTGTAAACTCCTAACAAGCTTAAGCTCCTCACAAAGCGTACTTCAGAAGAGTGCATAGTTTAGTGGGTACTAATTCCCATTGTGGTTTTTTCCAAATTGAGTTTCCATAAGAAAAATATGTGTGAAGTGTTTCATTTCTTTGTGGATGTGCTTGTGTTTGAAGTTTTTATTTTCTTCTATTAAGTTAATCTTGTGAATACTATAATAAGTTTAAGAGATTAAAAAGTTGCATAATTGGTAGATTACTGATTCACCCCCCCAGTAATATTGATCTCTTAGGACTAACAATTAGTATCAAATGTTTGGTCCTTTGTTGTGGTCAAGCTTAGAAACTTAAGGTAAAGATCTAAAGATGATGAGAAAGGAAGGTCCTAAATTCACAAGAGAGAACTATTCAATTTGGTACGATCGGATGAAGATTAATCTTAAAGGTATAGGTGACTAGTATTGGGATCATGTGGTTAATAAGTATACTATCCCTTCAGGAACCATGACTACAAATCAATTGAACGTAAGGAAAGAACATAATGCTACTATGGAAGCTATTTCCAATACTCCTTCAGATGCAGAGTTTATTGATGTCAAAGACATAGATACTTCTAATGAGAATTGGGAGAAGTTGACGACTGTCTATGGTGGAGATCCACAGGTGCAGAAGGAAAAGGTTGATAGTTTGAAAGGAAAGCATGATGGCACAAGGATGCAAGAAAATGAGAACATTGAGAAATATAGTCAGATAATCAAAGAAGTTGTTACTCCTATCCGAGGTGCTGGTGGTAATCTTCCCGAGGAGGATGTGGTAAGCAAAGTGTTGAGAAATTTATTGCCTAATTATTCTATTAGGGTTTTAGCTATTCAAGAGCTCAGATCTCTAAGAACTTTTACTATTACTCTTGATGCATTAATAGGGAAATTAACTCCATTTTGTAATACCCCAAAAATGGGCTATAGGTTCATTAACCTCCTATATCGGCACATTGAACGAAATTGACATCAAAGTCCTAACCTAAGGCACATCTAAACATCATCGAATCCTAATTGATTATTCTAAATTCTGCATCGGGGAATATTCCTTATTCCTATTTATCCTAATTATCTTTAATTTAATGATTATTTGGTGATAAATCTTATTTATCCTAAAGTTTGATTAATTGAATATTTTGAATATTTAATTAATTAGATTTAATACTGCCACTTAATTATTTAATTAGATTTAATTATATTTATTCCTAAATTGTATTATTTCATTTTGACAAATATCCTATGACTAATTGATTAAATTATTATTTAATTAATTAATGTCAATTGTCAAATTTAATAATATAGTTTTTGAATAAAAGTTTGATTTAAATAATAATTGATTAACCCATAAATCAATTGTTTTATTTTTAAAAATTAGTTAAGTTGAGGATAAATCACTTTATTTATTAATTTAATTCATAATTAATTATGCACATCCAAAAAGCAGTTGAACTTTAAATCAGAAAATCAATTCAAGTTGTTTTAAAAATAAACTCAACTCTCTTTTGAGTTGAAAGCTGATCTCAACTTTTGATTTAAATCAAAAAGCTATTTTTGCATGATTTTTTGTGAGTTAACTATCTTTAATTTCTTGTTGACTCAAAAATCAATTAGAATGATTTATGGCTTTTTCCATGCATCCCCAAAGCCCTGGATTTCTATAAAATCAAGGTTCAGCTCTTCACAAATCATCTCACAAGTTTGCATACTTATGCTACCAAAATCAATCCATGAATTTGCACAATCATGCTGTTGAATCGACATTTGAAGAATTGAAGCTTCGTTGCAAATCAAAAACTTTTGTAAGATCAATCTTGTTTTTAATCATTTTAGTTTCATATTTAGCATATCATTGTTAGCTTATTTTGCGTATCAGTTTTTCATAAATTCATATCAGTTTATTTCATCTTATTGCATAGAAAAACCAAAAATATAGATTAATTTGCATTCATCTCATATCCAGATTTTGCATTCAAATCCTTCATTTAGGTGTCGTCAAGGTCACTGATCTCGGTCCAATCTGAGAATACATACTCACACCTACTAGAAGGTAGTAAATTGCCTGGTTAGATTAGTTTTCATTTCACTGCATGATTTTGATTTTAAGCTAACCTCTAATATTTTACTGAAGTGTTGTGTCTACAACTAGGTAGAAAATTCACACACACACATTTGAGTTAAGCAATTATGATAATAGCTTGCCAAAAGTTGAAGCTTCTTTCAAATCATCATTGACTCTTGCACCATCTAGGAAAGGAAAGGAGATATCTAATGTATGCACCCTAAAATGGTCACCTAGACTTTCGGCCCCCATTCAACAATTTATCAAATCCCTGCATCAATATTTTAAAAAATCAGCATTTTATCAATTATATCAATTTCCTTGATCAAATCCTATGTTATCATTTATTCGATTATTCCTTGGGCTAACCATTTCATCCTAAGTCTTTATTTATTTAAAAAGAATATTCCCTCCCCTTTTATTAAATAAAAAGCCCCCACTTTTCATCTTATCCTAAGTTGCACAAATAAAGCATTATTCTTATTTTATAAAAAGAAGAAAAACACTTTTTGTCTCATATGGACACAAAAGTCAACTCTTATTTTCCTATTGGAAGATACTTGTGCACATGGATTGCCCCTCTTTCAAGCTCCACCCTTGATTAAATCTTTTGCCTCTTAATCTCCATGGTCCATTCCTTTTCATTTCGTATAAAAGAAGAGCTCTCTTCCTCATTTGCATAATCCATCTCTTTATGCTAATGTTATGCTGCAGGTTTTCTAGGTCATTTGGAGCTCTTTGAAGACATTCTTGCATTCAAGCTTTGAAGAAATTCTTGTTGCATTTCATTTAGCTTGCTTTCTTGCTTTCATAGTTGCATAATCATGGCATTCTTAGTATAGACTTTCTTTATGCTATAGATTAATCTCACATAGTTTAATTAGGAGGGATTGTAAGACTTGTACTTTCCTTTCATAGCCTAGTTTGCACTTTCATTTTCATAGACTAGCTTGCATCCTCATTCTTAGCTTACTTGCATTGCATTTCCATTTGATTCTTTGAGGATATTGGCACTCTTGCCCTTGTCTTCAATTCTGAAATCTCTCATTGTGTGGTTGACTAGCAAGGTCATAAGTTTATTAGCTCTAGCTGAGGGCAATTTTACAATCTTGCAACTTCATACATAGAGAGCTCTAGGTCGCTATTGAAGGTTTCCCTTTCATGGATTTCTTTTGATGTAATGACTTAGAGAAGTGCACTACTTGAGTGTGTACATTTTTGGCACCCACCGTGGGGCAAGACAGCTCTGTTTTGCCTTTTTTTGCTGCATTTCCGCTACAGGTTTCGGTTGATTTTATTTTTTTATGATTTTCATACACTGTCCGTACTACTGTGCATCACTGTTATAGAATCTCACACGAGGTTTCTCTCCGTATCACGTGAAGATTTGTTGTTTGTAGCACTTCTGCATGTGACGAAGTACTTTCTCACGCGGGCTTGTATATTTTCTCGTGTGAGCCAGTACACTTTCTCACGTGAGCTGAAGTACATTCTCACATGGGCTTGTGATTTCTCACACGTGGTTCTGTACTTTCTCATGCGGGCTTGTGCATTCTCGTGCACGGTTCGGTACTATCTTGCACAAAATTCTATGACAGATAGAGACCAGAATTCCAAATTTGTCAGTTTTGTTTGCTGTTTTCAGTTTTCCTACTTTTTAAAAAAAATTCAACATTTTCAGAATCCATGCCACATTGGAAAACTAGCCCCCATTTTTTTGAAATTTTCACATACGGTATCAAAAATTTAAGTGTGATATATCATTGGAAAGCTCTTTCTGAGCCTAATCCAACCATGTTGATTTCATTTTCATGTTTTGTCATTTGATTAGCTATTTTACTTGCAGATTATCTAATTTTTGATGTGCTAACCATTGTGGGGCTAACAAGTTGTGCTTGTAGGTGCTCTCATTACTTGATTATTTTCTCAAAAGAATGCATGTCAAAGCTTCAAATGCACAAGGGCTACTAACAGTTTCTTGGGTGGTAGGAGAAGTATGGTCTTCACCCTTGTGGTGAACTAAAAAATCTTGACCCATCTTTGGATTTTGAAAGCAAGAGGGTAATTGAACATTTGCTTGGCGTGTTTGGGAGAAAACTTTGAGATAGGGGAGTATGCTCTTCACCCTTGTGGTGAAACAAAAACCTTGAACCTCATAAGTTGATCCACTTTTTGTTTAGATCTTTTAGAATCTTTTAGTGGGCCTGCTCTTGAGCAATCAAGAGGAATGACCCAAGTGAGGACAAGCTAATACTGAGCTATTCCAACCCACTATAATCTCAAGGCTATCAATGACACAAAACTTTGGTAGACATAGTGCTTGTCTTCACTTGATGTGAGTACTTGTGGGATTGTGACCATGAGGAAAATGTCAATCAAGAATGCTTAAGGTACTCTTGAGGCCGCAAGGTCCATTACTTGCCACAAGGTAAGGAGTCCCTTTGGGGAGCAAGAGGGGTGCTACGAATAGAAGACCTTACTAAGAACCATAGATAGAGGCCACCCTATTTTTTCCACTTAGCTTCTTGGTGCAAGGATTGATCCAAGTGGAATAACCCAGATCACCCCAAGATTACTCACCATCTATGTTCCTTTGGTTGTGTCATTGACACCTCCATGGAAAAGCCAACATCTATTGTGGGCAACCACTTTATGTGAGGTGATGGAACATCAAGTGTGGGCCAAGTTGCTAAGTATTGAGCCTTTGTCCTTCTAGGATAGCAGGTGCTTGAAGTGTTCTCACTGTGATCTACCCGTGCAAACATTCTTGAACATACGTACAAAAATCACGGTGGTGCTCATAGAATTTTTTGTTTTGATATCACAATTGCTTGTCTTGGCAAGGTTGTTTTTTCTCTTGCACAAGTGTTCTATGACATGTTTGATCACCTACTGTTTGCAAACTTATCTATTATCTACTATTACTATATTTTGAACTTTGAAATCAAACTTGCCAAACTGAAACATTGACCAATTGCCTTTAAAACTTAGTTTTTCATGTTCATTGGTCAAGAGTCGCACTGCTTGCTTGGAAACTATCGCATAGAGTCCTTTTTCTGTCTCACTACTGCTTGGAATCTGAAGTTGATTTGTGTCACTTCCAGTCTTCCTTGGTTAGTCCAGATCTTAGATCTTAGGTGCTATGACATGTTGCTCAATATCCAAATGAACTCAAATGGTATCAAATTGCACAAAATGACTCTTGGTCACCTTTCTTCCACATCTCCCATGTCTTCCTAGTCTTCCATTTTCATCCTTTCTCTTCTTCCTAAATTCTTCATGTCTTCTTGATTCTTTTCCTCTTATTATCTAGTCTACCTTCTTCTATTTCATCTCTTCTATTCATTTCTTCCATGCTTGATTCCTCCTCTTCTAGAACCATGCATTTCAACTACCTTTTTATGGAACCTCTCTTGAGAATGGATGATCTCGAACTCATTGCTCAATTCAAATAATTTTATTCCTCCAATAGTCCTTCTCGATATCTCATGGGTGACAAACTTAAAGAAAAAATAAAAGAAAAGATGATTGAATCAGACGCCTTTGCTAGGATAATAGACATGATCATATCATGACCTTCTTCTTCCAAACATTCTTCATCTTCTAAGTCTTCTCATTCTTCACCTTCCAAGTCTTATCATAACTCTTCGAGACTTTATTCAAATTCTTCATCTTCTAAGTCTCGTCATGAATCTTCTAGACATTATTCACATTCTTCATTATCCAAGTCTTCTTCCTCCACTAGGTCTTCACTTTCCTCTTCTTCACAATCTCATTCCTCTTCTACTTCTCCCAAGAGTCTTACTCCTCAATATGAGCAATATAGTGACACACCCACCTTTGATGACTATGATGACTATTATGATGGCTATGATGATGAACCATATAGTCATACCTATGAAATCTCTATTCCTAAAAGTCCTCCTTGTCATGTGCTCATGCTTACTAAATGGTCATCCTATTGGATAGATCGTGATGGTGATCCATATGATTCTAATTTTGAAAGAGACTTTGATGATTTCTATGAACAATACCTTGATGATGATCCATCTACTTCTATTGAGGAATATAAAATGTACCATGCTGATTTGAAATATAAATATTATAAGAATCCTTCCTCTAAGAACTCTCATGCTGAAAATACAGATTACACTCTCAAGAAAGATTATGTTAATGATAGACCTTTGTCTTGTGATGGTTCCCTTCCATCCCCTACTTCCTCCAATACCCATACACTTCCTAAAGCTTCCGAGTCTTCCAAACCTTTCACAAATCCTTCATCCAATTAAATTCCTAATACTTTTCATGTGGTTCCCTATAGTTATCCTCAAGGGCTACCTCTTAAAGAAACTCAAGCTAACCTTCACTTGGTTGCAAATACTTTCAATAATGCTAAACCTAAAGAGCCTAAGCCTTTATGTGCTATAATGCCTACCTCAGCTAGTCCTTCACCATCTATTCCAAAATCTTTCATGCAATTCCAACATGCTTCTTTGTCCTTAGAAGTGGCTCCATGTCAAGAGGACTTTAAAAATGTTAAAGAAAAGAATATAAAAAAAGATCAAGATCAAGAACCCTCCATGACATCCAATCCTTTTCATGACATCTCTGATCCGCTTCATGGTTCTTTTGATCCTCTACGCTCTTTCGCATTCATTCTACCATCTCCTAAGCAAGATCAAGCTACTAATCACACCATTGAGCTTATTGACAATCAAGATGGCCTTACTTCCATAGAGGTTATTTAAAATAGTGTTGTTACTTCCAATGTTAAGCCTATTGAAAATCAAGAAAAAAATGATGTGTTTATGCTATCCAAAGATACTTGTTAAGATCAAAGGCTTCCATGTTCTTGTTCTCCCACTCCATGTTCACCTCCACTTTCTACTCTTCCTAAGTCTTTGCAAGTTTTGAAAATTCCTATCGAAGAAGTTGCTCCTATTCAAGATTTTCACGATCCTATTGAAAATCCTAATGGTCACTCTAAAGATGTTGATGTCCTTGGCTGTCATATAAATGTTGATGAATTGGTTGATTATCCTTTTGCATCTTCCACATCCATCCTTGGACTTCCTCCACCAATACCAAAGGCTTCATGTCTTCCTTCCATCTTGGGCCCTTACGTCCCTTCACTTTCCCCTCTTAACTCTCCTAATTCTTCATCCATCTTGGGTCCTTATGTCCCTCTATCTCCTATCTTTCCTTAATATCAACATAGATGCATACCTTTGAATCTTTTTCATCCACCCACTCATCTAAACTAGTCATATCCTTCTTCTTCCACAAGTCCCAAGTTGTTTGGAAGTAACTTGAATGTTCAATATAAGAAAAAGAAGCAATACAATAATCCATAAAAAGAAGAAGATCACCATGTCTACTCTAATCGACATGGAGGCATAAAGTCAAAAGAGATATCTAAGAATAAAACTACAAGAAAAGTATGGGTTCCAAAATCCATCATTGAAGATATTCTCTCTAAATCATCAAAAAGAAATGAAAAGCCTGTGACTATATGGATTCAAAAGTCTCTCTTAAGAGAGTCTTATGTTGAACAACAAGTGAAGTTGATATTCAAGCTTCCAAAGGCTTCCACTTCATCTTCTTCCAAAAACATTCTTCCATTCCATGTGCCTGAACCACAACCTCTGCTAAACATTCACCATATTCCTTCTCGTATTCCTTCATTCACATTTTCCCCATCCTCTCACCACCCTTCAAGGTGTGTGTTGATGTTGATCTTTCCTTCCTTTCCATCTACCCTTTCACAATCCTTTCATTCATTGTCCTACCTTCTATCCTTTTTCCTCATTTGCCTATTCCTCCTATCTTCCAACCTCACTCACTTTACATAAAACCTTATCCTCCATTTTTCTCTTCCATATTCATTTCCCTATCAACATCTTTGAGCATATCATTTTGAATCCTTGGCATATCATGGTTTATCCTTTCAAGGAGCATTATCTAAAAAGCTTACCTTCTTCCAAAAAAAAAGAAAAAAAAAAGAAAAAATGAAAAATTGAAAATGTACCTTGGTGGAAACTTGGAAACAGGTGCCTTGGTAGCAAAAGTAAAGAGAAATAAATTCATCCTATGGTGAAAACCACTCCCTTGTGGCACCTTGGATAAGTACCATGATGAAAACTTGGTAATCAGACATCATGCGTAGTTCTTCTACATATTTCATCTTCTCTTTTTGATCTTGACAATGTTGACCTATACACGAACATTTGGCTATCTTGTGAGTTATCTTATGATGATCTTTCTTTCATTCCATTCATTTTTTAGCCTTCATATTTATTTTCCTCCATTCATTCTAGCCTTTCGCTATCCTTTTCCCCTTTGGTCTTGATCTAATAAAAAAGAGTAAAACATGATGCTATGAAGCCTCTTGATATGTCTACTCCTTTAGATTGCATCCTTTCCTTCTTTTGCACTACACTTTTGTGACTTATCCTATGCTGGCCTTTCATTGCTTGTCCAAATGTGCTTTACATGATAATTTTTCCCTAGCTTGGGTACTCTTGAGGAGTTTGCCCTTGAGAATTTCTTCCCTTCATTCTCCTTCATTCTCTTATCTTCCATCTCTTCCACCAAATTGCTATTCCCTCTTGTCCTCCACCTTGCTAGAAATTGGGACTACACGATCTGATCTTGCTTGGGAGTTTGATGCCCGTTCAGTCTGGGGGCATCCTTTGTACATATTTTATGATCTTGAGAAAATACCAAAAAAATTCACATATGATGCTGAAAAAATCCTAAAAAGCATATAAAGTCCTAAAAAAGAGCATCCTAGTGAAAACCTAGCAATAGGCGCTTTGATGTCTCATCAAAAAAATAAAAAAATTCAAAAAATTCAAAAAAATAGAAAAAGTGCCTTGGTAAAAACTTGGAAACAGGCGCCTTGGTAGCAAAAATACAAAAAAATCAAAAAAATAAAAAAAATCTCCAAGTGGTGAAAACCTGGAAATAGGCGCTACTTGAGGCCTTTGCACCCTTGTCTTTTAGCATGCGTCCTTGACACTTAGCCATTCTCCATCATGCCTTAACCTTATTTGACTTGGTCTGGAATTGGTCTTTATTTTTGTCTAGGGGGCATACCTATTAGCATAGGTCCTTTAGGTGCATTTGTCTCATGGGGCATTTCACAAACAGGTGTTTTTCAAAACCACCCAAAATTGTGTTTTTCAACACTACCCTAGCATTGAGTGTTTCTCAACACTTATCAGATGTCTTACCCACCAGTCTAAGTATGATGCGATATCACTCATTAGCAAATTTGATACTCAAAGTTTGACTCTATGACCCACACACACGCACTTAAACAACTAACTCAATTGAGATATGTTGACTTTATTTTTCTTTGTGTGCTATCTATGAGGATTTATTTGATGAGTGGTCTCTTCCTGAGAAGTTTTCGATGATGCTTACCTAGAAGATTGAGGGTATGAGAACATGTTTTATTTCTTTATCTGCTTGTGGGTATATTTCGTTGATCCTAACTGTCATGAGCATTTATGTTGGTCTTACTTGACACTTAATTAGGATCTACAAGGTATTATCCTTGACTATTTATGCAAGTGCATACTTCTAGCCATCTTGACTTTCCTTGTGTCTTGATGCGAGTATAATCTTGCTATACTAAACTTAGGTAAATCTCACTGCACTAGTCATCTTGACCTACATGTCTTTGGTGCCTAGGTGGGATTCCCACATCTCTATCTGATATAGATCATATTCAGATTCACATAGTCATACTAGTGTTTATTGTATGATCTTATGACACTACCAATAATGCTCGATGATGATAATTAGATGTCTATAAGCGTTGTGACCTTGCAAGTCAACCACTTTCATAGTAGCTTGCATTTTTAGGTTCATGATAGTTTAGCCTTGCATCTTGCATATGGAGAGATCTCTCCTTTTCATCTTTCGAGGACCTGTTGGTTAATTGTGCTCACCCCCTCTTCTTCCCAATCATGTCTTTCACTCCTTGTCTTTCATATCACATCCTTGACCTAATATAGCATTTTGACTTTTTGACCTATTTTCAAAACACTTTGGAATTGCGCAAAAAATGCACCTCTAGCTAATTTCGACATCCTAGATCCATTTTCGGACTTGAAATTGAAATATGAGGTCATCTTTCTAGTCAAAATCACATTTCAAGAATTTCTCTTTCTTCTGTGCAGCTGACTAACCTTTTGAGGCATAATTCTTCAATCTTTGATGGAATTTCTTCCTTTTCATGTCTTTCACATTTCTAGTCTTCCATTCACCCCATTCCTTTTCTTCTCATTCATCACTGGGCATGTTTTCACTGCCTACTGGTTATCCTATTATCCTTTATCTTTGATTATGATTTCATTATGATTTGATCATCTTTTATCAATCTGCTGTTCTCCTCTACCTGATTTCAATTTTGATTCCGAGGGGGTAGTACCTATTGGATTTAATCCTTGATTTTCTTGATTCAGCTATCTTTTTATGAGCTTTCACTTAGCTTGAGATTTTTATCTCTTATTTTGGATGTGATCCCAAAATCAACTCATGTCCAGAATCTTTTATTTATTTTTGTCCCGGCGTGTTCCCAAAATGAACACACGTCTGAGTTGTTTTGTGATCCTAAAATGAACTCACATTTCAACTTCTTTGACTGCATGTGTTCCTGAAATGATCACACATTAGTCAAAGAGGGGCAAATGTATGCACCCTAAAATGGTCTCCTAGACTTTCGGCCCCCATTCAGTAATTTATCAAATCCCTGAATCAATATTTTAAAAAATCAGCATTTTATCAATTATATCAATTTCCTTGATCAAATCCTATGTTATCATTTATTCGATTATTCTTTGGGCTAACCATTTTACCCGAAGTCTTTATTTATTTAAAAAGAATATTCCCTCCCCTTTTATTAAATAAAAAGCCCCCACTTTTCATCTTATCCTAAGTTGCACAAATAAAGCATTATTCTTATTTTATAAAAAGAAGAAAAGCACTTTTTGTCTCATATGGGCACAAAAGTCAACTCTTATTTTCCTATTGGAAGATACTTGTACACATGGATTGCTCCTCTTTCAATCTCCACCCTTGATTAAATCTTTTGCCTCTTAATCTCCATGGTCCATTCTTTTTCATTTCTTATAAAAGAAGAGCTGTCTTCCTCATTTGCATAATCCATCTCTTTATGCTAATGTTATGCTACAGGTTTTCTAGGTCATTTGGAGCTCTTTGAAGACATTCTTGCATTCAAGCTTTAAAGACATTCTTGCTGCATTTCATTTAGTTTGCTTTCTTGCTTTCATAGTTGCATAATCATGGCATTCTTAGTATAGACTTTCTTTATGCTATAGATTAATCTCACATAGTTTAATTAGGAGGGATTGTAAGACTTGTACTTTCCTTTCATAGCCTAGTTTGCACTTTCATTTTCATAGACTAGCTTGCATCCTCATTCTTAGCTTACTTGCATTGCATTTCCATTTGATTCTTTGGGGCTATTGGCACTCTTGCCCTTGTATTCAATTTTGGAATCTCTCAGTGTGGTTGACTAGCAAGGTCATAAGTTTATTAGCTCTAGCCGAGAGCAATTTTACAATCTTGCAACTCCATACATAGAGAGCTCTAGGTCGCTATTGAAGGTTTCCCTTTCATGGATTTCTTTTGATGTAATGACTTAGAGAGGTGCACTACTTGAGTGTGTACATCTAACAGTTCTTCAGCATGTCAATCTAATTATTATGAATCTTTCTTGTTTGAAGAAAGAGAACATGAGGAATTTTAAGCTTTACTTGTTAAAAGGCTTTCGAGAGGGAAAGGTAAACATAACCCTAAGTTTCCTTTGAAATGCTTTGCATGTAATAATATTGGACACATTGCCTCTAGTTTCCATGACAATGACAAGAAGGTTAAGCCAAGAATATTCAAGGGTAAGAACAAGAAAGCATGCTACCTATCTAAGGAAGGTGTTATCGATGAGGAATCTAATGGAAGAGATGAAGAAGAAATTTTGTTTATTGCAGTAAAGGAAGAAACCTCAAAAGAAGGTGAGAAAGCTTTAGTTTCTAAAAAGAATCACAGTGGTGACTGGATTATTAATAGTGGGTGCATTCACCATATGACTATAGACACCTAAATTTATCCATTCTAATACCTAACGTTAATTAAATTTAATTTAACTAATGTCCCTAATAATATTATAGTTAATTTTGATTATTTATATTTATTATATTATCTATCCATTTAATTAAATTTGTTTAATTAAATAGATTCATTGCCTATAACATTTAAATTAAATTTATATACTACCCCATAATGTATTAAATTCAACTTATTATGTGTTTCTCCATATTCACCTTTTAAATAAATTTTTAATTTACTTATTCCTCCACATACTTCATTTATACTAAACCATGATTAAGTTAAAATTTATTTAATTTAACCTTAAACCTAACCTAGATACTACCCTACACACATCATTTTTTTTAATGAACATATTTACTAATTAACTAAGGTTAATTAAGTTAATTTTTATCTTCCTACAAAATTAGTCCTAATTATTTGCTCACACGTGTGAGCAAATAATTTAAAATCCACTTTTTCAAAAATTGCTAAAAAAGCCTAAATAAGACTTTTTACATTTTTTGATGACACCTCTTACACTTTCCAAAAGTGTGAAAGTTGACCTCCTCTTACACATCACTTACACACTTTCACATGTGTACTTGGAGTACACATTGACCCATCACATCCCAAGTTACTCACACATGTGTGAGAAAGCCTTAGAATATGCATGGCTTATGTGTCTCCTTGGTGGCACCTATGTAGATTCCACAGATTCCACTTCACCCCAACCCTGCAAAATGGTAAAAATAAGACCCTTGTCTCAAGAAAATGATACACATTTTTTCCATCCATTATTTCATTCTAGAGATATTATGCTAGAGATTTATTGCATACATTGTAGTCTTTATTGCTAACCCTTTGGTAGTTGTTTGCATTCATGGTAGACTTAGATTTTGAATCTTAGATAGATTTTATTGATTGCTAATCATAGTTTCATACCATAGCTTCATCTTCTTTTTTATTTCTTGTATTGAATGCTTCAGGGTTTCTTCCATAGATCCTCCTTGAGTACTTCAATCTTTTATCTCAATCTAGTTTGTATTCATTTCAATCTATTTTAGTGGGATCAATACTTGTGTTGAGAGAGCACACCCACACCCTCTGAGATTTAATCAAGTGAGTCTTGGGTGCACTTGCTTCATGCTCATTTGAGGTTATGTGGAGAGTAGTGTAGGAATTAGAATAAACATCATTTATTATTAGTGTGTGTGTATGTTAAACACCTTCATGAAATTAGGATTATTAACTAACAATTCAAAGAAAATACAATGCAAATTTAAACTAAAAAATGCATTTAATATCCATGACATCTCATGGTTTTCTAATTAGATGTGGTAAGTAGAGCTCTCAGCTTTGTATTCCCTACTAGTGACACTTCTAAAATGAGAAATATGATACCACAAATGCTTAATCTAGTTCTCAAATTGATAATGTGATACAAAGATAATCCAAATGCTCTCAAATGCTCTCAATTGCTATGAAAATGACTATAATGGTGATGCTTTGCAAATTAATTTCTAAGATGATTATTGCTCTCAAAATGCCTCTCATTTATAGTAAATTCCCAAGGGTAGGGGTAGAGTGAAGTAATCATGATTTAGCCTTGGTTTAGTCAAAAAATTTGCAATGTTTTTAAATGGGGAGACAATTTAAATGTTTGTCTCAAAGCTTTGGACAAAATGACAAAATTGAGTGGATGAGATTCAAAGTTGAATTTGTGTGATTGAGATTCAATTCCTTTGAGTGATCCATGTGCTTTGTGTTCTCAATTTTCATTGGTTCCTCAATTTGTTTGTTGAAAGATATTAGGATTAATTAAATTCCATCAATTAATTAAATTAGCCATGTAGGGATTGGGTTCAATTTGATTTTTGATTTAAAACTATATAATTAATTGATTAAAATCAATTATATAGTGTTTTAGACCCCTTTAAGCTTTGATTTAATTATATAATGTCATGATTTGATTTTTCTTTTGATTTTAATGATTTTATCCAACTTTGATTTATTAATGTCCATTTTGATTTGATTTGATCCTTTTTTATGAGAATTAGTGCATTTTGATTAAGATTTTACAATTTTGATGATTTAAAGCACTTGCCCATTTTTTAGTGTCTACAAATGCCCCTCTTTGAATTGATGTGCGAAGAACATTGATTCAAAGAAAATTTTAAGTCTTGATCACTTTTAGGTCTTGATTTACTGATACACCATTGATTTGATTTGATCACTTGATATGAAATTGATTGCTGCTTGATATGATATGCCTCTGATATGATTTAATAAAATGATATGTGCCCCACTGATAATAGTTCAAAAAATTTCAATGCCCTAGATTCATTGATGTTTGATGCCAATTTGATACTCTGATGCCCCCTCAAAAATGAAACATATTGATTGCTTGATTTGAAAAATTTGATTGATTGATTGATTATGGATCCAATTTGTTTTCATTTCTGAAAAACATTGAAGATATGTAGATTTTAACAAATTGCCCCGGTTTGATTGATATGCTGATATAGAAAAACCATGATTAATAAAATTTTGTTGATGTTTCTGGATGAATGATTGAACGTCCAAGATATCTAGGTCTATTGTAATTAAACAAACAAGTGATTAGGATATTAGGATAATAGTACTAATGAATGTGATTTGTCAATCTGATAGGATAGTAAAAATGATATGGGATAACTGATAGGTAGGTCACTGATAGGATTGATACTGATACTATTGGTCCCGCCTCACGATCAAGAGTTGGGAAACAATAAGTTGGTACTGATTGGTTTGATTGATTGATTGATGTAAAATGATTCACTAATATAGAATACTGATATGATTCCCCTGATTTGCAAAACAAGCACAATTTCATAAGTTATACATATGGTCCGTTGCTTCTTGGATATTAGATTTATGGATCTTCCTTGTTGTTGATTTTGTATCATGTTGATGTTTTATTGATTAGGACTTAAATGTATCATTTTTTTCATTGATATTGTATCTTGATATACATATTTATTGGATCTTTGATATTATGAACATTGATATGATGATATGGACTTTGCCTTGATTCCCCCTTTTTTGATTGATCGAGATAATTAACTGAAACCCCTTTTCCCTTGGAAAAATAACTACAAATCATGCACTTAATCTAACATGAAAATGCAATGCAATGCAACTAATTGTCACTAGATTTTTAGGAAAGAAAAACCTTGGAGAAATATTTTCATCATTGAGCATTGTGGGACCGGAAAGCAAGTACAACCCTCACTAGTTGAATGACCAACTATGGGAGTATGAATACTGGTTTCAACAGATTCGATGTTGCAAACAAACAAAGGTCAAACCTCCACCCTATATGAAAGTCCTCAATGGTTCTTTGATGACCACGTCGTTAGAGAAATTCATATAAGTTGATGGATCTTCCTCAAGATAGTCACTTAAAGGCAAGAAAAATATCATATCTCCATCATGGCCAATCTAGTCGAAACATCATCAATTAGCTAAAAAGATGTGATAAAAACCATTTCAATAAAGATCATCAAAAGAAAGCTTCAAGTGTTTTGCAATGTATCAAGATTTTCAAAAAGAATTTCCAAACATTCTGATCATTTAAGTGATGACAATTTTTAATCCCGAATAATAAAGTCAATGAAGGCTCAAGGATTAAGTTGTGGGATCAAAATACTTAGGTATGAACAATGATATCAATCAAAGGTTCAATAAAAAATATCTCTCTCTTTTGAAGCTCTGATAAATCTCTTTGATATGTGACCAAAAATAGCACTATTGAATCTACTTGAGTTTAATGCATTGTGTCGTGTGAATTGATTTCGTTTGTTGAAATCCGTTGATTAAGATCCAATGCCCCTAGTTGGATAGGAAAAAATTTTGGACTTGGGAAAACTTCCAAAATATTATAAAAGCTCGGTTTATGCAAGATGCAGCTCAAAGCACTTTATGCTTTCCTTTTTACCAACTCTCAAACAAGATCACATTGGTTTTCCCCCAATGTCTAGCAAGATATAATACATGAATGATGGATTTGCAAGCTGATGGATTAGAGATGGAAAGGCCATGATGGATGAAGCATGAGAATGTGACCCATAGGACCATCTCCTCAATATTACCCAAGCTAAGGAAAAATGATATAGCAATGTGAAGCATGTTTTTGGATAAGCCATGGAAGTCAATGATGCAGTACTATATAGCCTATAGGATAACAATTTGCTGTCATGAAAATGAGGGATCCAAAAGAAGTGGACATGTCAAGAATTTTTTGATAACAAATTTCATATTTTAAGTTCTTCATTTTGATCAAGACCAAAGGATCAATTTGGGTAAGATGTGGATAAGATAACACAATCCGGGTAAAGGGGTGATGGAGTCTATGAAGGGATGTTTTGGGATTATGGAAAGACTATCAAGGAATAATGAAGGTGGATTTGGGATAAGCAAGATCATGATAGGATAACATGGATGCAACAAGTACATAAGCTGATGGAAAGGATAACGGATGTCAAGATACTTAATGCTCATGGATGTGTTCAACCTTTTCAAGATGAAGGTGAGAGAGGAAATATGGATGAAACTTGCCCCCAAGTGTGGAGTGCAGGAAGGAATTACACATGACGCTTGTTTACCAAATTTTCATCATGGTATTTGTTTCTCTTTACTTTTGCTACCCATGTGCCTATTGCTAGGTTTTCACCAAGGCACTTTTTTTTAATTTTCTTTTTGTTTTTGTATTTTTCAATATTTTCCCAACATCGGGATCTTTGAACAATGCTCTTCTGAAAGATATGCTATAATAAACCATGGGTATGGCTAGGATGCTCAAATATATTGATAAGAGGGATGGAAGTATGGAAAGTAAGTATTGGAAAATGAATGTGAGGATAAGAAGAAGGTATGTTGTAGATGAAAATGTTGGCAAGATCAACTTTGACACACACTTTGAAGAGTGGTGGAATGATGGAGGAACCATAAATGAAGGAGGTAAGGATCTTTTTGAGGTAGTGGATTTTGGGATATAGGAACCCAAATTAGATTTGGAAAGTGGAAGATGTTTGGAAGGAGATGGAATGGAAGCCTTTGGAAGCTTGAATGTCAATTTTGATTTTTCTTTTGTGTGCAAGTCTTTCAAAAGTGACTTGGGAATCCACATAGTCTTTGATTTTTCTTTCTTTTGTGATGCTTTTGAATTCATTTCTTCAATTAGGGATTTAGGAACCCACGTTTTTTTTTTCTTTTTGCTTGGTGGACCTTTGCGGTCTTTTGGATATTTCTTTTTTCTTTTCATTCACATGTTGATTAGATGGGACATTATGATTTTTATACACATATGGATTGTTGGATTTATGATTGTTATGTTGCACATCAAAATTTCTTCCAAAAGACTTAGGAATTGTGGATGAATAGGAATAATATGGAGGGTTCATATGGATTGGTTTTTGGACATTCTTCATGTGTGCCTTCATTGATCTTGATACATGGTAGGGTAAGTGAATGGAGAGCTAGGGATGATATGAATGGAGGATGGAGGGATATATGGACCTAATATGGATGGAAGGGATGAAGACTTTTGTTTTGGGACATATGAACCCAAAATGGATTTGGAGGATAGTGAAGGCATATGGTTGCATTTGAATGGAGGGATATAAGGTGTAAAGGGGATATCAATATCTTTGGAAAGAGCTGCATTGCCAAAGTTTGCATCTTTAAGATTTATCTTTATACCAATAGGCTCATGAGTAGCTTTGATATGAACAAATTTGATAGGATCAACTAAAGCTTGAAGGGATTTATTATCATGCAAGGGATTTGGAAGAATGATGGTTTCTTGAGGTGAACATGGAGGAATATGAAAAGGAAATGATAGGATACATTGATCTTGACAAGGATCTTTGAAGGGTATGCATAGGGTATTTTGCTCTTGATTTTCAATATGCACATTGGAAATTATGGAGGGGATATCTTGATCTTGCTTGAGAAGTGGAGAAATTATGGAACTTGGAAGGATATTTGGTTCTTGGAATGGAAGGATATCATCTTGGAAGACATGAAAGGATGCAAGGGGATCATCACAAGGTTCTATAGATATGGGACCTTCATCGAATATGGGAGGGGATTGTATATAATCCTGATCTTGATCTTTATTGATATTTGTTTCTTTTCTCTTTGGATTATCCTCTTAACATGGAGCCACTTCTAAGGACAAGGTTGATGTTTGGATATGTGTGAGGGATGTTTGGAGGAATGACGGAGGATCCTTTTGAATGGGTATAATAGACATTGAAGCACATGAAGCTTTGGGGTCCAAGATCTTTGAAGAATGGAAATGATTTGCAACAAGATGTAAGTTAGCTTGGGTTTCTTTTAGAGGTAGCCCTTGAGGGTAGACATGGTCAATGTGAAAAGTGTCATCATTAGGCTCATTCTTTGATGGAGGAATTTTGGATAGTTGTGAAGCTTTTTGAGATGGACGAAGGATGAAAGGATCACTCTTTCTATATAGAGGTTGTTGGGAAGCTTTGTGAGATGGATGAAGGATGAAAGGATTAGTCTTGCTATATAGAGGTTGTTGGGAAGCTTTGTGAGATGGACGAAGGATGAAAGGATTACTTTTGCTATATAGAGGTTTGTGCATTAGATCTTGCTTGAGAGTGATATCTTTCTCTTCATACTCTTTATTATCTTGATCACAAATAGGATGATCCTGCAATTTCCCTTGATCCACGATAGGTTTGTTTCTCTTCAATGCTTCTTTTTGTGAGGAAAATGAAAATACGGATTGCTCATCATCATAAAGAAAAGGCCAAATTGATCTTAATGATGGATTTTCAAGTGATGTATCTTTTTGTTTTTCCTCATTCTCCCTCAAGGTTGATGTGTCAAAATTATGAGGAAGCTTAGCTCCTAATTGAGATAACTTTATGAAATATGTTTCTTTATCCCTGTTCATAATTAATCCCATTATTTCCATAAACATGGGATCTTGCATTGCTTCTGAAACTTCTTTAGACATCTCATCATTTTGATTCCAATGGAGATTTTGATCTTGATTTTGATAATTATGCTCCATAATAGGATTGATTCATTTCTCAAATAGACTCATCATTATAGATGTTTTTCAGGAATATGATCTATTTGTTGCACTGATAAGGAATATCTCCAAAAAGGGTATCCAAAAATGATGTCAAAATCTTTCCAAACCTTCAAGAGATGTTCACTGTTTGCCCTTTTCTATTTCTAGGTGTCACTTGCCAATGTGTAGGCATGACTTAACAACTGATACATGGTAACTGGAATATTCTTAAGTGGCACTTTGTAGATCAGCATGCGACTTTTCTTTGTTGATAGGTTTTATTTAACTTTTTCAAAGCATCACTTAAAATGTCATAGGTGTGACTTCATTGTTTAAAGGTGTCACTTAAAAATTCATAGGCGTAACTTCCCTGTGCATAGGTGGAACTTTACATGTCATAGGCATAACTTCACTATGCATAGGCGACACTTTGCAGACCAGGTTGTAAATTTTAGATTTTAAAAATTGTAAGATCAAGCCTATGAAATTTTCTTGTTTGAAAATGGAACACAATCGCAACACACACATCAAATTTTAATCATGTCCCTAAAATCACACTAAAAGTGTATGTTCTCAATCATTTTTCACAAGTATTGAACAAGAAAGTCTTCCGCGCAATCTACCTATAGTCAAATTTGGCTTTTAACATGTTTGGCTCTATAAGGTAGCTTACTACTTATCAAGAGTTTAATGAAAATTTCCGTTCTAAACCATGCCAAGTTCTTTTTCTCACTTGCGAGCTTCCCACATGCACAAAAGCACGATTTGGTGCAATCCCCAAAAAGACTACTAGAGGAAGTGAAGAAACTTGCACATAATCTAGTCACTCTCCTATTAACGAAGAGTGTATTTTTTTTTATAGTGGGTTGGATAATATCGCAGCTAAGGTGATTGTCTCCCACTTGGGTCGTTCCCTCTCACCATCCTTGTAAGGAAAATCTCAGAAAGCAGGCCCTCTAATGTTCTAGTATGTTCATGTAAAGAAAGGAAATGGAGTTAAGAACAAGTTTTTGGGAATTTGGTTCACCTAAAAGGTGAAGAGCATATCCCTAACTTTTTCTTAATTTTCCAAACACAATAAACAATGTTCAATTATTTCACCCACTAACTATAGAGAATTGAGTATTTCTACTCTCTTCTACAAACAAGGGGCTTTGATCTTATGTACTTGATTCCTCAACCTTTCTTCTTAATCAAAAAGTTCAACACCTTTGGCATTTTGATTCACTAGAAGAAGTGAAGAGCATAGGCCTAAATGCTAAACTTTGCAAACAAGGATAGGTTGTTTTTTAATTACTAGATTTTTAAATGCACCAATGCCACAATTTAAGGAAAAAAAAATCACTAGTTTGAGGCTTACCTTTCCTTGTAGCTAGCATAAGCTAGGGGCATTTTTGAGTTTTTTGGCTTTTTGATTTTCTCACTCACCTAGTGGCGATCATTCCCACTCCCTCCTCCAATAAATTAGTCCAACACAACCATACAAAATGAGGGAAACCAAATAGGAACAATTTGAAGTACAATTAAGTGTTTTCACAAGAGTTTTCATTGAAAAACTTCAACAACTTAATGTAAACAAATTTCAATTTAAGGTAGGAAATTTAAGCTTGTAAGCCTCTAACACCTTGATGTAATGATTATAAAATTTCTCTTGTAAGCCTAAACTCGCTAAAATTAAAGCACTATGCAATTCCTTTTCACGTTTAGTTTGTATTCTTACCTCGTTGCTTGGTTGTGTGACTCTACTCTTTGGCTTTTGAACCTTTCTGTGTTTTCTCATCTGCAGGAAAAACATAGACAGAGAGTAAGAAAATAGAATCTATATATTTGACAGCAAATTAAAGCAAAAAGTAGGAGGCATCATTTCACTGCTGTTACATGTCAATTCACTGCTCGTATGCGTCATTTCACTATTGGTACACATCATTTCACTAATGTTACGTGTCATTTCACTACTAGTACACGTTATTTCACTGCTAATACACATCATTTTATTGTTGGTACACATCATTTCATTGCTAATATGCATCATTTAATTGTTAGTAGGCGTGACTTTAAAATTCACAGGCATCACTTTCCAGTGACTTAAGCAATTTTTAAAGATTAGTAAGCATGACACTTTAAATGACAGGCATGAAAAGTATTGAAAATTGCGTATGATAAAGTATTCAAAGTGAAAAATAATAACTACTACGCATCAATTAAGAGATACTAGGCGTGATAGTTTGCAGTAAATTACATCGTAAAGCTTGTCACAAGCGGTAAAAGACAGTGGATACACGGTATTTCTCAAGTCTGGGGCATCGCTTTACTGTCTCAGGCATAGCAATTTATCTCATAGGTGTCACACTTTATCTCCTAGGCATCGGTTAATTGCTGGTAAGCATTAGAATAGTGATCACATGCATCATTTAATCCTTCATACGCATCATTTCTCCTATTTTCTGTAAAATACACGGCAAAGTGACAACAAAAACACACAAAAAAATTTGATGAAAATGTTAAAAATGACGCTCAAGGCCCCACGGTGGGTGCCATTTGTGTGTGTATGTTAAACACCTTCATGAAATTAGGATTATTAACTAACAATTCAAAGAAAATACAATGCAAATTTAAACAAAGAAATGCATTTAATATCCATGACATCTCATGGTTCTCTAATTAGATGTGGTAAGTAGAGCTCTCAGCTTTGTATTCCCTACTAGTGACACTTCTAAAATGAGAAATATGATACTACAAATGCTTAATTAGCTCTCAAATTGATAATGTGATACAAAGATAATCCAAATGCTCTCAAATGCTCTCAATTGCTATGAAAATGACTATAATGGTGATGCTTTGCAAATTAATTTCTAAGATGATTATTGCTCTCAAAATGCCTCTCATTTATAGTAAATTCCCAAGGGTAGGGGGTAGAGTGAAGTAATCATGATTTAGCCTTGGTTGAGTAAAAAAATTTGTAATGTTTTTAAATGGGGGGACAATTTAAATGTTTGTCTCAAAGCTTTGGACAAAAAGATACAATTGAGTGGATGAGATTCAAAGTTGAATTTGTGTGATTGAGATTCAATTCTTTTGAGTGATCCATGTGCTTTGTGTTCTCAATTTTCATTGGTTCCTCAATTTGCTTGTTGAATGATATTAGGATTAATTAAATTCTATCAATTAATTAAATTAGCCATGTGGGGATTGGGTTCAATTTGATTTTTGATTTAAAACTATACAATTAATTGATTAAAATCAATTATATAGTATTTTTTATCCCTTTAAGCTTTGATTTAATTATTTAATGTCATGATTTGATTTTTCCTTTGATTTTAATGATTTTATCCAACTTTGATTTATTAATGTCCATTTTGATTTGATTTGATCCTTTTTTATGAGAATTAGTGCATTTTGATTAAGATTTTGCAATTTTGATGATTTAAAGCACTTGCCCATTTTTTAGTGTCTACAATTAGTTTAAATTTGAATATGAACATGTACAAGGGTAAGTGCACAAAGACGGGGGACCAAAAAGATGCCACGTTTCTTTTTGGTCCCCCATCACGCATAGTGCATACGCACTAAAGGCCGTGCACGCTATAGGGCGCATGCCCTATGGCTTGGGTTTCCCAAGCCTTAGGATTGGGCAATCCAAAACAAAGCACGTGCACCAAATAAGGCACACACACTTTGTAAAACCCCAAAATTTCCACCCCCCGTGTGCCTTATGCAAAACCTCAAAAGTGTAATCCATATTCTTACATAGCGTGTGCACCCTATGAAAAACTAGAAAGAGAGAGAGAGAGAGATAAGGGATAGAGAGAGGGTGATAAGGGGGGGAGAGAGAGAGAACAACCACATGACCAAAAAAACTCATTTTCCACTTCAGGGGTAGGAGGATTTGTACAAATATAACATTTAAGTATAAGTTTGATTTATTTAATTTCTAATACTTTAAGTTATATTTAATCTCTCTCTCTCTCTCTCTCTCTCTATTCTATAGATCATTCTTTATGTTGTTTCTTAACTATTACAACAATCAAAATCCCTTAACTGGGTGGATCCTAATAGATCCTTATTGTAAATCCTTTAATAGGGTGGTACATTAGCTTGTGTCTAAACTCCTCTAATAAGGCTACTCTTAACAAGGTAAAGATCCTAACTGAGGTAAATCCCTTAATTGAGTGGCACCTCACAGTGTCTTTGTAAACTCCTAATAGGGTTAAGCTCCTCATAGGGACTACTTCAGAAGAGTACATGATTTAGTAGGTACTAATTCCCACTGTGGTTTTTCCCAAATTGAGTTTCCATGAGAAAATCTTTGTGTCAAGTGTTTTATTGCTTTGTGGATGTGCTTATATTTTTGAAGTTCTCATTTTCTACTATTAAGATAATCTTGTGAATGTTGTAATAAGTTTAAGAGATTAAAAAAGTTGCATAATTGGTAGATTAATGATTCACCCCCTCTCTCATTAATCTTATCTCTTAGGAGCTGTAATTAGTATCTATATTATCGGTGGACTTGTAAGATGGATGTAAGGGATCATAAAGTTGATGAACTACAACTGATTTAGAACTTGATTGAAGAATTTGTGATTTTAAGATCACCAAGCTGATTGATTAGATATGTAATATGATTGAATCAGTATTATGTTGTCATTGATGTCAACTAGTTTGACAGTATTTATCTTGTAAGTTACTATACCAAAACATCTGTAGAGGAGTGAAAGAGATGAAGAATAGAAATATCTACATGAGGAAGGTGGATATGACAGATGAGACTAAATAATACATTGAGTAACTTGTTGATGAGTCTATGACTTTATGTTATTGACTTGATTATTTTTCATTCATCTATGATGAGGAAAAGAGCTGAAAGACACAAAGTAGTGTTGTTGGTTGATGAAGCATTTCAGTATACACCGACAGAGTGTAGTGTATACTAAGCATAGTGTAAACTGAGCTTGTGTTCACCGACGCATTTCTTTGTTAATTGAGAAAAATAGAAAGAATTAAATGATTAGTTTAGCCAATAAGATTGATGAGCTAGAAAGTATATGATTTCGAGGTAACAGATAAAGTTTGTTATGATGATCAATAGCTAACAAAATTTAGGAAAGATCTAATGGATGAGAATCAAACATGTTATTGA
Organism: Chamaecyparis obtusa; assembly: GCA_027943335.1. NCBI lineage: Eukaryota > Viridiplantae > Streptophyta > Pinopsida > Cupressales > Cupressaceae > Chamaecyparis > Chamaecyparis obtusa. The sequence goes on from BSBK01011744.1 coordinate 329,052, forward strand.
CACAAGTTCCAAGGTATGTTTAAGAGGCAAAATCAATGAAGATGATTAAGCGGAAAAATTTGATGGAGCAGAAGAAAATGGTTTACATGTCTATATAAGAGACTGGAGATTTCACAAGTGAGTGTGATGCCGAAAGAAAAGGAAATTGAAAAATCATCGTGTGAAAAAGTTTTCATGCATTCTGATCATACTGGTTAATGAGAACCCTATTGTAGAGCATTACCAAGTGACAGAGAGTGATTACCGACAAACAATAAGTTGATATATTGTTGAATCAGAAATGTTACATTGATAAAAAAGATTTGTATGAGCTAAACATTGATCTGTAATTTACAATTGAAGTTGTATTAAGTCAAATCACCTACTATTACATATTTAACCATTGTACATAGTCAAATCTCTTAACCGAGTGGACTAAGAAAGTCTTATTATGTATCATTCATAGAATGAACATTGTTATCCTATCAACCCCAGAGTGACTGCTGGTTGGACAATAACTGTTGGTCTTAAATCCTCTAACAAGGTCACACCTAACAGTGTGTTTGTAACCTTTAATAGGGTTGGGTTTTCATCGACCTCACTTTAGAAGAGTGAATATTTTTGGGTTGTCAGTCCCAGGTGGTTTTTCCCTTCACAGGGTTTCCACGTTAAATCTCTTGTGTTATGTGTTGATTGTGATATTTGTTTGATGTCATATTTGCATGTTGCATATTTGATTTGATCGGTTACTGCTACAAGTTTTAGATTGATAATCGGTAAATGCATAGACAATAGATATTTTAAGTTACCGAGCATCAGAAATTGAAGTATTTGCTTTTGGATTAGACATTTTGTATTGGGACAGTGATTAACTGATTCACCCCCCCTCTCATTTATTCTAACAAAAGTGTCCTAGGATACATTAATGTGTCCTACAACCCCTTAAGACCCCTTATGACCCATTGGGACCCCTAAGACTACATCTTTGGGGTCCTAAGGGTTCATAAGGTGTCCTAGGACCCATTAAGACTGCTTACAACACATTAGGACCCCTAAGAATGCATCATAGGGGTCCTAAGAGGTTTTAAGAGGTCATAAGGTGTCATAGGACACATTAATGTGTCCCGGGACAACTTAAGACCTCTTATAACCCTTATGAGTACATCATCCTCTCTCTCATTCTTTCTCATATAACCCCATTCTCTCTCTCTCTCTCTCACTCTCTCTCTCTCTCTCTCTCTCTATATATATATATATATATATATATATATATATATGTCTCTCTCTCTTTCTCTGTCTGTCTGTCTATCTGTATGTATGTATGTATGTATGTATGTATGTATGTATATATATATATATATATATATCTCTATCTTTGTCTATGTCCCTCTCTCTCTCTCTATATATATATATATATATGTCTCTGTCTCTTTCTCTGTCTGTCTGTCTGTCTCTCTCTCTCTCTCTATATATATATACAAAAAGAGAGATAGATAGATAGACAGAGATAGAGACAGATATATATATGTCTCTATCTCTATCTTTGTCCCTCTCTCCCACCCTCCCTCCCTCTCTCTCTCTCCCTCTCCCTCTCTCTCTCTCTCTCTCTCTCCCTCTTCTCTCTCCCTCCTCTCTCTCTCTCTCTCTCTCTCTCTCTCTCTCTCTCTCTCTCTCTCTCTCTCTCTCTCTCTCTCTCTCTCTCTCTTTGTGTTTCTAACATAGGGAAATACAAAAAATCATAGAAAAGTTAAGAAACTCATGAAAGAGGTCCACATTTTTTGTATACTGTCCAATTTATGAGTTATGTCCAAAAAATATTCACTTTTCATGGTGTTGAAGGTCATAAAGAAGCACATTCTATCAATTTGCACCTCCTTTTTGTTTAAAAATAAACATTGAATTGTAAAAGTCAATCATTCTTCACCAAAATTTATCGATTGAGGTAAGTTTTTTATTTTTTACATTTTAAATATGAATAAAGAGTCTTTTTTTAATAATTGATATGATATGGACTTTTTGAAGGCATAATTTGATATATTGTAATATATTTATATCATAATTTAACATACTATAATAGATTTATGTTAAAATTTGACTTATTGTAATAGATTGATATTATAACTTCACTTATTGTAATAAGTTGATATTATAATTTAAAAATTGTAATGAATTCATATGTAGAAATCATCAGCATGCAGAGGAAATGAGAAAAGACTCTAACACTAGAAGAGCATGAAATAGACAAAGAGAAGAAAAGGGAAAGAATGAGACAACTTCTTGAACAAAAAAAATTGCATACCATAGAAGATGATTTTCCTTTGGACGAGGAACATGAAAAATCAATATAAAGTAATAGAGAATTGGAATTGGAAACAAAAAGGAAACAAATGAGAAACTTACATGCAACAAGATAATTGAATTACGAAGATGGGGGTCAATTATGTATGAGTTTCCAAGTTGGAGAGACACCATCATCCACCGTTTGAGGCACACAATTGTATCATGTTAAAGGAACACCATTGTCTACATCCCAAGGTTTAGGCACACCATTTTCTACATTCCAAGGTGTAGGCACACCATTATCTACATCCAAAGTTGTAGGAACAACATCATTTCATGTTGAAGGTACACCATTAACATATAAACTTGGTGAGGATCCATCTTTCACATTTCAATTTAAAGGTGGATCATTTTTGGCTAAAGGTACATAACTCAGACATAATGTTATTGATGTTCCTAATGTTGAGCCCACTCAACAGTTGAAAATACCTCCTAAAATTATTTTATAGAAAGCCAAAATATTTGATTGATATTGATACTAAAATTTTGCAAGCAATGCTTGACAAGATTCCCAAGTGTACTTGTCAAGATATGCTAATTGTATTTGGAGATCATTTTTTGAGAATTTAAATGTGACAAGAAGATATCAAATATTTGTTGAAATAATGAGAAATCTGAAATTTAGGCCCATTGTGAAGACCCTTGGGCTAAGAACGATGGATGAGTCAATTTAAAAATCTATTGTAAATAATCTAATGACTTCATATGAGTGTGTGGGTTCTACATCAAATGTATGAAAGATAGTAATATCACACGACATGTACTTACATCAACAATAGTAAACACTCAAATGAAGAAATCTCGACTCATTATAAAGACAAGAAAATTATTGAAATTAAGTAGAAAGTATCTAATGAGAGTTGTGGGAAGGTTTCAAAGAGAGGAAGATCCAAATAGCAATGAGTTATGAGAATTTTCCTGTAGACTACCACAAAAAGATAAAGAAATTGTTGAAGCTTTGAAATCATTGATTGAATATTTTTGGAAGAATAAGACATGAGTATCTCCTAATCAAAGAGATGTTGTAAGGAGGATTGGTAGTCTAAGCTGCATTCCACACCTGAAACATTTTTTTGATTCAACTCATACACAATTGTTTGCAAAATTTATACGTATGTATCTCAAATTAAAATTAGTCAAAGATATTTTGAAATGGATTAACCTTTTTATGTGAAGATAAATCACACACACAACTTGTTTTTGTTGGGTACACATTAAATTCTCTAACCATTTTGATGTTTATAGTTGTACACACTAAATTGTGCACTTCTCTATGTCATTACTTCCAAGAGAATCCATGAATGGGAAACCTTGAGAAAGTGACCTAGAGCTCCCTAGGCATGGAGTCACAAGGATGTTTGATAGTGCTCTCAGCTAGAGCTATTGAAGCATGCAACCTTGCTAGTAAACCAAACAATGGGAGATTCAAAGAGACAAGGGCAAGAATACCAATATCTTCAAGAATCAACAATGGAAATGCAATGCAACTATGCTAAGAATGAAGATGCAAGCTAAGCTATGAAAGGAAAGTATTACAAGCCTTACTAATTAAGCTATGTGAGCTAATCTAGAGCATAAAGGAAATTAAGCTAGATGCCATGAAAGCTTAAGCTAAGAATGTAAGAATGAAAGCTAAATGTATGAAGATCTCCAAAGCTCCAAAGTCTCCAAGAAATCCTAGAGCATAAGATTAGTATTCAAAGTTGGGATCTAGAATGAGAAAAGAGCTCTCCTTTTAAAAGAATTGAAAAGGAATGAACCATGGAGATTAAGAGGCAAAAGATTTAATCAAGGGTGGAGCTTGAAAGAGGAGAAATCCATGTGCACAAATCTCCTCCAATGAGAAAATAAGAGTTGACTTTTGTGTCCATATGAAACAAAAAAGTATTTTCTTCTTTTTATAAAATAAGAATAATGTTTTATTTGTACAACTTATGATAAGAGGAAAAATGGGGGCTTTTTATTTAATAAAAGGGGAGGAAATTTTTTTTAAATAAATAAAGACTTAGGATAAAATGGTTAGCCCATAGAAAATAATCAAATAAATGATAAAAATAGGATTTGATCAAGGAAATTGATATAATTTGAAAAATGTTGATTTTTGAAAATATTGATTCAGGGATTTGATAAATTGTTGAATGGGGGCCCAAAGTCTAGGCGACCATTTTAGGGTGCATACATTTGCCCCTCTTTGACTAATGTGAGATCGATTTGGGATCACAAAACAACCCATACGTGTGTTCGACGGATGGGAACACATTAGGACAAACATAAGCATAAGCTGACAAAGATAAGCTAAAAGACAAGACCAACACCCTTGTAAATAGGACATTGTCAAGTCTCAAATAAGAGATAAGAATCTCAAGCAAGGTTTGATTGATAAAGTTGAATCAAAGATTGAAGCTGATAGGTATTTCCCCCTCGGGATCGAAATTGAAATCAGGTAGAGGAGAAACAATAAATTGATAAATATGATCAAATCACTAGAAATCATAATGGAAGGTGAAAGATGATAGGGTAACCATCAAGCAGTGAAGACATGCCCCAGTTTGACTAGGTTTGACTAGGAAAGATATAAGATAAAAATGAAGTCAAACCTCAGAGAGATGAATCGAATGAAAGTGAATGAAAGACTAGAAGGTTGAAAGAGATGGGGATGAAGAAATGAAGATGCCCCAACAAAGATCAAAGGATCAGGCCTCAAATGGTCAGCCAACTGCACAAAAGAATGGGAAAGGTTTGAAATGTGATTTTGACTATCAAGATGAACTCAGATTGTGATTTTGATCCTGAAAATGGATCCAGGATGTCAAAATTAGCCAGGGGTCCAATTTTTGCACAATTCCAAGATGTTTTGATAATTGGTCAAAAAGTCAAAACGCTATAAAAGGGGCAAAAAGGTCATTTTCAAAATCATTTGTCTTATTGTGATTTGAGAACTTTTAGAGCTCAGAGAGAGAAAATGGCCCAACAACCTGTGATTTGGGTACACAGACATCGATTTGAGTGCGCTTGGTTGCACAACTAGCCTCCTACGCCATTTTGAGTCATTAATGAGAATTTATTGCATTTTAAAGCATGTTTTTAAATATTTTTAAATATTTCAAATTTTACTCATGCGAAAGTTCATACGATACTGAAAAAGTATCGCACACCTTTGATATTATTTATCGTGCGATAGTTGGCGGGTCCAAAAAGTATCGCACAGGTGTTCAATCTAGTATTGCATGATACTAGACAAAACATCGTGAGATCCTATATGAACTATCGTACTAAAAAATATGATCACACTGCTATTGAGAAAAGTATCACATGATACTTTATCAAAAAATAGTATTGCACTAGTGTAAGAAATATGACATGTTTTAAATTTTGAGCAATATGACATGGGTCTAGACAATGTTTGCATTTAAGATTATTTATACTGATTTTAGACATCCATCATGATATGTTCTAACATTTGATTTGGGGTTATGGCTTGCAGGAGAACTTCCCAGTGCTCCTCATTAGAGCACCAAGAGTGACTAGGCTACGATGTGTCAGAGATCTTGATACACCTAGATGAGATGATTTGATCACTATGGGATTTAGTTTCTTACTAGATATGCCCCATATTCAGGCAGATCATGGGCTATTGACAGCACTAGCTGAGAGGTGGCATAGCGAGCACAACACCTTTCACCTACCTACTGCAGAGGCGACCATCAACCTAGAGGACATCTATCAGATCCTCCGAGTATCTAGTCATGGTGATGTAGTGAGTATAATCATGTTTATAGATGTTCATAGATGTAAAGTTTCCATATGATAGAAACTGACATGATTTGTTTGTTGGCACAGGTATACTACGATCAGGATCTGACGGAGGGATGACAGGCCATCCAGGACATGTTCCAAGATGTTACCTTTATTGATAGACATCTCAGCTAGGATCATCTGATGGAGGAGTTTGGTAGAGATTTCCCAGTTTCATGCATAGTATACTCTATAGTTGCACAGGCACTGATCACAGATAGAAGCTAGAGAGGGTTCCCACTGGGCTAGGGCAGGTTGGTTTCAGACTTGATAGCACACCCACGATGGATGGCATGGGGCCCAGCCATCCTAGAAAACATGTACCATGTGCTCCATGAGATCGTCTATAGGGAGAGCAGGACATGGGCATGCGGTGCTGTTCTAGCACAGATATGGGCATGGGAGCACATTGCCATTGTGCACCCACATGTGCAACCTAGGGAGCAGAGACGCCCCTATATCTATAGGTACACAAGATTCATTTCACAACCACATAGCAGAGATGTGACATATTATAGGAGGCTACTAGATGAGCTCACATCATTTTAGTGGAAACCATACAGGGCCTATGAGCTGTGGAGTGATCGAGAGTGGGAGCTGGGATACATGCTATGTAGCCGGCCACTAGTAGGGTGGCACTCTAAGATAGTTGAGTGCTTTGTCATCACTTGGGTCTGGAGATAGTTTGGGCAGTAGCAGAGGGTGCCCATAGAGACCACTACATATGCTCAGGTCAAGGATGAGGAGGGACAGGGATGGCTATCAATGCTGGACTACCAGCAGGCAGTATAGGATACTGCACGTATATGTAGGGAGCCATGGGATTATCTCTTGAATATGGTGGATGATGGTGCAGATGCATCTTATAGGCTAGAGCAACACAGATATCCATTCTCATGGTTTACTGTACCTGATGCACAGCTGGCAGCATAAGGTGGTGATGGGGATGATGGAGATGGGGGAGACAGGGGAGATGGAGGGAGGGTGAGAGAGAGAGGATAGGGATCCTGATCAAGTGGCCATAAATAGTCATGAAGATAGGGTTCTAATGATGAGGGAGATGATGCAGTGAGATTAGTTCACCGATGGGTGGATGCTAGGCAGGATCAGCCTACAAGGGGAGGAGGAGAGGATCTCAGGGCTAGGATCCATGCGTTGGAGACTAAGATGCAACAACTAAGGATTACTATTGTTGTGAGGGATCAACAACTGATGGATCTATGAGCTGAGCTAGATCATTAGGAGAGGGCAGGACAGGCTGACGTAGTAGAGATCTAGAGGGAGGCAACACGAGTTGCTTATTATCATGGTCTCTACATACAGGCTATACTTGAGGGATAGAGAGCACCACTCTACTTTGAGAGGGCTGGGAGATCTGACATGGTACTAGACAAAGCAACAACACCACCTTGACCACCACCACATGATGGGAGAGTCAGACTTAGGTCCAGGGTGTTAGATGTATAGAGACATATCCTGGGACATTATCTATATTTTGGATCCCACATTGTATTTTGTATCATGACATTCATATATATATGAGATTTACTAGATTTACAATATATATTGTGTATTTGTCCCACTTGTGATGGATGTTTTAGTTTTTATATTATCTTTTCATATTGCTCAAAATGTATGATGTATACACTCATGTATAATCTCTCTCATAGATGTATGTTTAGTTCTCATGTTATGATATAGACTCATGTTTTTGAAAATGATCTCTTTGTGATATAGATATGATGATAAGATTAACCCCTTGTGATGATAGGAAAAGAATGTGATGTGAAAGATAAGGAGTGAAAGACATGATCGAGAAAAAGTGAAAGGTGAGCGCAATTGACTGACAAGTCCACGAAAGATGAAAGGAGAGCTCTCTCCATATGCAAGATGCAAAACTAATCTAACATGAACCTAAAAATGCAAGCTACTATGAAAAGTGGTTTACTTGCAAGGTCACAAAGCTTTTAGACTCTAATATTCTGTTAGAAATAGGGAATACTGAGAGGGGGGGGGGGGGGTGAATCAATATTCTACAAACTTTATCTTTTGCCCAATTATGGATATAATAGATTGTCTTTATACATGCATAACATAAGAAGCTAAACAACATGCATAACAATAAAGAACTCATAACACATTATTTGTTCTCAAGGAAACCTTGGCCAAGGGAAAACCCCAGTGGGGATGGTACCCACAAAGATCCACTAATCAAAAGTATCCTGTTAAGGATGTTGACCCTGTTAGGAGTCTATTACAAGCATATAGTGTATCAGTCCTGATTAAGGGACTATAGGCCTTGTTAGAAGCCTCAACCCTGTTAGGAGTTGTAGTACAAAATGTGATTACCAAATGAGCCCACTGCCCAAACAAGTAATGTACAATATACACTGATTACAAAAATAGGTTAAGGTACATAATGTTATACTATTTGCATCAATATCTCTTCACTACTCTTTCACTATCGCTATTACATATGCTTCATATACTTCGCATCATATCATTGCTTCATTACATTTCATTACTACTACTTGATACTTCTTGATACTACATCTAACTTTACAATTACAATTACATTTATAGTAATAGCTTTATCCAAGAGTTAACATCTAGGATGTCGTCCCTTTATATTTTTAAGTCATTATTTTGATAAACAAAATAATCCCTTAACTCTTTACTAGTTTTGTCTTCATATTTTGTCTTGTCAGCTTCACACTGTCTTCGGTAAAACTGTCATAACTTCTTCCGTACATGCCATACTGACTTGCACTTTGAGATGGGTAATCAATAGAAATCTTAGAGTCTATGATCAAGTGTGCAAGCACTAAACTTACTCTAGTCAACATCGCAAACAAAAACTGTGTCCAGGTTCACTAGCAAAAACACTATCTCACACTTAGACAAATTTGCAATGCGCTCTGTCATAATTTCTCTCTAACCTATGCAATCTTCATGTGGATAATATGTTTCCATAATGACAACATCTATATAATCAACTCAGCCAAATTGCTAACAATCTCTCCCTTTGTCATTGGTGGCACCATATGAGAAAATTGGCTAAGTGTACAACTTAAAATCTCAAAATTGTTCAAAATTGTGGCCATAGTATAAAATACATACTTTCCTTATAACTCCTCAAAAAATTATTGTCTCTAATATAGTACTCCCCCTAAGAGTAACAATCCTTATCATATACTATCAATTTTATTCTATATATCTCTCCCCCTTTGACAACAATGACAAAATAAGGTAGGGAGGGTTACAAAATTGTATCACAAAAAGTTATACCTCAATTTAGTTATTGAAAAGCCTGTAGGCTTGCAACACAATCTACAAAATCTATCTTCATGGCTTCTATCTCCTTCTCCCATGATTTCTTAATGGAATCTGCTAGATTAAGTAGTGCGCTCAGTCCATAAGAAGCTATTTCACATGCTTGGAGGTTTTCAAAGTTAAATTTTTGAAAAAATGTCTTAGTTGAAAGACATTCTTCCAACTGCTCTTCAATAATGCTCAACTTCATAGAAGCATGCTCTCTCAAAAGAGTATATCTTCTCAATTTCCTATCTCTCTCATCTTGCACAACTCTGATTTCATCATAGAGTTTCCTAACTTTCTTCTCAACATCACATACCTTCACATTGGGGCTAAACAGAAGGTTTGTTTCATTCAAAATTTCTGTTTCCTTCAACTTTATCTTCTGATCTTCTTTTTTTGTCAAGGTCTCTGATTTTGTACACTGTATGTACAAAGATTTGTTTGTTTCCAAATGCTTCCTCAAATCCTTGATACAGATATCAAGAGTGTTGATATCATTTTTGATATTCTGACTGATGTTCAAAAGCTTCTAGCCTCATAGGCTACTTGTGCTTTCACTTTTGCAATGTCAGCTAGGTTTGTGAATTCATTATCAAAGGTGCTCATTACCTTCTTTTCTTTCTCCATAGGGTTTGCTTCTGAAATTTGTGTAGTTATAGTACTTTGTAACTTCTCAGTTAGTTCTTTCAGACACCCTTCAAGACTCTTCACTTTCTTATTCTTACCAATGATTTTATTCAAGGATGTGATCAATTCCAACTGATCATCATCATCTACTTCTTTTCCCAAATTCTCAATCATAGATCCAATTTGAGTCTTCTTTCTAGTCTCAAGAGTAAGACTGATATCTTCTTTGGTGGGAATGTGAACTTGTTCCTTTGTTACTGGTGTTTCTACAACTGTGGTCTCTGTCATCTCTTCCTCTTTTGTAGCTTCCTGTTCTTCAAAGGCTGAATTGTCAACAATGTTCTCCAAATTCTTGAATACATTTTCATCAGTATCCAAGGTGATTTTTGTACCTTCTACATTCATTGTTTCATGTTCAATATTAATAGCTGGAGAAGAGGGAATGTCCTCTTGTACTTTCTCACCTGCTTGCTCTACTACAACTGATGATTCTCTAACATATTCTACCATAACCTTGATAATAGCCTATTTTGTCTCAGAATTGATTTCTTCATACCTACCTCCCATAATCTGAATTGTTCTCCTTTTGGTTCTTAGATGGGTGCTTAGGGCTTTCATGATCTATTTGAAATGAGTTTCATCTCTTATTTCACAAAGCTTCCTCACAAGCTTTTCTCTGATAGTTGTCTCTTCCTTTGATGCTCTCTTCTTCCTATTTACAAGTTTGTTATATAGATCATCAAGTATCTATCCCTGGATAGTATCAAACTTCTTTCCAGTCAAAATCATATGCTTCACAACTGCATTCTCCAAATTAATTCTATTAGTATAATCATAAAGATCATAATATTGTTTCATTCTTGCAAAGTCACCATTCTCAATGATCTACTCATTAAGCTTTTCAACTTTTGGTTTCCAAGATTTCTTCTTAGTAGTGACATCATCTTTTACTTTTGCAGTCTTTCTTGGAACTGGTTGCACTAAAGTTTTATGTCTCTTTCCTGGTCTAGTAGCACTTTCCTTTACTCTTTTGCTAGGTGTGGAGGAAGTGGATCTAGTAGACATTTTTTATTCTATGTCCTTCTTAGGTACTTCCACTTTCACTTTTACTTGTGGTTCTTCCTATTGCATTGCAATTGATGATAAAGGAGGGATAGACAAAACTTCTTTTTGTCCACTCTCTTTGATTGCTATTGTTGTCTATTTTGCTACCAAAAACTCTCTCTCTGTCATTCCTGTATCTTTTAAGATTTTCTTAATAGTGCTCTCAAATCTCTTCTTAGACTGCTTCTCTTCAATTAGAATCTTTGGGGAGTTGAAGTTCTCCTCAAAGGTTCCAAACCTATTACATTGAGTGTCCAACTTACACTTAAGTAATTTTCTAACATAGCCTTCCATCTCTACCTTAGATATCTCATAGCCAAGAGGGTTTATGAACTCTATTCTAGGCTCTACTGCTTCAATATAGGTAAAGTCAATAGCCACCATAAAACATATATCATCTTTATATTTTTCCACAAGAGACTTAGGGATCCTTGATCTGCTAGACACAATATTTTGAAATGTCTTAATAACAAGTACTACACTCTCATTTACACTGTCAATAACATGTCTTCTATATACTAGGTTAATCCTTTCCATTGTAGTTTGTCCATCATTCTAGTCATTTCCTATGGTGTAAGGAAATCTCCTCAAAATATGAAAGAACATATATGTGATTAGGGATGAGAACCTAAATTGTGTATACTTAGTTTTCTTGATCTTCTCCAAGTTCTCAAACAATTGACTTCTTAAAATTTCATACATATCAACTTGTGCCCTGTCAACACACATTAGATAGGCTGCATGTACCATTCTAGCTACCATGTCATCCTCTCTTGAATTTGCACAAAAATTAGTAGTTAGGATCTTGCATAAGTATCTCACATCATCTTGTTTGATCTTACTAATCACAATTCCTCTACCATTATAGGATGAGTTTGTGTTGTCAATGACTATTTTCCTCATGTTTTTCTCATTTAAATGAATAGCTCCAGTTTTAGATAATCCAATGACTTCATGAATCAAATCAGCTGTAATATCTATCACTCCATCTTCTAGACAAAACTTTCCATTATGAATTCTACTCAAGATAATCTTAGTGCATTCTTCATTATCAAATTCATACTATAATCCATATTTAACAATTTCATTATGTTCCAAATATTCAAAACCTTGTTTTAGTGTCATATCCTGATTGTAAATCTTCTGATATTCATCTGTGAAATCACTATCACTCACTATCTCTAGTTTGCATCCAAGATAACTTCTGACATTTTCTAAGTGTAACACTCCGTCTGGTACAGATGATAATGCAAACCTAGGGTCATCTTCCAAGGGTTCTACTGGTTCCCTTTTCAATTTAGGTCTATTCTTATCTCTGACATTGTGTATTAAGGAAACATCCATGATTTCTTCAAATTCCTTTACTAATTTAGAGATTTGTCAAGTAAAATAGCTTAATTTCATGATTTTAGGGCTTGCGTAGATTCAACACAAAATTCTTCTCCAAATCCTTGCAAAATGCTTTCAATCACTGCTCTTTGATCTCCTTGACACTTGAACTCACTTTGATGATCAAATAATACTGATCACAACCTTTTATTAATTCAATCTCACTTAGATCTAACATCGCATTCAATTCTTTTGCCACTTCTTTCCAAAAGCCTGTCTCTACTAACCTGCAAAACTTATAACTTCTTGTGATCTCGTAAAACATAATATTTTTCTTTGCACTCTTAACCATAGCATTAGAACATCATAAACTACCTTGCATTAACTGTGCAAGACTCAGTTCATCATATATCTACTTCTACACTAAATCTAAGTTCCTATTCTACTGTAATTTACATAAATTAAGTACTTTGAGATAGGTCAGGTAAAGATTCATTCTTATCTTTCAATACTTCACCTTCCTAATTACCTTAAATGTTGAATATGTCTCCTTGATCTGTGCTTTTGATAAACTTCACTTCATCTGAATTACTACAGCATCATTTTTTACTATTACTTGCATCTTCATTTCTTCTTGCATGATTTCTAGGGTTAGGATTAGGATAAAAAACTCTATTGTTTATTTTGCAAAACCTTGATGTATGTCCAATCTTGTTTCATATTTGACAAACAATTCCATTGTTTCCATATCTTGGTCCAGGTTGATTGATTTGTGATCTGCAGTTTCTAGCAATGTGTCCAACCTTGTTGCATCTATAACATACTACTCCATTTCTTTTGTTCATATCTTCAGTAGGTTTATTATCTGCATTGTTAGTATTCCTAAACATTCTACTACCATCATTATTATCAATAAATTTAGGTTTCCTACATTCAATAGCTCTATGTCCAAAACCATGACAATTGTAACAATAACCATTAAGAGGTTTAAATTGTTTACCTCTGCAATCTCTCTTCATATGACCAATAGTATTACAAGAAAAACATCTACCTTTGAATTCTCTTTGCATACCTTTGGGTGATTCTTCTTGCTTCAGTGATTCTTCTTCTTTAGGTGTATCTTCAGATTTGTTGATCTCATCAGGCTTTATCTCATCTATGCTTTCAGATATTTTTAGATCTGATTCCTTTGCTTCATCATTTTCTTTAAAAGTGTTGAATCCAAGACCAGTCTTATCATATAATGGTTTCTGATAAGATATTTGTTCATCAATCTTCTCACTAGTTGAATATAGCCTTTCAAGTTGTTGTTTGGATTGAGTCAGTTCACCTTTCAAAATCTTATTATATTTCTCAAGTTCATCATACTGCAAATTGACTTTCTCAAGTTCAGATGTTACTTTAGAAAGTTTAGATTTTAGTCCTTCATTTTCAATTTTTAGACTTTCATTCTCAGATTTCAGATTTGCTTCATTCTTGCCATTCCCATCTTTCAAACTAAGCTTCAAATTTTTTATCTTCAGTTCATGCTTAAGGATTTCATTTGCCTTTTCTAAATTGTCATCACAATTTTCAATAAAAACTACGGATTCCTTTTCAAATCTCAAATCTCCCAATTTTTTTTTTAGTTTCTCAATGAGGTTCTTTACATCATCATACTTTCTTTTCAAAGTATCTTTTTCAATAATAAGCAAGTCAATCTGTTCAAGAGCTTCTTCAAGATTCTTCTGTAGTTGATCCATATCCATAGAGATCTTACTCAAGCTACTAGGCTTTCCTTGAATGATTCTTTTCCGAGTAACTAAGCTCTGAAACCAATTGTTAGAAATAGGGAATACTGAGAAAGGGGGGTGAATCAGTATTCTACAAACTTTATCTTTTGCCCAATTATGGATATAACAAATTATCTTTATACATGCATAACATAAGAAGCTAAACAACATGCATAACAATAAAGAACTCATAACACATTATTTGTTCTCGAGGAAACCTTGGCCAAGGGAAAACCCTGGTGGGGATGGTACCCACAAAGATCCACTAATCAAAAGTATCATGTTAAGGATGTTGACCCTGTTAGGAGTCTATTACAAGCATATAGTGTATCAGTCCTGATTAAGGGACTATAGGTCTTGTTAGAAGCCTCAACCCTATTAGGAGTTGTAGTACAAAATGTGATTACCAGATGAGCCCACTGCCCAAAAAAGTAATGTAAAATATACACTGATTACAGAAATAGGTTAAGGTACATAACCTTATACTACTTGCATCAATATCTCTTCACTACTCTTTCACTATCGCTATTACATATGCTTCATATACTTTGCATCATATCACTACTTCATTACATTTCATTACTAGCACTTGATACTACATCTAACTTTACAATTAAAATTACATTTATACCAATAGCTTTATCCAAGAGTTAACATCTAGGATGTCATCCCTTTATATTGTTAAGTCATTATTTTGATAAACAAAATAATCCCTTAACTCTTTACTAGTTTTGTCATGTCAGCTTCACACTATCTTTGGTAAAATTGTCATAACTTCTTTAGTACATGCTGTATTGACTTGCAATCTGAGATGGGTGATCAATACACATCATAGAGTCTATGTTCAAGTGCAAAAGCATTGAACTTACTCCAGTCAACATCGCAAACAAAAACTATGTCCAGGTTCACTGGTAAAAACATTGTCTCACACTTAGACAAATTTGCAATGCGCTCTATCATACTTGCTCTCTGACATGTGCAATCTTCATGTGGATCATATGTTGCCATGATGACAACATATATGTAATCAACTTAGCCAAATTTCCAACATATTCATCATCGAGCATTATTGGTAGCATCGCAAGATCATACAATACACACTAGGATGACTATGTGAATCTGAATATGATCTATATCAGATAGATATGTGGGAATCCCACCTAAGCATCAAAGACATATAGGTCAAGATGACTAGTACAGTGAGATTTCCTAAGTTTGATATGGAAAGATTATACTCGCATCGAGACACAAGGAAAGTCAAGATGGCTATAAGTATGCACTTGTGAAAATAATCAAGGATAATACCTTGTAGACCCCAATGTCAAGTGGAACAAGCATAAATGCTAATGATAGTTAGGACCAACAAAATATACCCACAAGCAAAAAAAGAAATAAAACATGTCCCCGTGCCTCCAGTCTTCTAGCTTAGCATCATCAAAAACTATTAGGGAGAGAACACTCATCAAAGAAATCATCATAGACAACACACAAATAAATAAAGTCAAACAAGTCTCAGTGAGTTGAGTGTTTAAGTGCGTGTGTGTAGGTCATAGAGTCAAAATTTGAGTATCACATCTGCCAGTGAGAAATATCATATCATGCTAGACTACGGGCAAGATATTTGATAAGTGTTGAGAAACACTTGATGCTAGGGTAGTGTTAAAAAACATAGTTGGGGTGGTGTTGAAAAACACCATTTGTAAGATGTCCTAAAGACCAATGCATCCTAGAGACCAAAGATAACATAGTTATGCCCCCTAGACAAAGACAAAGATCAATTCCAAACCAAGGAAAAAAGGTCAAGGCATGATGGAGAAAGGCTAAGTGTCGAGTACGCATGCTAAGAAACAAGGGTGCAAAGGCCTCAAGTAGCACCCGTTTCCAGGTTTCCACCACTTGGAGATTTTTAAATTTTTCAATTTTTTTGTATTTTTGCTACCAAGGCGCATGTTTCCAGGTTTTCACCAAGGCACTTTTTCTATTTTTTTTGAATTTTTTGATTTTTTTGTATTTTTTTCAGGACTTTATATGCTTTTTAGAATTTTTTCAGAATCATATAAGAATTTTTTTGGAATTTTTTTTTTAGGATCAATAAATATGTACAAAGGATGCCCCCAGATAGAACAGGCATCATGGATAGAACTTCTTCAAGTGCAAGACATTAATAGGCTCAGGGAGCTATTCTCCCTCTTCAGTAGACAATAAATAAGCACCTGTCCCAAAAGCAGTAGTAATAATGTATGGGCCAAGCCAATTAGGTTTGAATTTTCCCTTTTGCTCTCTATGTTGTTAGTTCTTAGGGTTTTCTCATAAGACAAGATCTCCTACTTGAAATTATATGGGGTGAACCTTTTTGTTGAATGCTTTGGACATACACTTTTGGTAGACTCTCATGTGATCAAATGATGCTTTACGCTTTTCATCTAGAAGTTCTAATTCTTGAAGTCTCATGGCGCCATAGTCTTCATCTGTCACTAGACCTTTGAGGGAAAATCTAAGTGAAGGAATATCCACTTCTAAAGGTAACAAAGCTTCAACACCATAAGTGAGGGAAAAAGGAGTAGCCCCTATTGGAGTATGAATACTCATTCTATATGCCCACAAGGCCAAATTTATCTGTAGATGCCAATCTCTACCATTCTTGTGAACTGTTCTATGGAGAATTTTAAGAATGGTTTAATTTGAAGCCTCTACTTGTCCATTTCCTTGCGGGAAGTAAATGGAGGACCAATGTTGTTTTATCTTGAACTTCTTGCAGAGGTGTTTAAGGTCCTTGTTTTTGAATTGACCTCCACTATCATTGATTATTTCAGAAGGCACTCCATACTGACAGATAATATGGTTCAAAATAAATAGAGAAACTGTCTTGCCTAAGGCAATAGAAAGTGGGATAGCCTCTACCCATTTGGTAAAGTAATCAGTAGCAGTGATGATGAATTTGTGTGCACCTGATGAGTTGGGATGAATATGCCCAACAAGGTCAAAGGCCCAATGCTGAAATAGCCAATCAGAAATAGAAGGAATAAGCTCCCTGCCTAGAGCATGTATTAGGTTACCACATTTCTGACACTTTTTGCATGATTTAGCAAAAGCTACTGCATCTGTCTGCATGGTAGGCCAATAGTACCCAGCCCTAAGCAACCTTTGGGCCATGGCAAGACCATTGGAATGTCCTCCATAAATACCCTCATGAATGTTAGCTAACGCTTGGTCGGACTCATCCTTTTCTAAGCACCTAAGAAGTGTCCCATCTAAACCCCTCCTATATAGATCACTAGAGATAAGGGTGTGGCGAGAGGCACTTTAGGTTAAGTTTCTTCATTCAGAATGGTTGAAGGTTTTGGGAATAATGCCATCATTAAGGTGTGAGTAAATGGCACCATAGTGGGATGACTCATGGCCAACAAGGGTACAAACAACTTGGCTTTCTTGGGAGTCATAGATAGGATAGCGTAGCTCTTCCACTAGGAATTCAAATCTGGACTCATGCTACTCTAGCTAAAGAAGTGAAGCCAATGTAGCCATAGAATCAACTACTTTATTCTCTGCTCTAGGGATTTGTTGAAATGTAACAAAGGTGAAATATCATCTCAATGAATCAACCATTTTCTTGTAGGGTACCAGTTTTTCATCCTTTGTTTGGTATTCTTCATTAACTTGGTTGATTATTAATTGTGAATCCCCATAGATATGTAGCTTTGTGATTCTCCATTATATTGCCATTTTTAGTCCATTTGTTAAGGCCTCATACTCAGCAATGTTATTTGTACATGGGAACAATAGTTTGTAGGACTTAGGGATTATGTACCCATGAGGAGAAACAAATAACACTCCTGATCCTGAACCATTTTGCATGAAAAATCCATCAAAGAACATCCTCCATGTTCTTGTAGTCATGTACATTATGTACTCATCTAGAAATTCAACTTGAATAGGCATGTTGTCTTGAATTGGGAAATCAGCCAATTGATCTGCAATGGCTTGTCCTTTTATAGCTTTACGCTCAAGATACTCTATGTCAAATTCTGATAAGATCATCATCCACTTAGCAAGTCTACCTATGAGAGCAACCTTACCAAGCAAACGTTTGAGAGGATCAATCTTTGCAATGAGGTGTATTGTACGCACAAGCATGTAATGTCACAACTTTTGGGAAGAAAACACCACTGCAAGGCAAGATTTTTCAATACTAGTGTAGTTGACCTCATATGACACAAGAGTATGACTGATGTAGTATATAGCTCTTTCTTTTCCAGTGTCATCAAGTTGAGCCAATAATGCCCCTAGGGAATATTCTGTTGCTGAAACATACAATATGAGTGGTTTTCCTGGGATAGGAGGCATTAAAATAGGAGGATTAGCCAAGTACTACTTGATTTGGTCCATGCTTTTCTGACAATCCTCATCCCAAACACATTTAACCCCTTTGTGCAAAGTTTTATTGAAGGGTTGATCCCTATCAGCCAGTTATGAGATGAACCTCCTTATAGATTGAAGGTGTCCCTGGAGACTCCTCATTTGACTAATGTTTTTGGGAGGTGGCATATCCAATATTTCTTGAACTTTCTCTAGGTCCACCTCTATTCCTTTGGCTGAAATGATAAATCCTAGGATTTTTCCAGAGGTGACTCCAAATGCACACTTTTTGGCATTTAATCTGAGTTGGAACTACTCCATATGATATAAAATGACTTCTAGATCTCCTAAGTGTGTATCCCTTTTTTTAGATTTTTCCAAGGTGTCATCCATGAAATCTTCCATATTCTTATGCATCATGTCATGGAAGATAGTTGTCATAGCTCTTTGATAAGTAGCTCCTACATTTTTTAATCCAAATGGTGTAATGTTCCAGCAATAGGTTCCCCATGTGCAAGTGAATGCAGTCTTTTCCTAATCTTCAGGAGCTATTTTGATTTGATTATACCCAGAAAAACCATCCATCAATGAATAGATCTCATAACCCGCGGTCATGTCTACTATCATGTCTATGTTTGGGAGTAGAAAATTATCCTTTAGGCATGCTTTATTAAGATCTCTAAAATTTGTGTAGACACGAATGGACTTGTCATGTTTTGAAACTGGTACAATATTTAAAATCCATTCGGCATAATCAATGGCTCTTATAAATCCTGCATTGAGGAGTTTTTCTAATTTAGCTTTGATGAGAAGAGCTATGTGACGATGCATTTTCCTCAACTTTTGTTTCACTAGTTTTATACCTAGAGCTATGGACAAGTGATGCATAATGAGATTAGTGTCCAACCCTGGCATGTCTGAGTAAGTCCAAGAAAAATTAATCTTCTTGCTCTGTAGGAACTTGGTAAATGCATCTTTTTCCTGTATTGATAGAGACTGAGCCAAACTATTTGTGGAGCCTCTTCTGTACCCAAATTAACTAGCTGTGTAGGCTCAACAAGCACCAAAGATCTATCTTGAAAGTAACTTGGGAGATGATCAAGTACCTCATCCTTAGGTGCCTTGGAGAGGTTTTCACCCTTGGATAAGTCCTTTATTTTTACTATTTTTGGTTCTAACACCGCCACACAGTGGTTTTTTCCATCAGAACTCTTATTCTTCTTTTTTTATTTTCATTTTGCAACTAAGGTTCTTGATATCTAGTTCTATCATGCTTGTAGTTGGTTCGCTGGTGGAAGAGACTATAGGCTCAAGGGCATTTAGGTAACATGCTATCTCATAGTCATTTTGGAAAGTTAAAAGCTAAGGCTCTTGATAGCATTCAGACCAATCAATTAGGTGAGGATTGGCAAGGGGTAGGTCAATGATGGGTTCAATGTTGTGGATACAAATGGTGTCATCTCTGGTGATTGTAGAGTTAGGGTCTATCAAGTATCCCTCTAAGGTACCCAAATCAAGATTTATCCTACCAAGCGAAGCATCATCCACTAAAGTGACTTGCGGATTCGAATCCACTAATCCTACACTAGACTTGTTAGCTACCTTAGGCTGGGAACCATATGTATGGACAACATCAATGTCCATGTCAACTATAGAAGAATCATAGAGAGATTCCCACTCATACTCATGTGAGTCCATATCTGAATCTCGGCTGGGATGTTTACACCAAGCATATTTATGACGTCTAGATGTGGAAGCTCTAATGTCACCAAGGGTAACAACTTCTTGAATGCCATTCTTGTATTGATTTTTTTGAATAGGATCCTCAACACGATCTTCAACAACAGATTCTTCTTATTCTAGGCTTGAAATTGTTGGGTTGGCAACTGGAATATCTGAATCTCCCCAAAGGAGATTAGTGGCAGGGACCCAATCTTCACACATGTCTTGTTCATTTGTCAAATTGGGTATGTAATTTGATTCATCGTCACTATCCATTGCAGCAAGGATAGGAGCAGTTTTTTTGTCATGACTTTCAAAACCTAGGCCAACCATTTTTTTAGACTTGTGTCCAAAAAGAGCATGATCAAGTGGTTCGGCTCTAGCATCTAATCTATGACTAAGAGGACCATGGCCTAGATAGCCCATACTTTTGACAAGATTGTACCCTCTTCCATATGTCTTAGGAGAGGGAGAGAAGTTCTCATTATGCATGTATTTATCTCCTTTATAGATCCAGTCCTTGACAACCACCTCCTCTTTTTCACCCTGGATGGGCATTGAGGACTCTACAAATGTACCAAATAGAGTCATGGTTGAAGATGAAGGATGCATCTCTTGTGAAGGTTTTCCATAGGACCTAGATGAGACTAGCAGTTTTGTAAAGGAGTCAATTTGATACCCCCCCACACCAAGGTCTATGGACTTGAACTTATTCTTGCATTGTGCTAGAGTTGCATCAAAATCCTCTGCTTCTTTGTTGAGAGGAACATGTGTCCCTGATGAAATTGCATTTACAGATAATGTGCTATCCCTTGGTATATATACTTCTACTCCATTATAAGGGAACTTAACACATTTGTGGTAGGTGGATGGCACTACTTGCATGTCATGGATCCATGGTCTACCAAGTAGGATATTATATGCTAGAGGACTAGCATCAACAATTTGAAACAAAATGTCCTTTTCAATAGGGCCAATCTTGATAGGAAGGATGGCCAAGCCCTTAGAACTTCTCTCTGCCTCATCATATGCTTTAATGGTAATTTTCTTTCGGGCATCAATAACTTGCTCAGAATAACCCAGTATCTTTAACAGACTCAAGGAAAAAATGTTGAGCCTAGCACCCCCCTCAATCAACACATGCCTAACACGGGTCTTGTGAATCATGAATTTGATATGAAGGGAAAGATTATGTGGATGGCTCAAAGCTTTGTCATCTTCTTCTGAGAATGTTAAGTAATGAGGGCTGGCAAGGTGGTTAACCATTTTTTGGAATTGGTCAACATCTATGTTGTTAGGAACATTTGCTGCACGCAAAGCATCCTCAAGGATATGCTTATGTCTTGGAGACAATTCCAAGAGTTCAAAGATTGAGATTTGAGCTGGCATTCTTTGTAACTGGTCAACAAGATTATAACTCATTTCAGGGTTGACTGTTGATTTGGTGGTGACATTCTTAGATGCCACTTGCTTGGGTTTGCTGGACTGGTTGGAACTAGGACCTCTAATAACCACAAGACCTTGGCTTTGGCTTCTAGTGACAACGTTAAGAGCTTGAGATGACCTTTGAGAGTGAGGACCCCTAAGCACCACCACGGGTTCTTCATCAAATATAGGAGGAGAGCCCACATCATAACCATAAGGATCTTTGTCTCTCATCATGTTGACACTTTCCTCCACAATCTCAAGCATATTGACCATGTTTTCTGCACCTGTGTAGGTATAGTTGATTTTGGCCTTGCCATTCTTGGGTTTAGAGGTTTCCCCCTTTTCATATTTGGGCAAAGGATCCTTGAATGCCTTATGGTCTACATTGGTATTCAACCCATCAATCTGAAGTTTTCCACTCTCAATAAGATCCTGAATAAGGTGCTTAAGTTTCCAACAATGTTTGATGTCATGTCCAATTCCATTATGGAATTTGTAGAAAGATTTTTCATTCCACCAATGTGGCTTAACATCAGGTATGCGGAAATTTGCTAGATCTTGTGGTTGTGCATGGTTATTATCAATAAGCGTCTTGAAAACATCCTCATAGGAGTCACCCAGTTTAGAAAATTGTCACCTCTCCTTCTTAGGCTTTTCTTGATACTTCAGTTTATGCTCTTGTTGGTTGGAGGATGTGTTGAGCTTCATAGCTTGGAATGCACTAGACAAATGAAGGACTTCTTGATCCTTGGGTTGGGAAGAGTCCACAACTCCATCATTGACTACTTACTTATTCTTGTTCCAGTGCGAGTGCTTGGCTTTGTCCTTATTAGCATTGTTAGGATTTTGAACATTGTTGTTATTGCTATGTTTGGTCAAAATGCCTTGCTCTTTCAAGACATCCTCAATTCGACATGCAGTTTTGACCATAGTGTCGAAGGAATCAAAGACCATCTTCCAAACCTCATACTGCATTTAAGGCACCAAATTGCTAACAATGATATCAATCCTTTCATGCTCAAGAATAGTCCTAGAATAGAAAGAGCACAATTGTCTCCACCTTTGTAAGAAGGTAACAAAGGATTCCCCTTGGTTCTACTTCAAATTTCACAAGTCTAACATAGTGACTGATCTTGACAAGTTGTATGCAAAATGTTGAACAAATCTGTGGACAAGTTCTTTGAAAGTTTTGATGGGAGGGGTTATGTTGGTAAACCACTCCATTGCTTGGCCCTTGAGACTCCTTGGAAATAATCTCATAATATAGGAGTCATCTTGGTGAAACTCAAAACTCATGATGTAGAACTGACGCACATGATCATGTGGGTCGCCATTGCCGTCATACTTGTCATACTGGGGGATCTCAACTTTTCTAGGAAAATCCATCATACTAACACTTCTGTTGAAAGGATTGGGACAAATAGAGTCAAGTGAAAATGAACTTTTAGGTGCCAACACCTTTTCCATCATACGCTTGATTTGTTTGATCTCCTCTTCTTGAGAGGGTCCTTGTTTCTTGATTCTTCTATCCACATCAAAGTTGTAAGGGACTATGGTACCCCTGTTAATCAAGCTCTCTAGGAACCTATCCTTGTTTTGATCAAGATATTTCTCCACATATTGTTGGAATAGTGGCTCTTGTTGCATCCTCATAAATCTTGATCATCAAAACTTGCACTACTTTCTCCATCTTGAGAGTCATGATGAGCTTGTTGGGAGGGTTGTCTCGAGTTTCTAGGAGGTGTTTGTCTCCTATGTTGTGAAATCCTCCTTCCTCTAGGACTAGGAGATCTTGAAGGGGTCCTTGACCACCTTCTGCTTCTTGGGGTTCTTGAGGGAGTAGATGGTGGAGAGTTGTTTCCACTGTTGGTACCCCTATTGTTGAATTGGTCATTGAGTTGTTAGGCTAAAAGCCTATCTTGTTCTTCTTGGAATATTTTTCTTTTTAATTCTAACAAGGCTTGTTGCTCTGCCTCTAGGAGTCTAAACCTTTCTTCTTTAGTGGCTTGTTCATCCAAAAAGGCTTTCTTTTCGTGCTCAATCCTTTTAAGCCTTTCATTCACATACCTTGAGGTTGTTTTCAGTGGAGAGTTAGGCCTTGAATGTTTAAACAAGTCGTTAGTAAATGTTGCATTCACATGAGCATCACTAGATTCATTGTTTTGGTCTTTGTGTTGTGACCGTGCATCTTGGTGAGCTCTCCCATAATGTCTTTTAGCTCTTTGATGGGCATCTAAATATCTTGAGTTGATAGGGGGTGATTCTGGTTGATTGTCATCACCAAATAGCATGTTATCCCTATGTTTTTGGAAAATATCATCAAGATTTTGATCCATTGCTTCTCTCTCCTTTCTAGTCATAGTGTAACTCATGTCCATATCTGATTGAGAAGGTGCTAAAGAGGTACTCAACTCACTAGGATTTCTCTTTGGGTCAAACCAAGCTTCAGACTCACTCCTAGGTGATTGATCAAAGATGGGTTCCTTTCCCTTTCACTTTTGACAAGTTTGGACTAAGGGTAACTGATCAAAGACAACTTGAGGTCATTTTCATTGACTAACTTGGTACCTTGTCATAACTGACATGAAAGAAATGACCCTTGGTGATAAGATGACCCTAGGAAATGTCAATACCAAACTAGGATAGTAAAAGTGTTCAATTGTCCAAAAAGAGATGGTGAGATAGAAAGCTGCAAACGGTGTAAACCAATACTACCACAAAGGTGTATAATAAAAGGATGAGTATCCTAACACATATGGATCAGGAGGATGGATTTAACCAAATATATTTGAAATTGAAATTGAATTTTTATGGAAGTGAATTGGACAAAAGACTACTGAAACTCTCCAAGTGTGTTACCAAAGAATCTAAAGGTTTACCTTTTCAACAAGGATGACTTCTAACTTATCAATTCGAAGCAAGATTACTTTGTAAAATCAAAGAATACTAATTCAAGGGGTCTAAACACAAGAACCCAAGGTACAAACAGGCTTCCAATGGCAAAGTAAGTCACCTACTAAAATCTGGTCAACCAAAGAAAGATTGAAAATGGCATGAATCAGACAGATAGAAAATTTACCTTGTGCAATAGTTTCCAGGCTAACAAAATGATAGAATCTAACCAAGCGATATTTCACATGAAGCAGTGTAATAGTTTCTAGGCAGCCTATGCAATACTTTCTAGGAAATTTGTGCAATAGTTTTGCAGCAACAAACTATCACACGACAAATCTTAGTACAGTGTGTGATGAAGTTTCAGGTTCATACGACTCTTGACCAGTGAATGTCTAAATTTTAGTTTTAAGGGCAATTTGGTCAATGTTTCAATCTAAGGGTTGGATTTTTCAATTTCAAGAATAGTACTATCAGTAATCAGACAAGTTTGCAAATAGTAGGTGATCAAACATGTTATAAAACACTTGCACAAGGGCAAAAGCAACCTTTCCAAGACAAGCAATTGTGATTTCAAAGCAATAAAATCCTATGAATGCTACCGTGATGTTTGATGTTTGAGAATGTTTACATAGGTAGATCACAACGAGAACACTTCAAGCACTTACTAGCCTAAAAAGACAATGGCTCAATACTTAACAACTTGGCCCACACTTGATGCTCCATTGCCTCACATAAAGTGGTTACCCACAATAGATATTGGCTTTATCGTGGAAGTGCCAATGACACAACCAAAGGAACATAGATGGTGAGTAATCTTGGGGTGATCTAGGTTAGTCCACTAGGATCAATCCTTGCAGCAAGAAGCTAAGCGGCAAAATAGGGTGGTTTCTATCTATGGTTCTTAGTAAGGGCTTCCATTCATAATACCCCTCTTTCTCTCCAAAGGGACTCCTTACCTTGCGGCAAGTAACGGACCTTGTGGCCACAAGAGTACCTTAAGCATTCTTGCCCAACATTTTCCTCATGGTCATAATCTCACAAGTACTTACATCAAGCGAAGACAAGTACTATGTCTACCAACATTTTTTGTCCTTGATAGGCTTGAGTTTATAGTGGGTTGGAATAGCCAGTGAAAAGCTTGTCCCCACTTGGGTCGTTCCTCTTGATTGCTCAAGAGTAGGCCCGCTAAAAGATTCTAAAACTAAACAAAGAGTGGATCAACCTTTGAGTTTCAAGATTTATGTTTCACCTCAAGGGTGAAGAGCATACTCTCCTAGCTCAAAAATTTCTCCCAAACACACCAAGAAAAGGTTCAATTACCCTCTTGCTTTCAAAATCCAAAGATGGGTCAAGATTTATGTTTCACCACAAGGGTGAAGAGAATACTCTTCTACCACCAAAAGATTCCTACAACAAGATATTAAGTGCCTATAAAAAGAAACAAATAGTATATGTCACACTTAAAATGAAAGCAATTAAACAAGCACTTGATTGGTTTTTATGCTTTGGGCAGCCCTGCAAGAAAGGATTAGTAGCCCTTGTACATTTGGAGCTTTGACATGCATTCTTTTAAGAAAATATTTCAAGCAATGAGAGCACCTACAAGCACAACTTGTTAGCCCTACAAAGGTTAGCACATCAAAACCAAATAAAATCTGCAAATCAAACTTTGTTCTACCACAACAAATCAGAAATCCGAAGCAATTAAATCAAATCTTGCAAAGAAATGACCAAAATTACTCACTGCCAGGCTTGGGCAATAGTTCTATCAGAGAAAGAATCGTATGACACTTCTCAGTATACTATTGTGATACTTTATCTCTGTGCGATAGTTCATGATACCTGCATGCGATAGAGAATAATATGATAGTGCAACAGAATATGCAAGGGTGCGCGATACTTTAACTAGTAAAGTATCGCACTGATATACAAGAAACTATCGTACGATACTAGAAGACTGTTTCACGATAATTCTATCATAAAAATAGAGAGCCGAAACAAAAAGCTAAAATGATGATAAAAAATTGATGAAAATGCATAAAAAGGACAAAACAAGAGTGTTCTGCCCCACGGTGGGCGCCAAAAATGTACACACTAAATTGTGCACTTCTCTAAGTCATTAATTCCAAGAGAATCTATGAATGGGAAACCTTTAGAAAGTGACCTAGAGATCCCTGGGCATGAAGTCACAAGGATGTTTGATAGTGCTCTTAGCTAGAGCTATTGAAGCATGCAACCTTGCTAGTAAACCACACAATGGGAGATTCAAAGAGACAAGGGAAAGAATGCCAATATCTTCAAGAATCAACAATGGAAATGTAATGCAACTATGCTAAGAATGAAGATGCAAGCTAAGCTATGAAAGGAAAGTATTACAAGCCTTACTAATTAAGCTATGTGAGCTAATCTAGAGCATAAAGGAAACTAAGCTAGATGCCATGAAAGCTTAAGCTAAGAATGTAAGAATGAAAGATAAATGTATGAAGATCTCCAAAGCTCCAAAGTCTCCAAGAAATCCTGCAGCATAGATTAGTATTCAAAGTTGGGATCTAGAATGAGAAAAGAGCTCTCCTTTTAAAGGAATTGAAAACGAATGGACCATGGAGATTAAGAGACAAAAGATTTAATCAAGGGTGGAGCTTGAAAGAGGAGAAATCCATATGCACAAATCTCCTCCAATGAGAAAATAAGAGTTGAATTTTGTGTCCATATGAGACAAAAAGGCCTTTTCTTCTTTTTATAAAATAAGAATAATGTTTTATTTGTGCAACTTCGGATAAGAGGAAAAGTGGGGGCTTTTTATTTAATAAAAGGGGAGGAAATTTCTTTTAAATAAATAAAGACTTAGGATAAAATGGTTAGCCCATAGAAAATAATCGAATAAATGATAAAAATAGGATTTGATCAAGGAAATTGATATAATTTGAAAAATATTGATTTTTGAAAATATTGATTCAGGGATTTGATAAATTGCTGAATGGGGGCCCAAAGTCTAGGCGACCATTTTAGGGTGCATACAATAGTCATATATGTGTAGATTTGCATTTTAATAACGTTTTGGAGGATTTCTTGCAACATAAATGACCCACCTAGATCTTCAAGGGAATTAATATCTATCGTCCTATATAAAATAGTGGATGGTCAACAATTTTACAAGCTCTCATGCTTGAATGGTACATGCATATAATACAATGGTTTGCAACATTTTCCAATTTGTCAACATATGGAGAGTACACATACAATTGGGAATGAAATAATGGAATTTGGATAATATAAGACCATTTCATATGCTCTAAAAGATGAAAAAGATGTTAAAAGATGTGATTTAGTAATTGAAAAGATTCTAGTGTATCAATCCATGGATATTTTTTATGAAAAAATTATGTGTGAGTATGCAAGGCATACACATAGAGCTTGATGGTTGGATATGAAATTCAATTTGTTCAAGGACACATTCCCATTTGATACCATTGTTTTAGTTGTGGACTTCATAGATAACTACAGTCTACAACCACAAAATGAGGTGCAAGTAAAGTATTACATCTCTCAACAAGTTACTATATTTGTTCATATAGCATTCATGCATTCACCTGACAATACAAAGGAGAACATGAAGATATTGAGGGAGTATAAATTTTACATCAGTGATGATCGCTCACATTCTATAGAGTTTGTACATAGTTGCGTTCATCTATTTTATTATGATTTCTCTGACAAGGGCATATCATATTGTCGATACATCATATAGTCAAATAATTATGCATCACAATTCAATAATGCCAAGATGTTTTATTGGTTGAGTAGGATAAATAAGAACATTGGTACTCAATATATGTTGAATTTCATAGAGGTTGGTCATTGAAAGGGAGAACATGATGGTGTAGGTGCATGTATAAAAAGAGCCTTAGCACATGAAGAATTAAAGTACAAAGAGAAAGAAACATTGTCAGATGCGAGATGTGTCATCCAGTAGTGTAATGATATAATGGGTCCAGGTAATGAAGTTGAGTCTATGGTTTATAGATTTTTTTTGTTGATGGATGAAACTAACATTGCACCATATGAGGATTTTTGTTCACTGATAGGATCAAGTGAGCTACATGCTTATAGAATCTCTAATGAAGGTTCACAGATCATCCACACATGACGTACGACATTATTTTTCTCATTATGTGTAGATGAAGATTGAGATGGGTGTGAGTCAAAGGAATGGGTCGATGAATGGTCTACACAAGTTTTGAGCCAACTTGACTCGTATCCTCCCCCAAAAATACTCAACTGACACAAATAGAATCATCCATTAACTTTGATCATTTGTCTGATCTAGTGCAACTAGGTAAATTGTCAACGTACAAATAATCTCAAATTTACTACTTTATCCTAACTATTCGGTAAATTAATCTTCTCATTATGTTTCTATTATTGCAGGCCATGTTTTTGTTGTTATTGCACCTGAAGACAATGAACAAGGGACAAATTATTATTTATGTTGTTCTGTTGAGGAAATTTTTTTTGGATCACTTGGTTATAGATGGTGAAGGATTAGAATACCCTATAGGAGAATTGGTTGTAACTAGTACATGACTTAGATGGTATGGTATGAAGAACCCTAGATTATGGTTGTTCAAGGATTGGGAGACACAGAGGAAGATTGTTCATTATTCAAACCTTTTCATTGTATCAAATGTCTATTTGATTAGATATGGAGGATAACCACATAATAATACTCTTTAAAAGGTTTGTGAGTCAGACCATGAGACAATACTTGAGACAATAAAGGGTAGGGAAGATCTAGCTGGTTCATTGGACTAAAAGTTGATACAAAATGTTGTAATGTCAGATCTATTTGAATCCATGTGCATGTAACATGTATATTTGTATAGGAAGAAATTCCCCTGAATCCACATTGGGTGGACTCTAAATTTCTCATGCATTATCTTGTATGTACAATGGGAAGTTTGTAAGACTTAATGAAAATGTTTCTCTTATATTTTTTGGGGTAATACCATAAGTTTTCTTTTCTCATCTCTATCCTCTTACATAAGAGCTAATGAGACCCTAACTTTGTGAGTAGGAAGATCTCGATGTTACCAAAAAACTTTCTTCCTTCCATAAAGATTAGTTTTGAGGTTTAAGGGGTCAATTATTCAATTCTTGAAAACTGTCTTGTTATTCCCAACATGAGTGATGCAGAGCCACTAAGACCAACTTGGTCAAATCAATGTAATAAGGCCAATGTGAGGCCATTTTTATCCCTTTTAGTTCAGATAAGGTTGTTATGATCGATTGAGACATGTTTATAAGGTCATTGAGACATTTTGTAGGTTTTAAGGAAACTAGGTCTTATAATGGTCAGAGATGGTCAAAGCCACCAGAAGTGGTCAACAGTGACAACTATTTAACCAAATTTTAGACTTTTCCACCAGTTACTTTAGGAGATATGTGTTTTTGAAATTCAATGGTTACCCTAATTGATTACAAAATGGCCTAGTTGGCCTAATGATTACAAAATGGCATATCTTTCAAACTATTTATCGTGGCCTCAAACTGTCTATGCCAACAACTCTAGTTGGCCAAGTAAACGCTAGTAACAACCTTGTTTTTCTCACTAAGTGGTTTGAACATTGTCGACCACTCAGCACCAAAATTGGTGACCTTTAGGTGGCCATTTCTCAAAGCTCATGCAATGTATCATAAACCATCAGGTGCTATGGGACCGTGTCATGGAGGCCTATAATAACCTATCTCAATTTTGGGGGATTCAATTTTTTTTTAATTTGGAATCCCAATATTGGTAGATGCCAAAACTTGTAATGTTTCTCAGTTGAAAGTTGCAACATTGTGTATCTTTCAAACCATCTGTCATGTCCTTATATAGTATACACCAACAACTAAGGTTAGACAAATAAATTCTAGTGACAACCTTTTTTTTCTCACCAAGTGGCTTGAACGTTGCCAACCACTCGGGAGTGAAGTGTTCCTAAAGGTGTAATCAACACCAAAATTGATTATCTTTAGGGGGTTATTTCTCGGAGCTCATGCGAGGTATCAAAAAATCATCTGGTGCTATAGAAATATGTCACGAAGGCCTACAATAACCTATCTCAAATTTTGGAGATTCAAATCCATTTTAATTTGGCAACCCAATCTTGGTTGATGTTAAAACTTACAATTTTTCTTAGTTGAAAGTTGCAACAGTGCGTATTTTTCAAACTATTTGTCATGGCCCCAAACTATCTATGCCAACAGCTCTATTTGGTCACGTAAATGCTAGTGAAAACCTCATTTCTCTCACCAAGTAGCTCAAACATTATTGACCACTCAAGAGAGAAGTGTTCCTAAAGGTGCACTCAACACCAAAATTCATGATCTTTAGGGGGCCGTTTCTCAGATTTTGTGTGAGGTATCAAAAAAATGTCAAGTGCTATGAGACCATATCATGGAGGCCTACAATAACCTATCTCAATTTTGGGAGATTCAAATTTATTTTAATTTGGAAACCTAATCTCGGTTGATGCCAAAACTTGCAATGTTGCTTAGTTGAAAGTTTCAACATTCATATCTTTCAAACCGTTCGTCATGGCCTCAAAATGGTAGTGCCAAAAACATTTTTTTTCTAGGTAAATGCTAGTGACAACCTTGTTTTTAAACCAGACTCATTGGAACGTTCCAGAGCACTCCAGATCGAAGTGTCTCTTAAGGTGCACTAAGCACCATTGAGAAATGATATTTTGAGGGTCATTTCTCAGAGCTCATGCGAGGTATCGGTGAACCTTTAGGTGCTATGAGACCATGTTACAAAGGCATACAACAACATATCTCATTTCTAGGAGATTTGACATCCTTTAAAATTTCCAACCCAATCTCGATTGATGTCAAATCTTGCAATGTGCCTTAGTTGACATGAGAAACATTGTGTATCTTTCAAATCCTTTTATCATGGCATCAAACCATCTATGTCAAAAACTTCAATTGGATGAGTAAATGCTAGAAATAACCTTATTAGGCTTCACAACTCACTCAAACATTCCAAACCATACCGTATTGGTACATCCCTTAAGGTTCTTGTAATTCCCTAAATAGTTCAAGGTAGGAAAAATTTTCCAATGGGACTAAAATTGGGTAGGATTGATGTTTTTGATCTTATATGAACTATTTAAACTTGTTTGAGGTGTTGGAATGGAAATTAAACTCTAGGTAAGTGATTAAGAAAAAGTTTTCAAAGTTGCACAAAAGTTGCTATGACAACTTTGCAAATTTTATGCAAAAGATGTAATGCTTGGTTCCCAATGCAAATTGGTTAAATCTTTATGAAATGAAACATATATGTTCTCATAAAGTATGAATCATACAATAACAATATACATAGATACATGTGCAAGCATAAATATAGGGCATGAGTAATTTACAAAGTATAAGACATCTACATAAACATAAAGTACTATACATCAATAGACATGACACATGAATTGCATACTTAAAACATAAACTATATATATTCATAGGGCATGAAGCCAAATATATATGTCTAATAATTTCATACATCGAATTTATCAAATACAGTTAAATTGGCTTCGTGAAAGCCAAATGGATGTAATGTGTCACTTATACAATATACAAAAAAATAATGTCTAGTAATGCCATATAGGCATACAATATATATCCCTAATATAGTCATTTCCTATGAGGAGGAGAAAAAAAAATTAGGGCTTTTTTTTATCGTCATGTCGATGGAGATGCAGTGGATGTTATAGTCTTCCAAGTGTGCTCACTAGTCCTCCTATCTAGACTCTTCTATAGCTCGAGCTGATAAAATAAAAAGTATACACATCAATAACTAATATACATTGAAATTGAATTATACGATGACATAAAATAGAATATTCGCTTACAACTAATAAATAGTCACTATGTACATCCACTAAAGGGGCACACTAATGATCTGGATTAATAAGTCCCTACAACAACGATCAAAATAATATTTAAAATATGTATACAATAATATCATTAAAAACTTTAATATAAACCATTAAAATAACAATTAAAATTAAGTAATATGTTTCATACCTCGGCCAGTGCTACAACCACAACTACTCCACGATCCAAAGTATCATGAACAACAAGAGGAGTCTCTAATGTCAATATCTTAAAATGAAACAACAAGAGTATTATGTAGTTATCAAGAATACCTATAATTCTTTACAACCCCAATAATGAATAAATGGTACCTCCATGAAGGTTCAACCACATCCTTCAATGTGCAGTGTTGATGTCATAGCTCCAACATTTAAACTAGTGCACATGTATGGTAATTTACAAGACAAAAATTTGTATAAGAATGTACTAATGACATGTTGATTATAATGCATTATTACATATATACCAGTGGACTCAATAATATAGTCACAAAGCTAGGTGAAAGAATGTGATCACTTCCATGACCACTTTGACTCTATATTTTGATCATAATTTGTCTAGTAATTTAGTTATTCATTCATTCATTCATTAAAAATAATCAAGTAACTCAAATTAACATGCAAATAAAGCTACCTCAAGGAAAGTGGCATGATGCCCTTCGTTGGCTAATGTGAACGTCGATATTCTAGCAATGAACTAATGCACATGCACAATAAGTTATGACACAACCATTCATATAATTACATAATAATAAAATGTATTAATTAAAATGCTTTATTCAATACATACTTGTAGAGTTGACGATGTAGTGTAAAAGGGGGTCGGGGGATCATTGTCACTGCCACTGACACTCTTGCCTTGAATTTTGATCATAATCATGTTAGAATTGGTTATGTAATATGTGTTGACTCTCATTATTTGGCATTGTTGTCAACATATGTTTCAGATGAAGGCAAACATACTGGTTAACAATGATAAATGGATGATCGATAGAAGTGTACAAATAATGTATGGTTGTTTCAGAGCATGCAAAGATAGGAATATGTACAGGAATGAGTTGTGACCTTATGTATAAGGTCTCTTGTCTTAATATTGCAGATGGAGTGAGTTAAAATTGTTTTATAACAAGTTAGTAAATACAAGTTACTGGACTATGACAGTGGCTAGTGACAGAGTTAGTCTCTTTATTTTTGAGATAACCCTTATGTGAGCATGATTTGTAACCTGTGAGATTAAGGTGTGATAGAAGACATATTGGAGAATATTATTTGTGATTATGGAGTTTTTGTGTTCGCAATGACATTAGCTGAAGCATGCGGTCTTGCAAAGACCTATTTGGTGTCGACTGGAGATGTGTAATGTGTTGTGAAGATGGAAAGAATGGATTTTGGACCCTAGAGTGTATTTGATGTATTGTAACCATTGTATACTTTTGTAAGGTACCATGTGTATCTTAGCAAGGGTCTATTTAATTATTTGTTCATTGGGGAAGTCTTAATTGGCCGACCTAATTGATTATTGTAATGTAATAGGGTATTAAGAAGAGTTGTTTTTGGAGAATAAAGTGTGGTGTATGTATGTAAGTTGTGAGCTTGTATTTGTGAAGTTTTTTGGATGTAGAGTAGAGGTAGTGATTAAGGAGCTTCATTGGAGCTGATCAAGAAAATATAGTTGCTAGCAGATAGTTCATTGGATTGTATATCTTTTATACAATTTTATTTCAGACAGTGAGTCTTGAAGGTGGATTTAACCTTCTTTAGGTAGTGTACCTGGGTAGTGAGCCTACCATTTTTCTCTTGACTCCTAACATTATATTTCCTTTAACCGGGACTATGTACTGTATGCATTAATAAGATCATAATAGGGCTAAAGCTTTTAGCAACTATAAAAAACTTTCTATACATCATTTGTGGGTAATAATTCCCATCGGGGTTTTATCTTTAACAAGGTTTCCTCGACAAAAAAAATATTATGTTATGGTGTTGCATTCATTGTGTTGATATTCTAATTAAGTGTTTTGGTTTATAAAGTATAAAGTTTAATTTTCTATCTCACAACTGATTCATCCCCGCTCTTAATTATATTGGTGGAATGTTATTCCTAACAATTGGTATCATATATTTTGGTCATCGCAGAGAAAGCTTAACAGCTTGAGGTTATCTTGGAGATGTCATTCTATAGGAAGGAAAGTACGAAGTTTGATCCTAATAATTTTGATAGTTGGAAGAACATATGAGAACACATATATTGTGTTTGGCCGGTATTGACTACTGGATGATAACAAAGAAAGAAGAGGAGATCAAACCTGAAGATGAATTGGATAGTGCTATTGATGAGGAGAAGAAGATGTTCTCTTGTAACATGGTTGTAAGGGAAGCATTGATTAATGTGCTCTCTAAAGGCAAATTTATTAAGGTTAAGGACTTGGATTCAACACACAATTTGGTTGAGATTGGAAGAACTATATGAAGGAGAGATTTACTAAACAAGCAAAGTTGCAAAATTGGAAGACAAAGATGGAGACTTTGAGAATGGGAGATGATGAAAACATTAGAGCATATGTATAGAGGGTTACAGAGGTTGTTAATGGTATTAGAAATTTTGGAGGCACATACAGTGAAGAGGAGTCGATCACAAATATTCCTAGATCTTTGACTTCTATGTATAAGACTAAAGTGCAAGTAATAGAGGATATCATACCTTTGACAACAAACTTTAACAAAGAGATGTTGATTGCTAAATTAACTACCTTTGAGGCCGCATAAATCAGAGATTCATTACCTAAGCCTAGATTAGCATTTAAGGTGACTCTGCATAATAACAAAAAGGACTTTATCAAGTATAGCGAGCAATAGTAGAAATGATGTGCGAGAAGAGCTTGGTGATTATGTTGATGAATGGGACAAGATATAGGAAGAATAAAATAAGTTAGATGAGATTGTGGCCTTGATCACAAGAAGAGAAAAGAGAGGTAAAGGTAAATTTGAAGGAAAGCTACCCCTGAAATGTTTTTCATGTAATAACATTGGTCATTTTGCATCTAGATTTCCTACAAGGGTTCCTAAGCACAAACCTAAGTACTCAAAGGATAAAGAATGTTACTATGCTAGTGAAGGAGTTTTTGATGATGATGAAATAGACTATGATGAGATTGGATTTATTTCTATTAAAGATGATGAACCTATTAATGAAGAAAAAGCCCTAGTTTCACATGTTGACAAGAAATCAGAATGGATCATAGATAGTAGTTGTTCACATCATATGATTGGTGAAAATAAGCTTGTTAAGCTAACAAAGTATGATGGTGGTGTAGTTAGATTTGGTGATAATGTTCCTAAGTTTATCATTGAAGTAGGATCGATTTCTCTATATGGTAAGACTAATATTAATGATGTACTAATTGTCGATGGACTTAAGCATAATTTTTTGAGTGTTGGATAGCTTGTAGATAAGGGTTATCAACTAAAGTTCATTAATGGGAGATGTTCTATTAGAAGCAAGCCGGGAGATTTGATTGCAACTGGTACTAAATCAAGAGGTAATGTATTTGAGTTGAACACATTTGAGGCTTCTTGTTTTGTTGTGAAGATTGATGACAGTTGGTTATGACACAAAAGATTTTTTCATGTGAATTTTGATAATATTGTGAAGGCAAGTATGACAAATGTTGTTAGAGACCTACCAAAAATTATAAAACCATCTAACACCATGTGTAGAGAATGTGTAATGGGGAAACAAACTAAAAGCAGTTTTCAAAGAAAATCTTACTAGCTAAAGGGAAGTTAGAGTTGGTGCATACAGATTTGTGTGGACCTATAAGAACAAGATCTTATTATGGTGAGAGATATTTTATACTTTTTGTTGATGATTTATCTAGGATGATGTGGGTTGCATTTCTTAGAGAAAAGTTTGAGGCTTTTGACAAGTTTAAGATTTTTAGAGAACAAGTGGAGAATGAATCTGGTTTAAAGATAAAATATTTGAGATCAGACAGAGGTGGAGAATTTACTTTAGATATGTTTAATAACTACTATGAAGAGCATGCCATATATAGACAAACATCATCTCCTAGGAATCCACAACAGAATGGGATTACAGAGTGAAGAAACAGAACAATATTAGATGTTGTTAGAACTATGATGTTGGAGGGAAATATGTCACATATTCATTAGAGAGAAGTTATTGGTGTTGTTGTTTATACTTTGAGAAAAATTCATATCAGAGAAGGTACAATTAAGACTCCTTATGAATTATGATTTAATCATACTCCTACTATGAAATATTTTAGAATATTTGGTAGTAAATGCTATATCAAAAGAGATAATGACATAGGAAAATTTGATGCTAGAAGTGATGAAGGGATCTTTCTCAGTTATTATACTAAGAGAAAGGATTACAAATGTTTTAATCTAAGATTGAGAAAGATGATTGAAAGTGATAATGTGAGAATTGATGAGAAGTTACAGATTCAGGGAAGAGTTTATGATTATAGACATAATTTAGATAACAAAGAAGTTGTTACAAATCAAGAAGGACCTTTTGAAGTTGATCATGAGATGGAAATATGTTTAAATGACTCTACTGATATTCAAAAGACACCGAGGTATGTAAAGAAGAACCACCCTGAAAATCAAATCATTGGTGATGTTAATAAAGGAATGTTGACAAGGTCTAGATTAAGGGATGAAATTTGTTTGATTTATCAAGTTGAACCTAAAACTATTGTTGAAGCTTTTAAGGATGAATCTTGGACTAAAGCAATGCAGGAAGAATTGGATTAGAGAAAGAAAAAAATACTTGGGAATTGGTTCCTAGACCTAAAGACAAGAATGTGATAGGAACTAAATGAGTTTTCATAAATAAGATGAATGAAGAAGGGACAGTTGTAAGAAATAAAGAAAGACTTGTTTGTAAAGGCTAACAAGAAGGCATAGACTTTGAATAAAATTTTTCTCCTATTGCTAGGTTGGAGGTAGTAAGACTATTTATTTCTTATGTTGCACATAAAGACTTTAAAGTATATCAAATGGATGTTAAATCTCCATTTTTGAATGGTGATCTTGAGGAACAAGTTTACATTGAGAAACCTGATGGATTTACTTTGACAAAGAATAAGGATATGGTATGTAAACTGAAGAAGGAATTATATGGACTGAAACAAGAACCTAGAGCATGCTATGCAAGATAGGATAAGTATCTACTGAGTCTTGGTTTCAGAAAAGGTAATGCTGACAATAATTTATATTTAAGAACTAGTAAAGAAGGAATTCTAATAGCTAAAGTTTTTGTGGATGACATTATTTTTGGAGGAAATGATGAGATGAGTAAGAAGTTATCTAAGGAAATGGAAAATGAATTTGAGATGTCAATGATAGGTAAAATGAAATTTTTCCTTGGCTTACAAATTAGTCAGAATAAAGATGGAATTTTCATTTCTCAGACAAAGTACCTTAAAGAGATGTTAAAGAAATTTGGAATGGAAGACTGAAAACCTGTTGGAACACCCATAGTTACTACAGTTATAAACTTACTAATATTGATGAAAGTGCAAGTGTTTTTTAGACAAAGTATAGATCAATAATTGGAGGCCTATAATATCTAACCCATACCAGACCTGACATAGCTAATGCTATTGGAATTGTGGTGAGATATCAAGAAGATCCTAAAGAGACTCACCTTGTTGTTGTGAAAAGGATATTCAGATACTTGAAGGGAACACTTGAGTATGGATTATAGTATAAAAAATTTGATGATTTTTTGTTACATGCTTATACTGACATTGATTGGGCAGGAAGTGTGGATGACAAAAAAAGTACTAGTGGAGGTGCATTTTTCCTTGGGAAAAGATTGGTTTCATGGCTAAGTAAGAAGAAGGACTGTATAGTTTAGTCTAGTGTTGAGTCATAATATGTTGTTCAATGTTGATGTTATAAATTGCACTCAAATTGTTTAGATGAAGCAGATGATGAAATACATTGGGATACTTTTTTAAGAAGCCTATGGTTATACATTGTGATAACACTAGCACAGTCAATATGTCGAACAATCTAGTTATACATTCTAAAACAAAGCATATATCAATAAAGTGTCATTTCTTAAGAGATGAGGTAGTAGAGAAAGAGATCAGATTGGAGTATATCAGCATAAAGGAACATATTGAAGACATATTTAAAAAACCTTTTCCAAAATATACCTTTGAATATCTCAGAGGTATGCTAGGGGTGAGAGCCCCTCCTTATGAGAATTAATTGATATAGGAATGCATCAGTCCAGTGGTTTTCAGAGCTATATCACTTCTGACCTTGATGCTTGTATCTACTCCTTAGGGGGAGTGATCTCATGAATGAACACATTTAGGTGATTTTGCACCTAAGATGAGATAATCAAAGATTGGATAATGGTACCATTTTCTATTGATTTCAAAGGGGGAGAGATTCAGTGAAAATCTCTATTATTTTAGGGGAGATATTTTGAGAAGATTGTAAAGAGGATATTGAGAAAGTTGTATTGAGATGAGTACTTTTGGATTGATAGATCTTCTCATATGTTGCCATCAATGCCAAAGGGGGAGATTGTTGGAATTGGTTCTGTAATATGTGTTGACTCTCATTATTTTTCATTGTTGTCAACATATGTTTTAGATGAAGGAAAACAAATTGGTTAACAATTATATATGGATGACTGATAGAAGTGTACGGATACTGTATAGTTATTTCAGAGCATGCGAAGATAGGAATATGTACAAGGATGAGTTTTGACCTTATGTTTAAGGTCACTTGGCTTAATATTGCAGATGGAGTGAGTTACAGTTATTTTAGTAAAGATTGGTTACTAGACTGTGACAGTGGACAGTGACAGAGTCAGTCCCTGTATTTATAAGATAACTCTTATGTGAGCATGATTTGTAACCTATGAGCTTAAGGCGTGATAGAAGACATATTGGAGAATATTATTTGTGATTATGGAGTTTTTGTGTTTGTGGTGATGTTAGTTGAAGTGTGTGGTCTTACGAAGACCTATTTGGAGCCAACTGGAGATGTGTAATGTGTTGTGAAGATGGTGAGCATGGATTTCAGATTCTAGAGTGTATTTGATGTATTGTAGTTATTGTATACTTTTGTAAGGTACTGTGTGTATCTTAGCAAGGGTCTATTTAATTATTTGTTCATTAGGTAATTCTTAATTGGCCAACCCAATTGAATATTATAATAAGGTATAAAGAAGAGTTATTTTTGGAGAATAAAGTGTGTGGTGTATGTATGTAAGTTGTGAGCTTGTATTTGTGAAGTCTATTGGATGTAGATCAGAGGTTTTGATTGAGGAGATTCATTGGACCTAATCAAGAAAAGATAGTTTCTAGAAGATAGTTCATTAGATTGTATATCTTCTATACATTTGTATTTCAAACAGTGAGTCCTGAAGGTGGATTTAACCTTCTTTAGGCAGTGTGCCTGGACAATGAGCCTACCATCTTTCTCTTGACTCCTAATAGGGTCTCTCCTTTAAAAAGGACTATGTACTACATGCATTAATAAGCTCCTAACAAGGCTAAATATTTTAGCAGGGATACTATACTTTTAGTACATCATTTGTGGGTGCTAATTCCCACTAGGTTTTTACCTTTAGCAGGGTTTTCTCGACAAAAAAATATTGTGTTATGGTGTTTCATTCATTGTGTTGATAGTCCAATTAAGTATTTTGGTTTATAAATTATAAAGTTTAATATTTTGTCTCACAACTGATTCACACCCCCCCCCCCTCTCAGTTGTGTTGGTTGACTGTTATTCCTAAAAAATCAATAAATACTAATTTAATTATTCATTTATTTATAAATGAAATATGATCAAACAAATGTAATGAACTTGCAAATATTTACTCGTGTATCAATGCCAAATGTTGCATTGAGAAAATCATCGGGAATCATTCCATCATCATCTTCCTCTCTATTGACAGTACCAAATGTGCACAAGGATCCACAAGATGGACAAATATGGCCCCTCAAAAACCAACCATGGTCACCCTTGACTAAAGGAGTGGTACACTGAATGAGAATCTGTGTCAGAGCACTAATCATGTCTAGTGTGTCCACTTCCACTTGTTTCTTCATAAAGGAAGGAATACTAACATGATCCACCCATGGCTTGACACTGGGCACCCTAGGTGCATTACAGTCATGACGTGCCATGGGTCTATCAAATGATGACCCTCGTCTCTACCCTCAGATTATAGAAAGTCAAAATAATTTGGCACCTCCTTGAGGACAAACTCGCAATTGAGTTTCCTAAATAAATATATAGGAACCTCATGATTGTTACAGCGAGGGGAATCAAAGACCATCCACCATCTGTTCCAAAAGTTTTTTTTTATGTCTTCATTCAAGAACAAATGAATTGGGAACCTCTTTGCTTTAGTTATAAGAGTATCAGTTTCCCTTGGCTTTTTAAAGAGTTTGCAAATATCTGTTGTGATTTGTTTCTATTTTATGTCCTCCTATGACAATTTATCTACACAATATCATTTTTGTTCTTCTCTTTTGTCATACCATAAATTAAGTTGCCCACTAACTGAGCCTATGTCAGTCAAGATTGATTCTAATGATTTTGCAAGTGTTTCCCTTCCAAGATTTGTATCAATAGAATATTTTAACCTCCTAATTAAATATTCTAATTTTATTTTCCTCTTTCTATTTGGTTAATCAAATTTTCTTGTTCTCCAGGAGCAGGTTTCTCAATTGGTGGAGGCA
Organism: Chamaecyparis obtusa; assembly: GCA_027943335.1. Taxonomy (NCBI): domain Eukaryota; kingdom Viridiplantae; phylum Streptophyta; class Pinopsida; order Cupressales; family Cupressaceae; genus Chamaecyparis; species Chamaecyparis obtusa. The sequence continues at coordinate 370,377 of BSBK01011744.1, forward strand.
GTTGGGGTTCATTTTCTTAGTTATTTTCTTCATTCATTTGTTCATGAGGAGAAGATGGAGGGTTTGGTTGGGGTTTTTCTTCAGGGAGATTATTCCTTCTTGGAAATTAAAAAAATCTATTTCAAAATCCTAATTAAACTTAAAATTTAATAAAAGAAACTTTGACAATAAAATTTAATTGAAAACTTAAATTAAACTTAAATTTCAATACAAATAAGAGGCATAGTCTATAAAATCACTTACTTATTCTTTTGGTTTGACCTTGACGACATTGTGGAGCCAGTCTTTGTCTGATTTGATAAAGAAAACAAGAAAAATTTATTGTGTGCGCACTTTGTAAATGCTCTTCTTTGTTGGAAACATGGGTTTGGGGGAAGAAATGAGCCTTTTTAAAGATTTTTTTTTGTTTATGTAAGGTTTTACATCGTGCGTGCACACTATAGAGTGAACACGCTTTAGTGCATACGTACTATAGTCTTTGGGGGACCAAAAAGGAATTTGGCACCTTTTTGGTCCCCCATCTTTGCGCATATACCCATTACTAAGGTATGATTTGAGTAGAAAATTAAGGGATTGGTGATCTAGAGGTTACAAACTAATGGAAATGATCAAATGGAATAGAGAAATCTGATAAAATAGATATATTTGTAGAACAAGGAAAATGATCAATTGTGGCAAGATAACAATAGTTGCAGCAATAAAAGTGGTCAACTATGACAATGCATGAGGTTAATTGAGGCAATGCATGGGGTCAGTTGTCGTATTAAACTAGTAATTATAGAAAATAGAAGATTCAGTTGTGTAATAACATAGATTGATTGCGGTAGTATGCAGACAATTACAATAATAAAAGGTATAAGTTGCAGCAACAAAACAAATCAACTGTGGCAATAAACTAGCAATTACGACAAACATAAGGGTTGATTGTCGCAATCTATGATAGTTGTCCTATTTTGCAAATTTCAAAGAATGGTTTTGACAATTTGCAGATTTCAAAGAACAACTCTAATAGATAGTTTACAATTTTTGGTTCAATAGATAATTTACAATTTTGAATATATGATCAATTAGGTTATTCACTAACTTCCTAAAGACACGAGCATTTTTTGATAGACAAATATTTGTGTTTGTAAGATATATCAAGTTTCAAAAAAGAACACACAAAAAACATAATAGTATGAATTTTTTTATATAAGTTAGATTATCCAAAAGACATTTACAATCCTATGATAGGTTATGACAATATTTGTTGAATTCCCACTGTGGATAAATCCAAACCACACTTATTCAAAGTATATAGTTTAGAAGTATGGAGGCATGGGATCCTCCTTACAATGCACTCACTTCTTAGGCACACCAAACTTTGAATTCCAAGGGGCATCACTTCCCAAGGAACTACTATCTCTACTAAGAACTACAATGTGGGTTGATGTCTTCAAAGGCAAGGGTGGCCCCCTAAGTCAACAAATAGAAGTTTTTTGGAAAATTAATAACATTTTGGTTCTTCCGTAAGGGCTCTCATTTGGACATCCATGCATGTTCTCTCCCTATTTCCAGGAGGCTTCCTTCCTATAGAACATAGGTACTAAGGAAGTCATCATGGGTGGGCTATTAGAACTCATAGTGAAGTGTTTTAGCTCCAAATCATTTTATATAGCGACTGAGGGTTTCTTGGCCTTAGCTTGTTATTGCTTGGATAAATCACATCTCACCGGATATGCTAAAGCACTTGGGAGGTAGTTCCTCTATAAATTAATTGAGCATTGCTAAAACTTTTCTCTTGCACCTAGGACCACGAGAGCTAAGGGAGAGGATAGTGTATATTAGTAGTAGGTCCACTCTACATATGCACAAGCATGCCAAATATACAAGACATGTATTCAATTATTATGCACCAATTAAAGTATGTAACGAAAACACATTGTTCATTTTTTATCCCAAAATTGAAATGTTTGAAGGAAATTAGGACAAGACAACTAAGATACACTACAATTGTCACTAATTAGTAGTTTATTGACTATTTCCCCAACCCACATGAAAGGATTAGTAATTTTAAATAAAATCTCAGAAAGGGGTCTTTGATAATCGATATCCTGCTTCCAAATACCACAAGCTAAAAAAGAATCAAGATTAGTAACCCAAAACCCTATCCTAGAAATGATTGGGAAACGTACTATTCCAATTGACTAAAAACTTATACTTCATTTCATATCCTTGAACAACTCTTTCATATATGTCAAGGGCATCTTATTCTTGATCAATTTTGATTTGAATTATTGCCCACTCATGATGGATTTAGTGGTTATTTATTTTCCTCAATTGCTTTCTCGGTCAATAATGGGGAGTTTATCTTACAGTAGTCTTGGCTTTTGGTAGCAGATTTTCCTATTCAAATAGTCAAACATGCACAAAAGAATAGATACAATAGATGATTACATGTCACAAATTCATTAAATTTAAGTGAAATTGGTTGCAGAAACCGACAGACAATTATGGAAACTTTCATCAATTGTGAAATCAAAAGGATATTATTGTGTTGTTAAAAGAAGTTAGTTGTGGAAACCATTTGTTAGAAGTGGAAAATAGAGGATACAATTGCAACATTAAACCTTATAAGATGTGGCATACTTATGTCAGTTACGACATTAAAACCATGTAATAGTGGCAATAAACATATGCAGACAAAGTAATAAAATGACAATTGTGGCAATCTAACAACAGTTATGAAATAAATAAAAAGACATGAAAAAAAATAAAGAATCTCACCCATATGGTCGAGACCAAAATTTAAGTTTAAATCATCTTCAAGTGTTGTTGGGTTGTTTGTTCATGTTATGTTCACCAAATGTCATAGGGAAATCTATAAGGGCTCAAAAAGGAAGAGTAGTAGCACCAAATCATGAATGAAACTAGAATGATAATAATCATTAAAACCCTACAAATAATAGAATCTAAGAAATAAGTAAAGTACTGAAATAAATAACTCAAATGAAACAAACAGTTCTTATATGTGCTTATCTACTTCTATTACCTCTCTGCACTGTGTTGGAATTTGGAATTGATGGCACTCAATCTTGATTCTGGCAACATTCTAACTCAGAGATTCAAGAAATACTATAAAAATAATAACTTGATTACATAAATGAAATAAGAAAACTTGCACAAGTTAGATGTTATTCAAAATTGGGATCCTTCAAATGAGAAAGAAGGTAGGTTCATATAGATTTTCAAAATTTGATGAACAATTGAGATTAATCTGAGAAAATCAAGACGAGTGGTTGAGAGAATTAGGGAGTGAAAGATTTTGGGAAACTTCCAGAGATAGAGATTCATTTCCAATTTAAACTCAAAAGTAGAGAGTTAATTTAGGAAACATGAGAGAGGATGGGATTTCAAAAAATAATTATAATTTCGAAGATAAGAGTTTTCAAAATGTATTTTTGAGAAAAGAATTGATTAATTATTTTTAAATGATTTTTGCAATTTTGGAATTTTGATGAACTCATAAATTTGATTTTTCATATTTTTGAGAGATTTTGGAATTAAATTGAATTAAAATTTCAATTTTGGGAGAATATGAAATTAAGTCAAAATCAATATGAAATTAATTAGAAATGATGCAAACTTAGGATGAATTGAGATTAAATTAATTTTGGGAATTAATTTAATTGGAGAAATTTATTAGCCAATTTAAATAATCAAGAATAATTATTTCAATTGTGGGAAAAATGAAATTGAATTTAATTAAATAGTAAAGACTACTTAACTAAAAGTAAATTAATTAAATAATATTAATTATTTAATTAATATTAGCGAAATGATTAAAATAATGAAGGGATCAATTTAGTTAGGAATTGTAAGAATAAAGATGATTAATTAAATAATTATTTCATTAATAGAGGAATAATTAATAATTAGTGGAATTTGCAAGCATGGTATAATTTTGGGTGTCTACACCAATAAATGTGGTCTTAAAATAAGAATAGCTGCCAACTATTTTTAAAAATTGGTAAGTAATTTTTTTTCTTAGCGTTTGTCTTAAATGCATATAATCTTGGATTGATGATATTTTATGTCCCTTTCTAATTAGGCTTCCTTTTGTGATATATTTCATTCCTCAAGAGAAAAAGCTACTCTTGTGAGAATAGGTCAATAAAGGATTCACTTGACTATATGGCCTCCTATTTTAAGAGTTTGTGTATTTTGATGTCATTTCCACATTATTTAGGATGTGTTAGTTTCTTGGTTGGTTTTGTGGGATTGCTCAATTTTCCTTGGATTATAAGTAAGGGCTCATTCACACTTAGGCCTTATCTATTCTTGAGAAATGGGGATTATGCTATTGTATCTTTCGTTGTGTTTGGATTAAACTCCACCCTCTCATATGATTGTTGTAATGCATTCATCATGCAACAATGTGTAAATCTTCTACATATATGTATCCATGATTTTTGTGTTAGCAACATGTGAATTAGGGGTATTGTTGCATTGTGTCACGACATCTCTAGTGCATATATGTGTATTGTTGCATGCTTGCACGTTATAATTATATTATAAATTGTAGTTTGTATTTGTTCATTTACTCTTAATATCTTAGATAAAACATTGGGGCACTACACAAAATAAATAACTTGCCTTGGATAATTTGAAAAGGAAAAGTATTATGGGCCCAAATTAGTGTGTAAATGTAAGGCTACCAAAAAGTAGAGATCATCGATCTTTATCCATTATATCTATACCAAATGTATGTAACAAAGCCTCTTTGAAAGTTTCCCTTTCTTTCTTTTTTTCTTCTTTTTTTGCAACAATTGATATTCCCAATTCTATCCAAATGGATATGGTTGATTCCTAGTGACCTTTATCAATAAATAATCTCTTCCCAAGATATATTCTTTAGGCAATTTGGAAGGCTAAAAATTCTCTTATTAAGAGAAAGTAAAGCTCTCCTCCATGGGTAATTGCAAGTGTGATAGTGTCCTCCTAAAGGAACCGCTAACCCTATTTCAAGAATTAAAAAAACCCTTTAACTATAATTAAGACTAAGACTAAGTCTAGAATGATTTCAATCTATTCTTTATTGGGGCATCTAAGAGAAACTCTAACTAGCCAAAGGTGGTGGAATCCTCAAGTTGACTAATAAAATTCTTCTTAGGTATCATATTAACCTTGGTTTTACCTCCAACAATGGTGTGGAAGTACAAGCTTTAAATTTGGGTCTCCCTTTAGCCAAGGATAAAGCTATCAATATTCTTAGAGCTTTAAAGAGTCCCTAACTGTCATTAATATTGTCACTCCTATTTCAAATGTGTCAATCTTTCTTATTTTATTAAGAGTATTTAGATTACTTTTGTCTATTTCAATCAAGTGGAATTCAATCGTATCAATAGGATTGAGGATGTTGATAAAACTATGAACACTAGCATTCATTAATATGTTGGCTCTCCTCACATTTTAAGAAGCCTAAACAACTTAATTTTTGTCTTGATGTGGCCTATCTTGGTGTCACATCCGGTTTTTGCGACTTCCTTCTTTTGCGGGTCCTTCAGTCGACTTATGCCGACTAGGAGGAATCGACATGATCAGGTATAAGATGAAACATGGTAAAAGTTTATTTAAATGAGATGGAGTTGCAAATATAGCAATTTTTTTTTTAAATGGTTATTTAATTGTTGAGGCATATTTAACATGTGATGAATTACTGATGATGATTTTTCCTTGTCGAGTGTTTGAGTGGATGCAGGTCAGAGGACAGAGGTGTGGTTGAGGAGAGAGGTCTAGCTCCCCGCCTAGTGTCAGATTCGGATGACTGAGTGACACACACACACCACGGTTATACATGGAAATGGATGCATAATAATACTTGATTATTGTTGTGTGGTAGTAGGAAGTAAAATAATGCAAATTATAAATTCGTTAGTAATGCAAGTATAAATTAGATTAATTATTTTATCTTCCTATCATATTGTGATATAAATGTCAAAATTTATTAATTCATTTTGAATGGAAAATGAGATTTGAAATAGGCTATTTTTTTTATAATCGTTAGGAATTTTGAATTAACAAATTATGTTAAAGGTGTGGCCTTTTATTTTATCCTCTTTCTTTTACATTCTTTTCCAACGGAAGTAAATCAAGAATCAGTTATTTTTGGAAGTGGGGATTTAATGCCGAGAAACCTCTCCTATGAAGGACACATCTTTCTTGTCAGGAACGAGGAGGAAAAAAACAAAGATTGGGAAAAACACTGGGGTTGGAATTGGGGATTTAGAACTGAAGATAGTGACAGCGCTGGTTTGGGACAAGTTTCAGACTACAGACTCCATTGATAGCCAGGTTCCTCTTTTCTTTTTGAATGCTTTGGTTCGTTTACTGTCTTCCCCTGCAAATGAGTAGCGAGACTGTAACTTTAATTTTCATTGTCTTCGAAATCTGTTGCGGTTGCTGTAGCAAATATTAAAATTATTGTTGGGATTAAGTCTTTGTATATAAGTAGAGATGGTATTACGGTACATATGAGCTTTCGTCTGCAAGTTGTGTTGATTTATTTATTTTTTTCCCCCTCTACCATGCTTCTATTCGCGTAATCATGCATCTTGAGGCCATTCTTTCCCTATTATATAAACCGCCTGCAAGTCTATGTATCGAGATGGATGAACTGGGCTCTAGTATTGCATTGTTGTTTTACTGATGGAGTTCATTAATCGATACATACAGATATATTTATATATCCTAATTTTATCCTAGCGATTGTGATATTATCGACCCTTTCCTTTATCGGTATAATCTCAAGAATGGACTAGAGCCTTATTAAGCCAGCATGCCCTACTACGTGGTGGTGGAAATCCTTGTAGTTTGGAACAGAACGGATGAGCCACTAGAAATGTCTGGACATTGCTTTAAACCATAACCGCATAGCTACCATGGTTCCATGTATGCTTTTTAATGGTTGAAAGAGGCAAAAAAATGTGGATGCCAGATCACCCCAACGTTGGAAGAATGGGTATGGGTGTGGTCACTACAGGAGACTGCCCAAATATTCGCCTCAGCATAGTGATCGAACCGTAGGCGTCACCTTGTTAGAATAGCGGTCTTAGCCATGGTTGCAATAGATTGTTGTTTTGTATTAGGTAGCCGGTTATCATAATACGGTTGGGTGATATTGGGAATTCGATCCACAGATGCCAGTGCCATTATGATTGGTACTGTTTGTGTTGATATAATTTAAATGTGTTTGTATTGTCTGTATTGCCGTTGCTAGAATATCTTAAAATTTTGTGGTTAATGCATGATAGAGGTATATTGGGAAACTCAGTTTGGTGTATTTAGATGGAAGATTGAAATGCTAACTGTTATTTTGGTTAGGGAACGACTCCATCAACTCTCTCCGCAAGGCCATTTTTATCAATAATATGAAACCCACGATTTCAGTTCACCTGGCAATCCTTAAATTCCATTCTTTGCCTTAACAACAAGTTAACCGAGAGGATTGAGCATGGACGAGTATCTGCATATCATGGTTTCTGATGACTCCTAGTTTTGCATACATTCCTATCAGGCATTGTTGGACGTGCTTGAAAACTTAAACTATTTTTGATCAGCGAACTCTATATTTCACACTGACATTCTGCTTTAACATTCTTTTTGGAATGACTTGTTAGAAAAACTTGAAAATGAATGTCTGAGATAAACTTTAAGGAATTTAGAGCAAAGGTTTTTCCGCTTGCAGTGGATTTAGGGCTTTCCAGTAACGAAAGTCTATAATAAGTTGAATTTAGGCATTTACAATTTTGGTAGTTTGGTTAAGCCAGTAGCAACTGATCAATTGAAATTAGTTTTATTGAGAAATGAAAGACTAGCTAAGCTTTTTCAGCTGACACGACAATTTGCTGTTATCCATCTTGTTTTTAACATACTGCCAGTCTGTTCATCTGATTTCGAATTGCATCAATTTTGGTCAAGTTTTCTATTTTTATGTTAGTAATTACGACAAATAATCTGTTACTAGTACAATTCATGTAAGAATAGTCATGAGAATGTTTTTTTTTAGTTAAATCAAATCAAGATGAAGAAATGTTAAAATTATATCTTTATTGTCCTCTTTATGAACTCTATCATTTAGGATGTTGTTACTTTTATTTATTTATTATTGTTTTACAAGGGATTTGGAAAGTATCAACTAGGATGGAAGATGTGCCGAATGTAGAATAACAAGGGAGGGTAAATGTTTGTTTGCCTGCCAGTTCAAATCTGGATTAAAAATTCACTTTGGCCAAAGTATATTACTGCATATGTTTCCATTGATTATGCATGGTTAAAATTTACCCCTTGCTACATCCGTTGAATGGAACCTACGATAGGCATATGTGCTGTAGGTTAAGTTTCACGGCTGCACTAAGACCATCTGAATCTGCCAGTAGCGAGAAGCTAGGCCTCTCGTGCAGGGACGGGGAGCTCATCACTTCCGGAGCTGACCACTCCACGGTTGGGCGGTAAAGCGCCTGGACCCCACCTCTGTTCTCAAGGAAGCGTAAGGGACACAGTCCGAGGCTCAGGAGACAGAATCTGATGAGTTGATACTTCCAGTGTTATCTTCTTTTCTCCTCTTTTTCTTGAGGTACTTATATGGTGATCGACAAGTTGGTCGACACGTCTAAATGTAAAAACTTGTTATATCATTGTAACCTGAAAACTATGATTTCTTAATCCGACAAGTTGGTCGGCATGTATCTGGATGTAATTTATCTTGTGGCTCATTGTACTTTCGACAAGTTGGTCGTTTGTATTTACTTAAATGTTGAATATTTTAGATGTAATGAAATGCAATGTCGACCTTGTCTTTCGACTTTCGACCTTATATGCTTTTATGCTCATGTGGTGTTTGTGCTATAATTCAGTCTTTACACTTGGCATCTTCTTTTCATTTGTCTTCTTATCTATTAGTTCATGCTAACATATTGGATGTTTTTGCTACTTCAATTGAAAATTTCAAATTCTTATTCCCTTTAGATTAAAATTCTTGCTCTATTTGCCCTTTTTATAGTCACCTCAATGTAATCTAACCTCTCTATAATAAAAAAAGTTACGAATTATAAATGAAAGTGTAAACATAAAAAGAAAAGTAGGTGATTACAAGAAAATGAGAAAGAGAGGTGTAAAAGAGGGTTTGCATCATCCACTAGCTTAGTGCTTATTGCAAAATCTTTTACTCTATTAAAACAAAATCATAAACCAATACATTTAAAGAACTCAAAAACATACTAAAAATATGCATTAAATTATCACCACAATGTAAAACCAAAAAGAGAATGTTTAAGATTTACACTCGTCTCCTCTACAATCCTATCACATCAATATTTAATACATTTGCTAAAAGACAGGTGAGATTTTCAGTTCTACCTTGTTTTTATTATAATTTTTAAATTATATTGGGCCCCTTGTACTAGTGGTTAAGGGCCGTATGTGATGAGTGCGTGGGCATAGCAAGACCACTTCCTCATAAAGGTAGACTACGGATTAAGTCTCTACATATTAGATAGAATGGAATCCCCACAATTCAGTACAAACCTATGTCTACACAGACATTATACCAACTTCTCATTTCCTGATGGGAATCACATTTTTCATGGCGATTTGACTCATTAAGACAACCTTTAAAATGAGTAGGTAGGGAGAGCTACTCTTGATTAGGCCATTAACAGTAGCCATTGCAGCTCAAGTCAAATTACCTTTGGCATGCTGATCTGAAGAGATCTATAAAAAAAATGTGTTGTACAAGTTTTGTGAGCTTGGAAGCTACCAACCTCTTCGTCACATCAAACAATTTTTAATGGATAGAGTGGAAATCCTGCTACAGGGTATGTGCAGAAATGGTAAAACTCTATGAAGCTTCTAACAACCCCCCGGAGTTCATGGTGAATTCTCTCTTGTGAGATATGATGGAAGCAAAGCATAAAATCAGATCAAAAACCCATATAATATATGTTTTTGATAATACTAAGATTATTTTAATGGAGTTGGCAGTGTTGGTTTGTAAATGCCACCTTATACTATTCTACCACCAACAAATAATTTCAATTCCATTCTAGAAGGGCTGAAAAAAAACAAAATGTCTTATTCAGCGTCTCACCATTGTGTAGTAGTTAAGATGTTGAGGGGAGGAACCATTATGCGATGCTGGAGGGAATCCATTGACAAAATGTTTGGTTACTTACCTGGAGGGAAACAGCTTTCAGACGCAGACAGTAAAAGAAAAAATATTGAATAAACTTAAAACAAATGAATCAAATCAATACAATCATGTGTAGTTGACTGCCCAGTTTGAAGAGGAGGCTTTCTTGCTTGCTTTGATGCTTTGCATTTTCCATGGCCGGCTCTGGGAGTGGGAATCTTCAACATCAGATGAGATGGACATTAATTGGTTTGAATTTTCAAATGGTTGTTGCAGTTGGAACAAGCATGTAAATCTGTTAAAATTTTATTTTTTTCAATAGAGTAAAATATTATATATGATCAATGGATTTTAGATTAGAGGTCATAATTATTGTCAGTTCTTCTTTTAGCCAAGCAATTAAGATTAACCATTGCCTTCTTTCTGCAAACAGTACAAAATGTAATCAGGGTTCTATTATAGTAGTACAAGATCAATCAAATAGTTATCATGTATATTGTGGTCAATTTATTTCACTTTTGGGTTTGGTAGAGGGTACCTACATAAACATTACTTTAAAGGATGGATCTCATCTGTCAATGTATATAGAGGTACAGTGGAGTTATACCAACTCTGAATACTAAAAATATAAATTTAAACCTTTTTAAGGAGGAAGAGTTTGAGAGCAGGTATATTACAATAAAGATAAAGCGGAGAGAAGGCCCCGCACAAAAACAAGGCACCTATCGTTTACTTTCAACCGTTTCTCTTTATACCCTTTTAAGTGTTATTGATATTATTTTATGTAGGATTGATTAATCAATTCGAGTTGTACTGCTTTAGTTCTAGCCAGGTGGTTCCAAAGTTTTAATTATGGAAGACCAAATGAATATTCTTTCTATGTTAATCCAAATTACTTGCAGTTTTTTCAATGGTCTCTTTGTCATCAAATGGTAGGTAGTTGTAAAATGAAAAGTGTTAAAAAACTTACTGTCTAATTTTAGATCTTAGCTTTTTAAAATGTAAAATATCGGTTTGATCAGTCGATTGATTGGTAGGTAGTTGTAAAATGAAAAGTGTTAAAAAACTTATTGTCTAATTTGAGATCTTAAAATATCTGTTAGATCAGTCGATTGATTGGTAGTTAATGGGTATTTGTAATTAGAATTAATGTTTATATTCTTTTGATATTTTTTTAAAGGTCTTTTGGATACTGATTGAATTTTATTGAGAAGTAAGATTAGAGTGGCTGGTAATTAGAATCAAACCTTGTGAGCCGGCGTTAATGAATAAAACAATAAAAGTGTAAGTTGCTGAAATTAAATTCGAAGATATAATAATCTAATTACAAGTAATGAAAGATTGTAACTGGCTTCAACCCCAAAAATGAAAATTATGTACTGAATAATAAGGATCTTAATATACTCTTTCTAAGCTACTCACTTTTTGGGAAAATAATTACCATAGTAATATGAGTTTTTCATGAACATAAATGGCCACCGGAGGAGATGGCGCAGATCACGAAGTATCTGTAGAAGTTGTGTGTTTTATTTAAAGACAAGTCAAGCTGCATCTAATTCCCGGATATATTATTATCATAGCGTTTACTTTACTCATATATCCGATGCCTCCATTAGACTTCAAGCCAAAAAATGTACTTCCAGCCATTTTAAATTCAGAGCTATAATAAAAAATTAAAACGGGAGGAAGAATACGCACATATTCTGCGCCTAACGTGTCATAGATTCTTCAAATAACAGTATATTGTACAATTATGATCTACATGATCTTTTTTTTTTAATTGTATAAAAATTCCAGGTTCCTGGAAACGAAACAAATTACATTCTATGTCTTCATGGAGTTGTTATAGGTAGTGAAAGACGGTGATGAATAGGTTATATGATAAATATATCATAATACTCCTGTCAAGCTCAGCTATCTGAACCGTTAATATAAGATAGCGGAAACCATTTTCCTATACAAGACTAATACCGATATAAATGCAATGGAAGCATTGCACTTTTACTCTACAAAACCTTTGAATACAGATAAATTCGGTTAAGCAATTTGCTTGCTCGACAATACTAAATATTGATTACAGACCAAATTTAATTTTTAAAAGTGTTCTTTATGGAATTCGAATCTGGTGGATGTGTTGTGGGTGTATTCCTGCGACAGTCTGGTCAGTTCTTTTGCCAAAACCGGAGCCCCACAGTAAAAAACACCTGCGTCAAACACAATTGAATTGGTTAAATTGTTTTTTATTATTTTATCAAACTTTCGAGTGAGTTTCTTTAATGGTAATGTGTATTGCTTTACACGTGTTAATTTAAATTTTATTAATTTTTACATTTTAAGAAATTGTATATATTTGAATATTTCAATTATTTTGTGTGTCATAATAGAAAAAGTTTAAAGAACTGTTTTTTAATGGTCTCCGGTATAATACGTTGGCCACACCAAGTCTGTTCTTTCCACCACAGTCACTAATTTAATATATTCAAATCAAGTCTACAAAATCCTTTTTTGCTAGGACTTCCCACATAAGTAAAAGAAATCTGTGTGCTTGAGTTGCATATGTATATGTCTAGACAATTTACTCGAATAATTCAAGTTTCCCTTCAACTCACCTACGGTTGAAGATGGATGCTTTGAAGAAATCCTTTGGAAAACTTTCTTCCAATTGGGCCTCGCAAAATGTGTTCTAACCTGGGTAAAGTTCAAATCTAAAGAGTTAGAACTACAAAAATAATTGAAAAAATGTTTTATATATAATATTTGAGTTTTATGCAGAATGAAATACATGATATATATACACGTACCCTTGTCCCAGATACAATATCAAGGCCGTTCTTAGCGTGATTTAGTGCTTGCACCATGGCAATCAGAGTGGATCGAGCATCTTCTTCGTCGTATACACTAGTTAAATAATTATGCATTTCTATTATACCCTACAAAATTGATGAATAAACATGGATTAGTTAAATATATCTATTTCTGTTGAGTCAAAAAAAATGGATGGGGAAAGTAATTTGTCTAATAAAAAGCAGTAATTTTTCTAATAAAATGGATGTGAAAGCATATGTCAAAAAAAGCACTATTTTTTCTATAATTACCTTGTGATCCATCTCAGACACTTCATTCATGACTCCTTTGAACCAGTCAAATGAACCTTGTTCTCTAGTGACCCAATAGAAATATGCATTGGTTGTCTTCAGGGACTTCTTTTTCTTGGGACTTACTATAGGTTGTTTGCCGGAGTCTGGCTTGGCAGTTTTAAAGCTGTCTGAGGAGGATAGGCTTATACTGGTATTTGAGTCCTGGCTTATTCTGGGATTTGAGTCCTGGTTTATACTGGGATTTGAGTCCTGTATGCATAATTAGAATCAAATTTTACTTGTTTGAGACTGATATTCATACACTAAGACGTATCAGCATTAGTGCTATTTAAAAAAGGTTTTAGAAAGAATGCAATTTGATTAGGGCTCTTACAGTTTGATTATCCTCTGAACGTTTTATGTTAATGAGCATGTCCTTCAAGATGCTAATAAAAGGAGTAGCTCCAATACCAAGTCCAACAAGTAGTAAAACGTCATAGTTTCTGTAATCTTGTGCTGGAGCTCCATATGGTCCATCCACAAAGAGCTTTGGAAGACTGTACAAAATTAAGTCAGACCCTTTAATCATGTACTGATACTCAGTTTTTTCTCTTCAAAATACAATTTTCATTTGTGAAAGTTACTTATCGGTTAGTTTTGCTACCTTCCGCCCACACTCTTCTCAGCTGTTAGTTCATTGCCGCTCTTTGCAATTGTTTGGTGTTCACATATCTGCATAGATGAGGAATAACATGGATTAATTAATTATGAAAATAAGTGAATATTTAGGAAAAAAATTACATATTGTTCATAAATTTTTTATTTTAATTAGTATTTTAAGAAATTGACATACATGAAGAAACAAAAAGACGTACTCCTGCAAAAATTCGTTTCAGTTCTTGGGTCCAATCCCCCAACGTGCGAATGTGAACGCTTATGTAATCGTCTCCAGGAGCTGAGGTTATAGAGAATGGATGCCTGTAATTTTCAAAATATTTAAAATTTCACATATTTTTTATAAACTCGAAAATCTTAAAAACTTTATATGCATTCACCATTCAAAAGGTGAGACTGCAGGACATTTCAGAAAAATAAACTTTATATGCACTCACCATTCAAAAGGTGAGACTGCAGGACATTTCAGAAAAATATATTGTCCGCTCTTGTATTTGAACCCTTGTGGCTTGGACATTATAACGCTCAAGACGTTTCCAGGATACATTGAAAACTGTTCATCGTTCATATATAATAAATACCTTTTTAAAGATAAACAATTTCTTCCAACTAAATTAAGAGCGATTTATTTGAAAATAAAATTCCCCACCTTCAATATTCTTACGGAGCGATATCCAGACCTGAAGAACCTTAAAATCCTCTCGGCCATATATAACAGCAATGGTACAGAAAGATACATCCATGTCTGCACAGAGAAGCAAGTGAGGATAAACTGCTAAATTGTTGAAAAATGCAGCAGAAATTGGTCACTTAACTTGGAAGACAGTAGAAATCTTACAGATTTTGCAGTCCACTTATGCGCAAGATAGATCATGGACCCATGGATGATGAGCAGAACGTAGACAATAGCAAAAAGATGGTGAGAATACCAGAAGGCGTTAAACCCTGTCAATCTGTTGAAAGGCCGCGGAAGCTTCACAATATTTCTTCTGAACCAGTGAGTTGCAAGTATGAATGAAATGCTCATAAGAATAACCATGACGATCCCCGTAATTCCTTCTGGGCCTTTGACAAGGTCACCATATGTGGGCTGCTTGTAATGGAAATCTTCCTCTATTAAAGAGAATTTTGATTGGGGAGCGTTCACCAAACGAGGGAAATCACAAGCTAAATGGGTGCCAACATGCAGAAGTACTCCTACAACAATTGCTGCTGCAATTGTCTGGAATAGATCAATTGATTAACAGACGATGAGCTCATGTAATAAAAAATTAGGCTTAGCATTCTATTTCTTACTGATTTAAAGAAAAAACAAAAGAAATCGAAGCTTAAATGTCTTATTGTTCAATTACCTTGTGAAAATTTATGTTATCATCAAAGGGAACGAAGCGGCCAAGCTTAGTAGACCTGAGCCAAGTGATTGTGTTTCTACACACAGGAAGCAATATGAGCGCCATGTTGAGTTTGAGAGTTTCTGCAGCACCTTTAGCAGTGAGTAGGCAATAGCCCATAACTTTAAAGGCTTGCTTATCTTTGTACTGGAAGAACTTCCATGTGAAAAGCGCTATCATTGCAAATGCCCATAAGAAGATAACCCACACCCTTTGCCAATTTTCATCCATGAAAATCTTGACCTTAGACGCTGCTTTCTGAACTGGATTTCTCGTCTTTGGACCAAGATTTTGGCTCAAAGCTTGGCTGGTGCAGCTCAGAGCTTGAGAATAATTCATGTAAGTGTCTCGTTGTAATAGCAAGGTCTCTAATTGCCATAGCTGTAGGACATAATTTTTGTTCAGTGCGATGAAAATCTAAGATTTTTTCATACAAGTGACGTTTTTCGGACGGCGAAAATTACCTCAATGTATCCAAAATTTTCAGGGTCAAGTTCCTCCATTATCAGTGCAGCATATTCCTCTGCTTGTTCTTGAAGTTTTGATAATTTGTTTGCAGAAGCACTCAACATGATAAGCTGTGAACAGGCACATTTATGTGAAGCCATGATTCAATGTAATTACTGTTTTGAAGCATTCAAAAAAAATATTAATTTACCTCTTTTACTTCTTCCTCTGTTACTCTTCCATCAGCGTTCTTGTCTACCCTGAGAAAGGCAAAAGTTCAAAGTTCTTAAAATTGGTAATTATTTGGCTCTAAAACAGAGAAATTTTCGAATGCTAAGGAATATTAGTTATCAAAACTATGAAATTAAAGGACAACATTGGAATTTTCAAAATCTGGAAACCTCGAATTTGCCGAATTTTGATGCAAGGGAAACTTCAAAGCTATTTCATTAATTATTTAGGGTATCGAATTCATGGCGGGTAATAAATGCGAACTGATTTCGTGAAAGAGGTCATACGTAGAGACTAATTCCATTAATGAACTGAGTTATTGAACTCATTCATTATATGATGTCTAATAAATGAAAAAGATTTTTGGACTAGCAATTTGGTGTTACATGTCGAAAAATATTTGCAGACGAGAATCAAAGCTCTGATCTGATATCTGCAGCCAGAAATCCTGCAATTCATCCAGCGTTATTCGATCTCGCATCAGGTTCCGTCTGCGAGCCAGAGTATCGAATATCTCTGCAGCGAATTCCTTTGAATCCTTCATTCCTGCGGAAAATTAGAATAAAGCTGTAATCCGAAATCAATCTCCAAAAACCAATTTAGTTTGAATTTTACGTTCATTTTAACATTGACGCAAAGATGTGTCCAGAATAATTTGCCAACACTGAAAATTGATCGAAACAGGGCATTTTAACTCAAAAAAATCCATAAAGTATAATCTTCTGCAAGGGTGAACTACTTAATAGTTAGAATTTTAAATCTATGTTTCCGTTTGCGTTTCTTTTAAATATTTTAAATTTAAAAAACAAAACTGAGAGAAATTACAGAGACAGCTACGGATCCTTCTCTGAAAACAAGAAAAGGTTTGTCCCCCTGTTGAGGAGTAAAAAGAAGCCAATTGAAGGGTAGGTTGAGGGAAGACTCAAGCACCTTACTTTCCTAGTAAGTTTTACTTTCGATATTTATCTTTGTTAATTCAAAAAGTGAATCATGTGTACGGGAAGGGCTTTTGGAAGACTGTTGTTTGCTTTGTGTGGAAGGATCATATTATTAAATTTACAGGAATGGATCACAGAAAAGACAGCAATCTGTTTCAACAGGGTTACTGATGCACAAATATCGATGTCTTTTGTTTATGACTAAATTTTAAAGCTTTATTTGGGAACGGCCGTTGAAAAATCTTGAACAGTTGCATCGGAAACAATGAGGAATAAAACTTTGCGAGGAAAGCAAATCTTACCGATGCAATGGGCGAAGTCAGAGCGGGAGAGCCAGCCTTGTTTGGCGTAAAGATGGAACTGCGATTCCACAGAGTTCCAGAGCTCCTGCCCGTCATTACTATTGGCAGTAGTCTTACTGATAAATCTGAGTCCCCTGAGAGCAATCTGGGCACCGGATCGACTCCTGTCAAGTTGAGCCCTCTGTTTTCTGACATCCCTGGCAGACAGAGAATCCTCGGTAAGAGAACGCTGAGCAGCGGAATGGTTCCACGATATGCGCTTTAGTTCCGCCATGAAATCCTGCGACAGCTTCCTCACCTTGGACGACGCCTCAGACTTGAATTCCTGCGAAAACTGCCTTAACCGGCTCGAAGCGCTTCTGCTAAAGGAAGAACTGCGAGAACTCCTCCGTTCGAAACCATCCACAGCCAGGATTCCATAGTCGGGGTCCTCATTTGTAGCCGGAACTACGCTGCGCAGAACAATTTCATTGTCCCGAACATCCAGAGTCACCTCCACCAGCTCCTCTTCTTTGTCCATTCCTATTGCCACATCTCCATTGCTGTCGTTGGACAAATCCATGCTCGACTTTCTGCTGTTACCAGCAGAGCTCCTGGTTTAACATATACAGAATGCCTATTAATAGAACATGTATTGAAATGCGGAGCTTCAGGTTAAAAATTCTCTATTTTAATGATATTTGGGATCATATTTTGTAATTCATCGTTAGAATGAGAGAAATCTTTACCATTTTCGTCCATGGCCATAGCCACGTCCGAAGCTGAATTCCTTCTCGCTCCCCAGGCTGGACGAGGCGGTTCTCATTATTCAGGAACCAGTAGAAATTGAAATTAGTATTAATGTCCTCAAATTTTCAGAGCGCCTAAATATATGCAATTGTACAACCTTCTGTCAAAACAATGCTAATGAATTCCCTTCTCCTTACGCCTAAATCATGTGCAATTGTACAATCTTCTGTCAAAACACCGTTAATAAGTTCCCTTCTCCTTCCTTCTGAATCACTGGTCAAATTTTTCTCAAAAAAATTATATCATTAACATCTCTGATCAATTTTTTCTCAAACTTATAATATAATTCATAAGATAGGAAACACGACGAATCTTGAACTAAAATTTCATTAGAATTTTTAATTGAATAACGAGACTCCAGTAATCTCCCCTTCTTGTTTCCAATACTCAGAAGACCATGCAAACGAACAAGGAGGGAGTCCCTGTTCGTTTTGGTGTTGGCTCTTGAATGCAGAAATCAATTCAACTTCTTTACTCAATAATGCTACACTTACTGATTCCCTCTACCAATTAATACGACGCAGGAACTCAAGAATCCAGATTGTCGTAAAGGTCAGATTGCTTTACCAATAGTTTGTCTCCAGCTGAGATTAAACATTAGGTAGGACGAGCTTTGATCTTTCAGCCTTACCGGCTGACGATCAAAAAGCCAATTTTGACAGCGCAAATGGCCAATCTCCTCAAAGGCTTGGGGCAGTTCAACTTATAAAGAAAACTTGCAAAGCAAGCTTCAAAATTAGACGACCAAATCAGCAACAATTGTCAAGAAAATTCAAGCCAAGCGTCGCCGTCGCTTTCACGAAGTTGGTGAGAACTTGTTGCAAGAACTTCAATTCAGGGCCGACTCAGACTGTAATCAGCAAGGCGGTCAACAAGCACAGCACCTGAAATTTTCCTCACTTGCCCTCATTTGTCGTTAAGATCATAAATAGAACATAAATTTCGGATTACACAGCTTCAAAGATCAAATTGCTTGCTTGCTTTGTTTCCATTTCATCCGTTCAGCCGGCGCTTTTCCTTTGTTCACACACTCTCTCTCTCTCGATCGCAATGGCGTTTGAATTTCACTGACCGTTTATGATTATGCTTCGGGAAAATGCGAAGAAAGCGATCATCCGTTAATTTATTTCTCAATGGAAAATGCGAAGAAAGCGATCATACATTAATATATTTCTCAATTCAACATCTCTTGACAGAAAAAATACACGATTTTTTTCACGCCGAGTCCGGCTACAGTAACGAGAAATAGTTTTTCAGGTAAAAACTGTTGAAGAAAATTTGAATCGACGGATCATACTCCATGATCGATCCTCCAGCTGAAGCAGTCAAAATTCTTCAGCTCACCAATAACGTAAATTCTAGAATGAATTAATATATACATATATATATATATAATTCATCACATCAGTGACGTGCTTAAACATCATCGCGATTCCTTGCCATGTAAATCGGTATAGACCATTAGAAGAGAATAAACTGGCTGTATTCTGTTAGGTACATAATTCTGGTAAAATTAGGCCAGTTCCCGCATTTGTCAAATGTTTAAACAAACATTATCCCGTGCTCAAAATCAAAGACTTACCAAATACCATGAATTCTTAAATGTATTCAACATATGTTATTCAACCGTTTCAGTGCCGTGCCACGTGTCCCTCTGAAGTGAGAGATTCTTCGTATGTATATTTAAAATGTAGAGAAATATCCCATGTTACAATGTATCCAAAAGAGATATGTATGAGCGAATTTGGACACGTTGAGTTGACTTTGTAAACAAGGCATAATTAACTGCTATGCATTTTCTTGCTTTACATGTACATGAATTTCAGGAAATAATTGATGTTCGTCCATGGTTTCACATCATTCTTAATATTATTTGGCATTTGATATAATGTAATAGTTTAAATGCGTTGTTGATGTTTTTATCATGGTTTGAATTTTATTAGAAGATGAGGTGTCTCGTTAGTATTAATATTAGAGTAGATATTTTAATTTCCAAAATATAAAATTATGAAGAATGATGGCGGCCTCAACAACCTTTTAAATATATTTGAAAATATTATGTATTTTTAAAGCAATTATAATAATAATTTGTGTGGATAATATATATTTATCAATTCAGTTATTATTTTATTAATTTGTATTTGTATTTGATAATATTTTTCATTCATATTCATATTTATGAGATTATTTTCTTTTTATGTACATTTGATTATATTTATTAATTAATTGAAATTAGAACATAACATGATTTAGAATTTAAATTAGTTAATTAATAGAAACTATCAAAATAAATGGTAGGTTACATGGTGATTATCCATCTTACTATTATTCTAATTCATTTCTAGGTAAAATTGTAGAGTTTCTTCCATAGTCAAGTCTATTTGACTTCTATTTCATTTGTAAAATTTTGAATGAACTATGTGCTTCATTATGTAGAAACACAAATAATATATTATGATATTAGGAATAATCAACCTACCAATTTGTTGTTCGAATTGAAACTATTTTTTAAAATTCAACCTTGTAGTAAATGTAACTTTAGTTAGTAGAATTAAAATTATTTTGATTTATTAATATAGTTGAAAATTTATAAATGAAATCTGTCATTTTGTAAAGTTTATAAATTTAATATACTTTTTAAAATATTGTGAGATTGGATACATAAAGTTTTTGTTACTAAAATCTTTTTAATGTGTAAAGTTTTATTAGTAGGAATAAATACTTGTAGAATTTTATATAAATTTAAATTTTCATCTTTGACATTTTTCTTCATTAAAATAGGTTTATTATTTGCAATGTAATTATACCTTATGTTAACATATTTTCTATTAATATAAATTAATTTAGTTACAATCTTCATTTGTTGTTGGATTTGACTTGAATTTTTTTTACCATTTAAAACTGACCTATATGCCTCAAAATTATACTAATAATATTTTTATTTAAAAGAATTAGTTAGATTTAGAATTTTTTAAGAGTTAAACTACATATATATTAGTTATTTCCATGTGATCTATTATATAATCATTATAGACTAAAGATATTTTGTCCTTTTATAATTCAAATAGACAGAATGATTATAAATTTGGTCATTTCCAGGTGATCTAATATGTTGTCATTACACACTAAATAAATTCTCCCCTTTCATAATTTAAATGTTTATTTTATATTTATTGAAATTGAGAGCATAACATTATTTAAAATTTTAATTAATTAATAAATATAATAAAAAAAATAGTAGGTTACATGAATTTCTTAGGTGATTACCAATCCTACTATTACTCTTCTTTAATTCTAGGTAAAATTTCTTCTATAGTCAAGTCTGCTTGACTTGCTATTTCATCTATAAATTTTTAAACAAACTATGTGCTTTATTAGGTAGAAAGACAAATAATATATATTATAGTATAGGAAATAATCAACTTATTAATTTTTCTTCTGCAATAAATGTAATTTTAGCTATTATCTAATTAAAATTATTTCAAGATGTGACTTAAACTATTTATTTATACAATAAAAAGTTGATAAATGAAATCTGTCATTTTGCAAAGTATCTAAATTTTTTTGTACTTTTTAAACTATTGAAAGATTGGACACATACAATTTTTTTTGGTAATTTAAAAATTCTCTTAATGATTATAGTTTTAACATAGGAAAAAATACTTACTGCATTATATATGACTTTGGGATTTTCAACTTTAACATCTTTCCTCATTAAAAAGACTTAGTATATACAATATAATTATACAGGTTATGCTAGCATTTTTTTATTAATATAAATTGACTTAACTACATATAACTTTACTTCAATCTTCATTTGTTGTTGGAATTGACTTAGATGTTTCTGTTTATTTGAAAATGACCTATATACCTCAAAATTATATAATAATATTTGTATTTAAAGGGATTAGTTAGATTAAAATGTTTTTAAGAGTTAAACTACATAGGTGTTATCATTTTCAGGTGATCTAATGTATAATCATTATAAACTAAAGACAATTTTCCCTTTATATTTCAAATGAACACAATGATTATAAATTTAGTCATTTCTAGGTGATCTAATATGTTGTCATTGTACAATAAATTCTCCCCCTTTATAATCTAATGTCTATAGTAATTTAAAATTATATTTATGTGATATTTGAATAGACTCACATTTTCATGTTTTTTATATTTGACATTTATTTAATCAATTGGAATGAACTTAAAGAATATTCATTATAATTTAAGTTAGTTTAAACCATTATTAATAGGAAAATAATGATGAATGTAATTTATCACTCTCTAATGTCTTTCATAGATATAATATTAAAATTAGGGTACACATTCTATTTATCATTTAATCTTATGTTCACTTAAAAATAAGTTTGAAAAAAATATTCTTAAGTATTTTTTAAGAAAATAGTGAATTATAATTTGATATGTTTCACTAATAAATTAAACAAGGGTATTAACAATATGAAAAAATGAAATTACAATTATATGATTTTGTTAGAATAGTTAATCTTTCCTTGGTTGTATTTATTTATTTATTTGAAGGTATCCTTCTTTATTTAATTAGGAGATTCTATGGAATGCCTACATGTTTTTTGTCCTCTAGTCCAAGTGGGAGGACATGTCATATTTTGTAATTCCTTTAATAAGAAAAATAGCTTATCCTCCTTAAGAGGGTCTTGACACTTTACACACACCTATTATGGATGATGGAATTCATAGATTGGTGAGTTACTTAGTAACTCCTGTCCTCATCTTTATAAAAGAGATGCTCTCCTCTCTTATTTTCTCTACATGAAGTTATTGTAAATGATCTCTCTCTCTCTCTCTCTGTGGATTTTCCATCTTCATAATATCACAAGGGGTTTTCCTTTGCTTTTCCCCTTTCAAAAATCTTCTTGTCTCTTTGTGTTGGCTTTTGGATACTTGCTCCTAGTTCTTGGTTTTCTTATGGTAACATCTCCTTCATTAACTATCTCACTTGGATTACTTTATTTTCCTTTCTCTCATTATTTTCTTTACATGGTATCAGAGCTTGGGTTGCTAATTCTTGTTTGAGTGTAGTGTTGAAGGTTACCATTCTTGGGAGCACATCTCATTGGAGACTCTACTTTGAGAGATAATCTTGAGCTTCATTTACTAACTTTTAGTGTTACAGGGTTTATTATTGGTTTTATTATTTTCTCTAACCCTCTTTGGTCGGCTTGCCACTAGAGAGTTGTATTTGGACTTTTTTGGTTTGGTTGGTTTACCGCCAAACCCATTTCACTCTTCATTTAGTTTTGTTAACCTCTATCAGGTGACTATAAGGTTTAACTTTATTTTCTCTCACATTTCTTACAGGTTTTATACTAATCATTTTTACTTCTTATCAATTGTTCTTGTAGGTTTTATTACATTACTAGTTTTATAATACTTGTGCATACATGTTTCATGATATTGGATCATTTATCTATGTTATCTAATAGCTCTATTAAATTTGTTTTTGATCTCTATTATTTTACCTTATCTCTGTTCCTTGCATTCCTTACCAGATTCTATCAGGAAGTCTTTGCTATTTCTTATCTCCCACTGGTTACATTTAGTTTTTGCTAGTCATAGTTGACTGCCCTTGCATTTTCTCTGTCCCTTGCATTATGTTCCTTGCATTTTTTTGTCCCCTACATTTTTTGCTTCCTTTCTGTCAGTTGCCAAGAAAGCTACACTGCTTCCTTTCCATCAACTGCCAAGAAACCTAGACTGCTTCATTTCTGTCAGGTGCTAGGAAGCCTACACTACTTCCTTTTTGTTAGGTTCCAGGAAGTCTATACTACTTCCTTTCTGTAAGCTATCAGGAAGGCTACTCTCTGCCTACAACCTTCTTCTTGCATTGTTTTGTCTTTTGTTATCTGCCTTTCAACTATTTGTATCTTCTCTATCTTAGTTATCCTCTATTCTCCCTTCACTGATAGTTTTGTGCAGTTATGTTGCTAATTTAGTCTCCCTTTGCAACTTGCAACCTAAGTTTAGAAGCTAGTTTGAACATTTTTTTAAGGTTCTTTGTCTTACTTTCATTTGCTTGCATAATTTATTTTAAAATAACATTGTTATATTATTTTAAAAATATGACATTATTTTATTATTAGTCTATAGGTTATTTTCACTCTTTTAAATATAATTTACAATATTTTGTTTTAGATAGTTTAATCTAATTTGCCTTGAAATAAAAAATTTCCTGAATAGTTCTTTTTACAATAGTAAATGTTCATTTAATATTAATTCATTTTAATACGTTTAATAACATTTAAAAATAATTTAAATAGTTTCTAATAACGTTTAATAGTTTCTCTACAAGGAATTTTTTGTATAAATTCATTAGTGATTATCATTTTATCACTTTGTTTTATGTTTCAATTTAAAATTTAATATCATTTAATCGTGTATCAGTTGGTTTAAGAAAAATTATTTGTTAATTTAATCTATTCAAATCGTCATTAACATTAAGTTAAATTTAGTTTGAGCATTCATTGGCATTAACTTATTATTGTTTCTAACTCAATTTGTTGTCCTTAGCATGTTTTAATAATTTAATTTCTTCATTAATTATTCAATCATGTCTACATTGATCCCTGAAATCAAATTGAATAGTACTAATTACCATGCGTGGAAAATGCACATTTCATTTATTTTTCAATTTAAACACATGTTAGACATTACTACTGGTGTGGCTTCTGCTCCAGCCACCACTACAGCTCAAGCTGATATAGATGCTTGGAATGCTAAAAATGAGGAGGCAATTGGCCTCATTGGAATTTCTCTCAGTCCAAAATTATATTTGTTGGAGATTTGCCAGTAGGCCAGTACTGACTGTATGTTTGTCATTGATGACAACATATGGAAAGTAGCATGTGTGGAAGTCTTATACAATAAGCTCTTTGTATATGTAGCATGGACATGATATCAACATGATATCATGGGCGTAGAGGTTAACTATTAGTATAGACAGTTATATAGCTACCGGTGTCAGCAGTGTTCTTGATAGAGTAACAGACAGTGTTCTGTGTATGGTTGTCCGTACATTTATCATGGAGCCTTGCGTGCTTGGATATATGTTAAAGACATGTTATTGATGTTTCAGTTATGGACACATAGTTTGTTGATGAATGCAAGTGAAGTTATGCAGTCGCTATTTGCTAGTAGCAGTTTCCTGTGTTTGTTCAAAAGAGCCGACAAAAATTTTATTGGTTCTTGAGTTGCGCCTATCTTGAGGGTATGCACCCTTGGAGTTAAGCTTGGAAAAGTGTTATTGATGTTTGGTTAAGAGTGCATAAGTTAATTCAGCTTACAGAGAAAGTTCTAGTTGTTTTGGTAGAGCTGACAATGTGTAACATGCATCTACATTAATTTTATTAGACAGATCCCAGATTGTGTTGCGTGCATAATAGAGCCGACATAATGTTTGTTGGAGTTTATTATGGTTTCTCTAATATGATTTCAAGGTGGTTCTAACAAGCTGACTTGATTATATCATTTGGAGGAAAGATATTTATAGGCAGTCATTTGTGATTGCTTGTGTGTGGTTCATGGTTGATGAAGTAAAGAAGTGCAGAGTGTGCGAAGTGTTGAGCCATCAAAAGAAGGTCTATGTGACCAAGTAAAGTACTTGTGCTATTCATTGGAACTGATCCAGACAGCAGGTCAAAGCGCAGTTCACCAAGATCCAGATATAGTGTGTATCTATTATTCATAAGGTTGTAGCCTTTTCCCATTTGAGTAGTGAGCTCTCAGACAGTGCATCCTCTCCCTTAACAGGGACAATTGTAAAAGACTCCTAATAGAGTCTGACCCTTGACCAGGTCTATTGTACTTAATATATTATAAAGCTACTCCTAACAGGGTAAAGGGTCTTCTAACAAGGATCATTATATACTAGTACAGAATATTAGTGGGTATCAAGTCCCACCGGGGTTTTTACCTATTTGGGTTTCCCCGTAACCAAAATATTGGTGTTGTGTTCAAGTTTTCCTTCATTGTGTTTATGCTTTATGTTTAAGTATACTTAATTAGATAAAGAATTGAATCTTGTAGATAACTGATTCACCCCCCCCCCCCCCCCTCTTAGTTATCTCTTGGGACTATTCCTAACAATTGGTATCAAAGCCAAGTGCCTCAGAGAGAAATTTTAACAGCTTGAGGTTGATCAGATGGCGTACTTCAGGAAAGAAAGTCTTAAGTTTGATGGAGAGAATTATCTTGATTAGAAGAACAATATGGTAACTCATTTGCAGTGCATTGCTTTTGAAGTTTTTAATGTAACCATTGAAGCAGCCAAGATTCCTACCTTAGAAGACCTTGCAAAAGATGATGCTAATAACATACAAAAGGAATTGTTTCATCATAATGCTATTGCTAAAGAAGCCCTTATCAATGCCCTATTTGATGGTGAATTTTCAAAAGTAAAAAAGGTAGATACAACTCACAAAATATGGAAGCACCTAGAAGACACATTTGAAGGAGACAAACAAGAAAAGGATGCATGCAAAAAGACATGGAAGAAAAGATACAATGCATTAGAGATGCTACCTGAAGAAAACATCAGAGCTTACAATCAGAGGATTAATGAAGTAGTTGCTGGAATCAGGAACAATGGTGGAGAGATTTTAGAGGAGGACATTATGGATATGTTGATGAGTACTCTTACTCCCGAATATGAAAGCAAGATCAACGTCCTTGATGAGACCATGCAGCTTACATCAAACTTCAAAAGAAAGACCTTGATCAAAAAAATCTCATCTTTTGATATTTTAAGATTGAAGACAGAACCAAAGAGTGAAACAGCTTTCAAAGCAATAGTTCATGGTAAGAAAACTGTAAACACTTTTGGTAATTTTGATGATGATGAAGAGAAAACATTAGATGATTTTATTGCTATGATTTCCAAAAGAGAAAAGATGTGAAAAGGAAAATATGAAGGTCAATTACCATTTAAGTGCTTTTCATGTAATAAGATCGGTCACTTTGCATCTAAATGTCCCACTAGAGCTAAAAAAATTCAAAAAGGATTACAAGCCTAAGTATTGTAAGGAATGCTACTATGTTGGAGATGGAGTTTCAGATGAAGAATCTGGTGAAGAAGAAATTGGATTCATTACTATTGTAGACAAAATGAATAACAAGACAATTCATGTAGACAAGAAGGAAAATCAAGAACTAGCATTGATTTCACAAGTTGACATAAGGACATACTGGATTATAGACAGTGGTTGTTCACATCACATGACAGGTGATAAAGGTAGGTTTGTTCATTTGGAAAAATAAAATGGTGGTATGGTCAAATTTGGAGACAACACTTCTAAACCTATAGTTGGTAGAGGATCCATCACTTTGGATGGAAAGAACAGTACTGATGATGTTCTTTATGTTGATGGTTTGAAACATAACCTTCTCAGTGTTGGACAGTTACTTGGAAAAGGCTATCAATTGGAGTTCAAAGATGACAAATGCATCATTAACAATAAAGATGGTGTTATGATTGCATCAGGCTCAAAGACAAGAGGTAATGTTTTTCAACTCAATTTAGAAGCAAGTTGTTTTGTTGCTAAAATTGATGACAGTTGGTTGTGGCATAAAAGATTATGTCATATCAATTTTGATAACATAGTGAAGATAAGAAATGTAAAGGTAGTAAGAGATCTACCTAGCATAGCAAAGCCAGTTGATACTATATGCAGGGAATGTGTGATGGGGAAGCATGTGAGAAATTTATTCAGGAGCAAGCAGAATTCAGCAGAGAACAAGTTGGATCTGATTCATTACAGACCTATGTGGTCCAACTCAAACAAGATCATACTATGGTGAAAGCTATTTCATTTTGTTTGTTGATGATTATAATAGGATGATGAGGGTTGTGTTCTTGAAAGATAAGTCAGAATCTTTTGATAAGTTCAAAATATTCAAAGCTAAGGTTGAGAATGAATCTGGACTAAAGATAAAATGTTTGAGATCGGATAGAGGAGGAGAATTCACCTCTGACAGATTTTATGAGTATTGTGAAGAACATGGCATAAAGAGACAGTTAAGTGCACCTAGAACCCCTCAGCAGAATGGAATTGCAGAGAGAAGGAATAGAATCATCCTTGATACAGCACACACCATTATGATAGAAGGAAAAGTTGCACACACCTATTGGAGAGATGCAATCAATACAGTAGTTTATACCATCAATAGAATTCAATTGAGGCCAGGCACTGACAAAACACCATATGAGCTATGGTTTTGTAATGTTTCCATAGTAAAATACTTCAGAATCTTTGGAAGCAAGTGCTACATCAAGAGGGATGAAGCAGTAGGCAAGTTTGATGCAAGTGATGAAGGTATTTTTCTTGGTTACTCTACTAAAAGTAAAGCTTATAGATGTTTCAATTTAAGATTGAAAAAGATCATTGAAAGTGCTCATGTAAAGATTGATGAAAAGTTTATGATTCAAGAAAGATATCATGATTACTCACCCATGATTGAAGAAGAACCTAGACCCTCTACTAGTGAGATAGTTATTGAAGAAATGTTTAATAGTATTGATGTGTTATTCAATGACCCTAAGATAAGTGAAGAAAATACTCCTAGGGCTGATGAATCAACATCACCTAAATTTCCAAAGTTTACATCAAGAAATCATTCCAAGGTAGACATCATTAGAGATCAGAGCGGCAAAGTCTTAATAAGATCACAAGCAAAGAACTCAGCCAGTAGTGAAGCGGTATGTTTACTATCTCAGATTGAGCCTTTAAGTGTTGAAGATGTTTGTAATGATTCAGATTGGCATGATTCTATGAAAGAAGAACTTGATCAGATTATAAAAATGACACTTGGGAACTGGTCCCAAGACCTAGTGATAAGAATGTGATTGGAATAAAATGGATATTTAGAAATAAGATGAATGAAGATGGTACAATAATAAGAAACAAAGCAAGATTAGTATATAAAGGGTATGCACAAAGAGAAGGCATTGATTATTCAAACACATTTGCACCTATGAGTAGATTAGAAGCTATAAAGTTGTTTCTAGCCTATGCTACAGTTAAAAACTTCAAAGTTTATCAGATGGATGTCAAGTTAGCATTCCTTAATGGAGATTTGAAAGAAGAAGTATACATTAAGAAACCTAAAGGATTCACCTTATCTGACAAACCTGATATTGTATGCAGATTGAAGAAAGCCCTCTATGGACTTAAGCAAGCCCCTAGAGCATGGTATGAGAGACTAGATGGATACTTAACAAAGATTGGATTCAAGAAAGGAGTAGCAGATTGTAATCTATTCATTAGAGAGACATCTGAAGGTTTACTACTTGTAGCTATATTTTTTTATGACATTATCTTTGGAGGTAATGACAAACTCAGTGTTGAATTTACTAAAGAAATGCATAATGAGTTTGAGATGAGTATGATTGGTCCTATCAAATACTTTTTGGGACTAAATGTGCAGCAAACAAAAAAAGGGATTTTCATTAATCAATCAAAGTATGTGAAAGAGATATTGAAGAAATTCAAGATGGATGATTGCAAGCCAGTAGGAACCCCTATGGTCACTGGATGCAATCTTATAAAAGAATATGACTCACCAGCAGTAGATATAACATTGTATAAGTCTATGATTGGTAAGCTCATATATCTTACTCAGACTAGACCTGATATTTCCAATGCAGTTGGCATAGTTGGAAGATTTGCAGCAGAGCCTAAACAAAGTCACCTCATGGCAGTAAAGAGAATATTCAGATACTTGCAAGGCACTATAGATTATGATCTATGGTATCCTAATTTAGAAAATGTTGAGCTTCATGTGTACACTGATGCAAATTGGGCAGGATGTGTTGATGACAGAAAGAGTACTTCAAGTGGAGCAGTGTTTCTTGGTGATAGACTTGTCACTTTGACAAGCAAGAAATAAAATTATATTTCCCATTCAATAGCAGAAGCGGAGTATGTTGCAGTAGCCTTGAATTGTTCTACAATTGTTTGGATCAAGAAAATGATAAAGTATTTTGGAATTCAAATTGATTATCCTATTGTTATTCATTGTGATAACACTAGCACTATCAATATGTCAAAGAACCTTGTGATGCATGCAAAGACAAAGCACATTGAGATCAAGTATCACTTCCTAAGAGAGAAAGTGGCAAAGAAAGAAGTCAAGTTGGACTATGTAAGTACTAAAGATCAGTTGGAAAATATATTCACAAAGCCCTTGCCTAGGGATACTTTTGAGTATCTCAAGGAGAAGTTGGGAGTCATTCCCTTCCCTGATTCTGCTTAGAAAAAGAAGGAAAGGCATCAGTCCTCAGGGACTGGTGGAAGGTTGACTACTCTACCTTAGGAGTAGTACCGGTGCTTAAAATGAATGGTGCCCTTTGCCACTGATGTCAAAGCGGGAGTATATATAGAGTCATGAAAAATAGAAGTAAAAAGAGGAGTAATATACTAAGGGGAAGCAACATTTAGTTGTGACAGCAGTACAGTTGAGGAAATGGAGAATATTAGAAAATATTGCAGCAGATGGAGGATTCATCTTTGGGGGATTTTTGAAGAGGAAATGGAGAAAGTTATAAAAGAAATGTTCATTTGGGTTGGTGGTGGTTTTTCATTCCACAGGTTGCCATCAATGCCAAAGGGGGAGATTGTTGGAGATTTGCCAGCAGGCCAATACCGATTGTATGTTTGTCATTGATGACAACATATGGAAAGTAGCATGCATGGAAGTCTTATACAGTAAGCTCTATGTATATGTAACATGGACATGATATCAGCATGATATCATGGGTGCAAAGGTTAATTGTTAGTACAGACAGTTATATAGCTGTAGGTGTCAGCAATGTTCCTGACAAAGTAACAGATAGTGTTTTGTGTATGGTTGTTTGTATAGTTATAATGGATCTTTTCACACTTGGATATACATTAAAGACATATTATTGGTGTTTTAGTTATGGACTCATAGTCTATTGATGAATACAAGTGAATTTATGCAGTTGCTATTCGCCAGTAGCAGTTTCCTATGTTTGTTTAGAAGAGCCGACAGGGATTTTATTAGTTCTTGAGTTGCGCCTATCTTGAGGGTATGCACCCTTGGAGTTAAGCTTGGAAAAGTGTTATTGATGTTTGATTAAGAGAACATAAGTTAATTTAGCTTACAGAGAAAGTTTCAGTTGTTTTGGTAGAGCCGATAGTGTGTAGCGTGCATCTACATTTATTTTATTAGATAGGTCCTAGATTGTGTTGCGTGCATAATAGAGCTGAAAAAATGTTTGTTGGAGTTTATTATGGTTTCTCTAATATGATTTCAAGGTGGTTATAACAAGCCAACTTGATTATATCATTTGGAGGAAAGATATTTATAGGCATTCATTTGTGATTGCTTGTGTGTGGTTCATGGTTGATGAAGTAAAGAAGTGCAAAGTGTGCGAAGTGTTGAGCCATCAGAAGAAGGTCAATGTGACCAAGTAAAGTACTTGTGCTATTCATTGGAACTAATCCAGATAGAAATTCAAAGCGCAGTTCACCAAGATCTAGATATAGTGTGTAAATATTATTCAGAAGGTTGTAGCCTTCACCATTAAAGCAGTGAGCTCTTGGACAGTGCATCCTCTCCCCTAACAGGAACAATTGTAAAAGACTCCTAACAGGGTCTAACCCTTGACCAAGTCTACTGTACTTAATATATTGTAAAGCTACTCCTAACAGGGTAAAGGATCTTCTAACAAGGATCATTATACACTAGTATAGAATTTTAGTGGGTATCAAGTCCCACCAGGGTTTTTACCTATTTGGGTTTCCCCATAACCAAAATATTGGTGTTGTGTTCAAGTTTTCTTTCATTGTGTTTATGCTTTATGTTTAAGTATACTTAATTGGATAAAGAATTGAATCTTGTAGATAACTAATTCACCCCCCTTCCTCTTAGTTATCTCTTGGGACTATTCCTAACAATATGTACTTATGGGTATACGCACAAAGATGGGGGACCAAAAAGGTGCCACTTTCCTTTTTGGCCCCCAAACGGCCATAGTGAATATGCACTAAAGCATGTGCTCCCTATAGGGAGCACGCGCTATGGCTTGGGAAATTCAAAACATAGTGTGTGCTCCCTATAGGGCGCATGCGCTATGTAAAAAGCTAACATCCATGCACCCTATGCAAAAATTGGAAAACCCTAACATGCATAGTCTTGCATAGTGCTATAGCACGTGCACCCTTTGAAAGAACCAAAAAAGTGGAGAGAGAGAGAGAGAGGGTAGGAAGGTGGGAGAGAGCATCTGTGTGTGAGAGAGAGGGGGACAGAGGGTAATAAGCAAAAATATAGAGGGTAGGAAGGTGGGAGAGAGCATTTGTGTGTGAGAGAGAGGGGGACAGAGGGTAATAAGCAAAAATATAGAGGGTAGGAAGGTGGGAGAGTGTGTGTGTGTGTGAGAGAGAGAGAGAGAGGGGGGGGGGCAATATAGAGGGTAGGAAGGTGGGAGAGAGTATCTCTGTGTGTGAGAGAGAGAGAGGGGGGACAAAGGGTAATAAGGGAAAATATAGAGGGTAGGAAGGTGTGTGTGTGTGTGTGTGTGTGTGAGAGAGAGAGAGAGAGAGAGATCATTCGTTAATTTATTTCTCCCTTTTGATAGTTTTGTGCAGTTACACTGCCAATTTAGTCTCCCTTCGCAACTTGCAACCTAAGTTTAGAAGCTAGTTTGAACTTTTTTTTTAAGGTTCTTTGTCTTATTTTCATTCGCTTGCATAATTTATTTTAAAATAACATTTTTTATATTATTTTAAAAACACAACATTATTTTATTACTAGTCTATAGTTTATTTTCACTTTTAAATGTAATTTACAATATATTTTTGTAAATAGTTTAATTTAATTTGTCTTTAAATAAATTTTTTCCTCAGTAGTTCTTTTTCCAATAGTAAATGTTCATTTAATCTTAATTCATTTTAATACGTTTTAATAACATTTAAAAATCATTTAAATAGTTTCTAATAACGTTTAATAGTTTCTTTATAAGGAATTTTTTGTTTAAATTCATTAGTGATTATCATTTTATCACTTTGTTTTATGTTTCAATTTAAAATTTAATATCATTTAATCGTGTATAGGTTAGTTTAACAAAAAATTAATTGTTAATTTAATCTATTCAAATCATCATTAACATTAAGTTAAATTTAGTTTTAGCATTCATTGGCATTCACTTATTATTGTTTCTAACTCGGTTTTGTGTCCTTAGCATGTTTTAATTTTTTAATTTCTTCATTACTTATTCAATCATGTATACATTAATCCCTAAAATCAAATTGAATAGTACTAATTACCATGCGTGGAAACTACACATTTCATTTATTTTCTGATTTAAACACATGTTAGACATTGTTATTGGTGTGGCTTTTGCTCACGCCGCCACTGCAGCTCAAGTTGATATAGATGCTTGGAATGCTAAAAATGATGAGGCACTTGGCCTCATTGGCATTTCTCTCATTCTAAAATTATATGTACTTATAGCTAACTATACTAGAACTCTTGGTGGTATTTTATAGTTTTATACCATTTATTGATATGCATTTTATTTATAAGTTGTATTGGGAGCCCAATTTTCAAGGTTAACTCAATTGCCTTATTCTACAAAGGGATCCATGGAGTTTCTCTTCATCCAATATATGTTTCTTTGATTCAGGTGAATCTTCAAGGCCCAATTAAGGAATAAGTTCATCTACACGTGTCCTATAACTCAATAAGACTACTTGAAGACTTGGATTTAGCTCAATTTGAAGTCAATCAAATCACTCCCTTGTATAGAAGATCAGGTTGCATATTTTTGTAAATATTTGGGTTTAATTCCCATTTATGTGAACTCCCCAAGTATAGATTAAGGGGGGTGAACATAGAATAGTTAATCTTTCCTTGGTTGTATTTATTTATTTATTTGAGGATAAACCAAGGTATCCTTCTTTATTTAATTAGGATATTCTATGGAATCCCTTCATGTTTTTTTCCTCTAGTCCAAGTGGGAGGACATGCCATATTTTGTAATTCCTTTAATAAAGAAAATAGCTTATCCTCCTTAAGCGGATCTTGACACTTTGCACACACCTATTATGGATGATTGAATTCATAGATTGTTGAGTTACTTAGTAACTCCTATCCTCATCTCTATAAAAGAGATGCTCTCCTCTCTTATTTCCTCTACATGAAGTTATTGTAAATGATCTCTCTCTCTCTCTCTCTCTCTCTCTCTCTCTCTCTCTCTCTCTGGATTTTCCATATTCATAATATCACATGGTTTTTTCTTTGTTTTTCCCCTTTCAAAAATCTTCTTATCTCCTTGTGTTTCCTTCTGGATGCTTTCTCCTAGTTCTTGGTTTTCTCATGGTAACATCTCCTTCATTAAATATCTCTCTTGAATTACTTTATTTTTCCTTTCTCTCATTATTTTCTTTGAAATTTTAAAATAAAATGTACATAAGCTACAAATAAAACTAAAAAGTAAAATATTTCATTGAAGAAAAAATAGGAAAATGTTAGAAGAGCATATTTGTTCAAGAAAATGAAGTCTAAAATAAAATCTGGACATTAAGGTGAGTACCTTTGAAATGTTTTACCTGATTGTATGCAATTTTTAAAAATCATACACTTTGCCTACATATGGATGCAACTACTTGGACCTAGGCACTAATGTAAGACTTTTTTACATGTTGGTATGTGCAAAATCAAAGGGGTCTAAAAAGTAGTGATGTGAAAAAATCTGCTTTAGCTATCCAAAAACATGAAAATGTACTTTGACTTTTTACTTCGATTAGATAAAATTGCATTAATCCATGGAGAATACATGTAATGCCCTGTTAGGGAACCCAGGAGAGATTAACCTAAAATTATTAATTACTAAGTTTACAAAAAAAAAATCTTAAGAGTTTACAAACAATATTGAATAACAAAGCGAAAGTAAAACATAAAGTCCATTTATAATCATATACACAATCTCAATTATGGATTACAAATCTCAAGGGTTTCTTGACATAGAATTACGTAACTATAATTTAATCTATTAAGTACAATAATCATATAAATCTTCTACATAGTACATCATCTCATAAAAAATAATTAAATACATCTTAACTATACGATATGCATAATAACCCACATCCACTACACAAGTCATAGGGTATGTAAATACAACTGAGTATAAAGTAAAAATAAAGAAAGAATAGGTAGAAATATCCAAGGAAGATAGGATAAGAAGCAACCACAACAAGGATCATCCAACACTGGTACAGGAATGTCAGAGTCTCAAATGGTAAAGAGAATCACTACCTCTTGATCTCATGGAAACTTTTGGTTTCACTCCCACCGTTCTAAGGAGATAACATCAGACCCCCTCGGATAACAATACCAAAATCAATAATCAAGTAATACTAAACAAGGGATCCTATAAGTTCCTATCTCAAGGGTACAACTCAATAACTCAAAGGTACACCTACTAATCCAGAGGCAACCAACACACGTAAGAAACTTAAGATGAAATTAGGTAAGTGTCATCACATATGTCAACTCCTTGGAATGATCTCATTGGAATTTGACTCTCAAGTTTGAACATATGTGGAACCTGAAATCCTCTCATGTATACAAGGATAACCGATCTTTCCAGAACTCACCACCACTACTAGATGGGTAAGCATCTTTTCTTGCTCTCATCCTTAGCCTTTACTAGCACTCAAGGCATTGGAAAGGAGTCCATTATCTTATTAATTCATTTTAAATCCCCATTTAATGTATTATATTATCACTTATTTAAGTAACCTACTAATGATACCCATGTCACCACTGCTGGGCTCTGACGTCTCCAAAGCAAGCCAATTCCCCTTTAACACCTAGATAACCTACCCTAAGTTCATAACTCTCAAAAATATCTCATAGATCATCATGAATCATAAAATCAAAACCTAGTTCCAAAGTATCACAAGAACATACATAACCAATTTCCATATGATAATAAAACCAAAGCTTCCACATGGTTGGGTGTAACAAAATCAAATGTCACAGAAGTATGCAAGACAAACTGTGTACTAGAATTTGTACCTTCATAGAGTTAGTATTGTCAAATAAATCAAATAGAAACTAAGTTACCACAAATAGCAAATTTATTTAGCAAATAAATGAGCAATTAAGCACTCTACAGCTCTCTAACTAAGAGTGTTAATGGTGAAGCTCTCAGCAAGCCTCCATTAATGACAGTCCTAGAATGAGAAATGAATGATAAGCTAAGCTAATTAATTCAATTCCAAATTGAAATGCTCAATTGACTTCTAAATTTCCTTTCTAGCTATAATTCTCAAAGTGTTAGATGCAATTCTCATATTTGTGGTTGAATTATGAGTGAATTTAGCCTTGCTTTTATAGGATTTGGCAAGGGTAGGGGGTGTAGTTGAGTTGATCATGATTAGGCTTGAGTTGAGTCTTTGGTTCCACCCTTTGAAGACAATTTAAATATTGTGTCCTCAAAGCTTGGGACAAGAAGACAAGATGAGTGGACAAGATGTTCCTTCAATTGAGTGATTGAGATTCATTTTGGCTTGATCCATGTGAGCTCTTTTCTTAAATCCTATTGGTTGAGGTTTTTTCCTCCCATGTGGTGTTGAGAGAAATTAGGATTTAATCAATTGATTTTAATTCATTTATTTAGCCAAGTGCACCCCTTGAATGGGTTGAGTTGATTTAATTCCAAACTATACAATTAATTGAATTAATTGCACATTGATTTGATTTAACTTGATTAAAATGCTCTTGATTTTGATTTAAATTGAATTGAAGCTTGATTTTAATTTTGATTGGCTAAATGCTTGTTTCAATTCAATTGCCTTGATTTTTCCTTGATTAATCACTTGAATGATCCTGTCCACTTTTAGGTGATTACAAATGCCCCTCTTTGAGTCAACATGCAAAGCATGTTGATTCAAAGAATGTTCTAATCCAACTGATAAAAGGTCATGGTTTTGTCGATGGTCGATCTTGATGTTCGATACAAGATGCAAATATTCATGATGTTTGATGCAGTTCTGATTGATTTTGGTGTCCTGGTGGTCAATCTGATGTTAGATTGCTGATGTGATGCCTGATTTGATGTGGTTCTATGTTTGATGCCCCTTTCAATTGATTAGCGAAAAAATTCATGATAAAAGATTGCGCTCTGATTTGATGGTCATTCTCCTGATTTGATGATGTAGATGTTGTTTTGGTTTATCCGAGTGTATGCCCCCTTAGAAATGAAATGAAATTTGATAAATGTTTGAAAAAAATTTGACGATTTAGGTTAGTTTGCATTAATTGGGTCAATTTCTAATAAATTTTGATTTCATTTCTGATAATATTTTCATGTCTGTTTGATGATAAATGCCCCTATTTTGGCCGATTTGGTGAAAAATTTGGGTCCCTAGACCCTCTATGATGAAAGATTCCCTTTTGAGGTCAAAGATACCCTTTTTAGGTCAAAAGGTTTATATAAAGGGGTAAAAAGCCTTTTTTACTATTCATTTTCACTTTTACTTTTAACTTTTGAGCTCTGACCTTCTTTGACTCCTTGATGATGTCGATCTTGATACGTGAGCATAGATTTGAGCGCGGCTGATAGTATCAGCGGCCATTAACCTACAGTCCTCCAGTAAGTGCCTGATCCTCTTGATTTTTTCCATTTATGCATTTAAGTTCAAAAAATTTGAATTTTTCATAGTAAAAACCCTCTTTTTTGCTTTTTTAATTTTGACATAGCACTTTTACCCTTTTAAATGGCATGTTTACCCTTCAAATAGTACTTCCACGATTTTAATTAGCGCTTTCACGAATCAAAATAGCGCCTTTACACACCTGTTCTAGGGAATAAACCACTTTTGCTTTGTCAAATAGCGCTTTTAAATTTGATTTCACTTTTGCAATTTAGATTAGCGCGTATGAATTTAGAAATGACGCTTTCAAAAAGTTTTAGCGTGTTTGCCTTGATGTTGCACTTTTGCATTTTTAAGTAGTGCGTTTAAACTTTTAAACAACGCTTTTGAGTTTTAGCGCTTTTAAAGCATGAAATAGCACTTTTACCCTGCTAGGAAAGAAATAAAATTATCGTAGTCCACTTTGTAAATTATTCAACATTCAGATGATTGGTTAAGGTAACAAATTTGATGTTATAGCGAGTCGTAAGATGTCAGTATGAGTCATTCATAGTTTGAATGTTTGATTGTCAATCTAGATTTAGATGATGGGTGATGATGAATTTTTCGTCCTCTCTGAATAGACTCAACAAAATTGATTGTGGTTTGAGATTTGTAAATGTTTGATTGACTTAGGATAATCCAAATGATAACTAATTTCAAAACTGATGTGATTGAACTTTCTTTTTTCAATGGGTGCTTAAGTCATTGGGTGTTTGTGGTTCATATCCCTTACCTATGAGCACATGATTGATGACTTGAGT
This sequence comes from Chamaecyparis obtusa, assembly GCA_027943335.1. Lineage (NCBI taxonomy): Eukaryota > Viridiplantae > Streptophyta > Pinopsida > Cupressales > Cupressaceae > Chamaecyparis > Chamaecyparis obtusa. Next base: position 408,856 of record BSBK01011744.1, read on the forward strand.
GCCTTTGATTGGTGACATGTTGGTCTTTGTGGTTTGTCTTTCCTTCTCATTCTATCGCAATTCTAAGTGAATCAGGGTTTGATTACCGCTATGGCTGAGAGGTGGCACTTAGACCATAATACCTTCCATTTGCCCATGGGTGAGATGACAATCACCCCAAAGGATGTGCATTGTATCCTTCTCTTGCCTACCAAAGGAGAGTTGGTTTATTATGATTCTGTTTATGATGGGTCAGCATGTCGGCGGGTCTTCTTGGATCTGACCATTGGAGATGATCATATCCAGTAGGCACAGTTCCATTCTTTTCCTATGTTACCAGCAGTGTTAGGTGCTTTGATCAGTGGGTTCCTTCTTCCAAACAGATGTGGTCATGGATTTGCAGTTGGTTGGGGTCCTATCTTAGAGGACTTGATGGCACATCCCTGGTGTTTTGATTAGGGATCTTGTATATTAGCTCAGTTATATCATGAGCTACATATAGTCATTTATAGATGATCTTCTACACTCACTGCAGGAGCGATTTTACTATAGCTTTGGACTTGGGAGCATATCCCAGTGACATGTCCTATCACAACATGACAACAAGATCTAGGTTGGCCATTCGCCTGGATGTATGAGGGTATGGTGATTCAAACTCATATGGGTAAGTTGGATTATTGGCATCGTGTTATCGACGATATGGATGTTGTGGTCTGGAGGCCATATGTGGGATGTGAGGCTTGGCCTGAGGATGGCATTGAGTTTCCTTTCATGTTTTTTCCTCGATGAATGATTGGGTGTTTGACCTATATCATTGAGAGATTCTTCTTCAGGAGAGTTTTGCGTCAGTATGGGTGCACATAGGGTATGCCCCAGGGAGTGGCTATGTATGCTCAAGTCTAGGTGGAGAGATCTTTGTGGGGTCCTTGTGTGGATTATGGGATAGTTGTCTGAGAGATTTGAGACCTTGGGTATCTACCTTGGTTAATGAGAGAGAATATTATGGATGTTGGGATCACATATGAGTGTGCAGATTGGCTAGCTCAACACCTGTTTCTGAGGTTTATAGATCTTGCTGAGAGAGTCCTAGGTAGTGATGAGGTATCAGATGGTAACGGAGGTGATGCAGGAGATGACAGAGATGATGTAGATGATGGAGATGGTGAGAGGGGTGGGGGTAGGATTAGAGCATGGCATGGATGATGGGGTCATCAGGTAGGTAGAGTACAAATTCCAATGATTATTGTTGCTCCTATCCCTCCTAGGGTTGGTGGTGGTCAGGGTAGAGGTGGTGCAAATAGAGAACTCCATCAGGTTGCTACAAATCCAATTGTGAGATAGGGTCGACATAGGGCTAGATGCCAGAGAGAGATGGATGCATAGATTGCATAGGTTCTACTTGATCAGGCATAGGGTCCTCTTGCTCAGCAGGTGATACCACCAATTGTTCCACGAGCTACATATTCTTAGGCACCTACTTGTACTTTGATGCCATCATCTTCTTCACATCCATCTTCTTTGAGTTTTGCTCCATCCTTATCAGATCCATCTTCTTCCATTCCTTCTTCTTCCATACCTCCACCATAGACTTCTGCAGCACAGGCTCCTGCACCAGCTTTAGCATCAAATGTTATATCTCTTCAGTCTCAGATATTAGTGATGTAGTAGCAGGTTACTCAGTTGAGTTCAATGATGTAGACCTTTATGGTCACAATGAGTCAACAAGGATTACAGGTGAGCTCGAGTTGTCCTCCAGATAGTGCTCCTAGTCGTGATGGTGGAGATGGTGCTAGTGGTTCAGCTAGTTGAGATATGATTTGAGATACTTTAGATTTTTGCTTTTGATGATATACATGATCTCAATTTTTTATTGATATCGAGACATTGGACTCTATTGTATCATTTTTTATTCGATCTATGTTATTTATGTTGATACTTTGATAGAATTTGATTATCTGGATATTTGCATTTATGATCATTTGATGGTCTTTGATATCTTGTTGATTTCCTGATGATGTTACCATAGACTCTGATACTCAATTTTGATAGCTTTCACTATAGATGATGTCATGATGTGTTGGATCTCCTTTTCAAGTGTTTTAGCATGATATGCAGATCTAGGTGGTTCTATCTCCTATATGCTTTGTTTTATGCTTTTCAAATGCGGTTTTAAATATGTATGCACCTGTTCTAATGATGCTTAAATGATTGTCTTATGTATGACATAGAATAGATGGAGGAATGTAATGAAATTTATGATTAATGCTTTATTATTGGATGCAAGGATACATATAAGTGTTAGATGGATAATGTAATGATTAATGTGATGCAATGACTTAATGGATGTATTTATTTTGATATATGGATGCAATGTATTCTAAGATGGCTTAAATAATATGCACCTAATGATGATTTTATGTTCTATTTGAAATGTCATAATTTAATGAATGTAATGATGTGATGATTTTGACCTAATGAATGCAATGATAATGCACTTAATGGATGCAATATGGATGATTTCTTTTGCAAAGAATGATGTGTTCTAAATGAAATGAATCTTGAATGATGCAATCTAATGCACTTAATGCTTTTTAACATGGATGAATGAATGCCACGTAATGCAATGTATGGATTTATATGATTTATGCAACCTAATGTAATTGATTTAAATGAATTTGGATTTAAATGATATATGCAATCTAATGCAACTAATGATTAAAATGCTTCTTAACGCAATGATTTAAAATGAACCCTAATGCAATGAACTTAATGATTCAAATGATGAACATGATTAAATGAATGTAAGGTCTAATGAAGATGACTTAATGCAACTCAAAACAATGCTTAAAAATGAACCTAACTAATGCAAGTGAACTAATTGAATGCACTTTTGTTTCTATTTTTGGATTTCCAACACACTCGATCACATATAGTTTTTGGTGATCCTTTGATTTCTGATTTGACTACACCCCCTTTTGTTTTTGTCATTTTACCTCTTGCAATTATAAACTAAGAAAGGAAAAAATACATTAAATCCATGTAATCTAAGATGTATGCAACTAACTGTCATTATTCAAAAATTTGGAGCTTATAATCATCATTGAGCAATTTTGGAATCCCAATTTAGTACAACCATCACTAGTTCAACCATGATGATATGAATACTTTTTGCACCTCTTTCATTTCTTTCCCATCCTTTCCAGTACGACTATCACTAATTGAATCCAATCATGAGAGTGTGAATACCAAATTTGTCAGATTCTATGTTGCAAGTGGAGTTTGGTATTATGATATTAAACATCAAAATATCCAAGGCATCCTTTTGCGTAAACAAACAGAGATCTTAGTTTTATCCTATGTACAATTCCTCAATGATTCTTTGATGATCACATCCTTAGACAAATAGTACATGCTTTAGAACTTTGATCTTAAGACAGTCATTCAGAAATCAACTAAAATATCACACTTTCATCATAGCTTGTCTAGTTAAAAACTTTCATCGATTCGCTAGAAAGACATGATTTCATCAACCAAGTCAACACTTAGAAAAAAAAATTGCAATGTTTTTCAAATCCATATTTCAAGTATTGTTCCATTCATTTCATACTTTTAATCCTAATAAAGATAGGGTCATGTAAGATCTCAGATCAAATTTTGTGTTTGGTTCAAATTGGATTAGAATGAGGACTTGATTAAGTGCTTCACTTGTGTTTTTGATGAATTGATTCAATGATTGATTGAAATTTGCTTTTGATGAATCTTTTCTCCTTTAGAGTAGATTGCCCCCAGTTTGATATGATTTCAAATTTGGACTTAGGACAATTTGCAGATTAGGTGACCAAAATCTTTAGGTACTTGCAAATGCAACTATGGGGTTTTATTATGCAATATATACAAATGCTAGCAAATGCAATATTTACAAGGATGACTTCTAGGTATACGACTGACTTGGACTTTCCATGGCACCTGTTTACCAATTTTTCACCGATTGAATGGATCTTGCTTTCTTTTTCTATTTTTAAAGCTTTTTCTCTTTTTTTGCTACCAAGGCGCCTATTTGCTAGGTTTTCACCAAGGCACTTTTTTCTCTCTTTTTATTTTTCTCTTTTTTCAATTTTTTTTCTTTTTCATATCATCAAGGTGCCTATTTGGTAGGTTTTCACCAAGACAACATCTTTTTGAGGATCATATATGGATGTTTTTGGCTTCTTCATGCTCAATTTTCCATTGTTTTTTTTCTTTTTTTCTTTTTCAATTTTGTTTTCTCTTTTCTATTTTTAATGTTTTTGGTATTTTCAAGATCTCTTTTGACTATATACAATAAATAGGATGCTTGCCATCTGATTTTCTGATACTCTTTATACTCTTTCATATGTCTTATGTATAGAAACTGTAATCACCTAAAAATGGACAAAGACAATTTAATGATAAATCAAGTCAAATCAAAGAAAATCAAGGACAAAATTGAATCAATTGAATCACAATGCATAATTATCCTATCAAAATTAAAATCAAGTCATAATTTGGGACAAATCATAATTGAGAGTATTTTAATCAAATGCAATCAAATCAATTAATTGTATAGTTTTGGATTAAATCAAATTCAACCCATTCGATGGGCACGTGGCTAAACAAATGAATTAAATCAATTAATAAATCCTAATTTCTCTCAACAACCCAAAAGGGGAGGAAATTCAATCAACCAATGAGATTTAAAGAAAGGCATTCACATGGATCAAGCCAAATTCAATCTCAATCACTCAAAGTGAAAGAGCATCTTGTCCATTCATCTTGTCTACTTGTCCCAAGCTTTGAGGACACAAACTTTGCATTGTCTTCAAAGGGTGGAACCAAAGACTCAACCAAGGCTTAATCATGATCAACTACACTACACCCCCTACCATTGGGCAAATCTATAAAAGGAAGGCCTAAATTCTTCATAATTCATAATCACATATCCTAGAATTGCATCAAACCTCTTGCATTTTATAGATAGAAAGGCATTTAAGAGATTAATTAGCATTCAATTTGATCTAATTATTAGCTTTAGCTTGTTTATCTTATTAATTTTCATTCTAGGACTGTCATTAATGGTAGCTTGCTGAGAATTTTCATTAACATCCTTAGATAGAGAGCCATAGGATGCTCAATTGATCATTAATTTGTTAAAAAATTGCTTAATTGTGGTTTATTTAGTTACTATTTCATTTATTGTTCAACTTTAATTCTATGAAGATACTATTTCTGGTATACAAAATGGTGCCATTTTGTATACTAGGGAAAGTATCTTCATAAAATTAAGGTTGAACAATAAATGAAATAGTAACTAAATAAACCGTAATTAAGCAACTATTTAACAAATTAATGATCAATTGAGCATCCTATGGCTCTCTATCTAAGGATGTTAATGGAAACTCTCAGCAAGCTACCATTAATGACAGTCCTAGAATGAGAATTGATAAGATAAACAAGCTAAAGCTAACAATTAGATCAAATTGAATGCTAATTAAGCTCTTAAATACCTTTCTAGCTATAAAATGCAAGAGGTTTGATGCAATTCTAAGATATGTGGTTATGAATTATGATGAATTTAGGCCTTCCTTTTATAGATTTTCCCAATGGTAGGGGGTGTAGTAGAATTGACCATGATTAAGCCTTGGTTGAGTCCTTGGTTCCACCCTTTGAAGACAATGAAGAGTTTGTGTCCTAAAAGCTTGGGACAAGTAGACAAGATCAACGGTCAAGATTCTCTTTCACTTTGAGTGATTGAGATTCAATTTGGCTTGATCCATGTGAATGCATTTCCTCAAATCTCATTGGTTGCCTAGATTTCCTCTCCTTTTGGGTTGTTGAGAGTAATTGATATTTATTAATTGATTTAATTGATTTATTTTAGCCATGTACCCCTTGAATGGGTTTAATTTGATTTAATCCAAGACTATACAATTATTTGATTTAATTGTACTTTGATTTGATTGCATTTGATTAAAATACTCTCAATTTTGATTTATCTCGAATTAGGACTTGATTTTAATTTTGATTGGCTAATTATGCATTGTGATTCAATTGATTCAATTTTGTCCTTGATTTTCTTTTATTTGACTTGATTTATCATTAAATTGTCTTTGTCCATTTTTAGGTGATTACAAATGCCCATCTTTGAGTTGACATGCGAAGCATGTTGATTCAAAGAATACTCTGATCTTGCTTGATGATAGGTCCTGATTCATTGATGGTCAATCTTTGATGTTCATTTGATGTCTTTCGATGGTCAATCCTTTGATTTATGATATGAGATTGATGTAGATATGATCGATATGAAACTCTCAATTGATGTGGTTATGATGATTGTTCTGATATGATGGTCGTTCTGATAATGTTTCTTGATATGATGTTTGATTCAATGATTGATCCTGATATGATACCTACTTTGATGATTGATTTTGATGCGATGCCCCATTCGTTTGATTACAAAAAAAAAATTGATAAAAGCTTTCACTTTGATTTGATGATCGGTCTCTCGATTCTTAATGATACTATTGATTATCCGATGGTATGCCCCCTCAGAAATGAAATAAAATTCAAATTGGTTTTTACCATTGATTGATTTTTGGATGATGTTGTTCATTTTATAGTAATAAATTTCAAATGTATAATAAATTTTATTTGAATTTCCGATTTCAATGTTATGTTCGTTTGATTTCAAATGCCCCAGTTTCAATTAATTTGATGCTAAAATCTCTTGATTAAGTCAAATTTGATGAAAAGGTACTTATTTAGTTCAAATTTACCTCTTATTAGGTCAAAAACCTATATAAAGGGGTCAAAATCCCTTTTCACTATTCATTTTCACCTTTCACTTTTGACTTTTACCCTCTTTGATTGTTTTGCCTTTTCACAATGTCTGTCCCTCTTCGTGAGCATCAGTTTGAGAAATGCTGCCAATATCAGCGTCTGCCTAGCTCAGGACCTCTGGTGAGTACTTGTACCTCTTTTTTCTTTTTCTCATTTATGCATTTGTTTCAATTTTTTCCAATTTTTTCTTGATATTTAGCTCTTTTTTTCTCTTTTTTCCTTGAATGGTTGCTTTTGCCTTTGAATGGAATCTACAATAAATCCTTGATAAAATAGCAAGACCACCTTTTAGAGCCATGTTTACGAACCAAATCTTGTGCTAGGTAGGTGCTTGAAGTGTCTTTTTGTGCAAAACCCATGATAATGTTCTTCAAATCAAACATTTTGCGTTAAGTGGGTAAAAAGAGACAAGTGAATACGTGATTGTTGTGTTTGAAATACATAAACAAGTGAGAGATATATCCATTGAAAAATCATCTTATATTTTTAAATCTCTTCAATATAAAATCAACAATTCTCGAATCAAGGATCATTCCAAATCGAACCCTTGTTGGATGTTGATTTCCAAGCAGTCCCACACATATAGGGTATCATTACAAGGAGATAGCACTCTTGTTGCAAATGAAGGGCAAGAAGTTGAATACCAAAGTATTTTCAAAGATCCTAATCAAGAAGAAATTTTTCCAAATCTATTTGAACAAAGACTTGGAGAGATGGATAGAAATTCGGCATATCATAATCACAATACCAACAATGCCAATCATAATTCCAAAGAAACACTTGAAGAAAGGGTTGAGAGAGCTGCCCAAGACCTAGAATTCCTAGAGGTTATGGAGAAATTGATAGATAAGGATAAGGAGAACTTTTTCCTGAACCTAGCCCAAAAGGGAGTAAAGTTGCCTTATAATTTTGATATTGACCAACTCAAGAAAGACCAACAACAAGATGACCCCATGAATTTTATGACTAGGTAGATAAAGGCCTTCCAAGAAAAAATTGATACCATGGAGAAGGTAGCTGAACCTAAGGCCTTTTCCATTGAAGCTTTGTGTCCTTTCCCTTTCGACAAAAGCTTAGTTATGGTATCTTTTCCTTTCAATACCATTTTTCCTAAATATGATAAGTACATGGGTAAAACAGACCCACAGGATCATTTAAGAGAGGTTTGTGCCCTAAGCATTAATTTCATGCACAATGATACATATCTAATGAGACTCTTTCCTAGGAGCTTAGGAGGTCCCGCAATGGAGTGTTTTTCAAAACTACCCCAAGTAATAAAGACCTTTGAGGATCTAGCCTCCAAGTTCGTAACCCATTACTCTTATAACATTGAGCATGAAATCACAATGCTCAAGTTGTGTGATACCAAATAGAAAGATGGAGAGTCCTTATTAGGATTCCTGCAAAGGTGGAGGACCATTTTCGCAAGGTATCCATGAAGTATCCCTGAGAAAGAGAAGATGGAAATCTTCACCAACAATTTGACCATGGAAATGAATTATAGATTACAACTTCAATGTCCCCCAACATTTGAAAAACTCATCGAAAATGGGATCAAGATTGAAGATGTTTTGGTCAAGAGAGGTGAAATTAAATTATTTAAAGATAATAAATCCAACAACAACAACAACAATAATAGAAATAACAATAATTATGTGCCTAAGTATTTCAATAATCAAGGGTCCAACAATAACAATGATAAATCTAAATCATGGATAAAGAATAACAACAAAAACCTTGTGAATGATGGAGTTGTGGAGGCCCACAACTTAAAGTCAACCCCCTTTATCTTACCAGATGGAGCTAATTCTTCAAATAATTTTAATCAATCAAACAAAACTCCATTTAATTCCAATAATTCCAACAACAATTCCAACACTTCCAACAATAATGTTAATGGGAACAAGTCAAAATCTTCCTACTCCAATTATAACAAAAATAAATTCACCTACTTAGGTGAGCCTTTGGAGAATGTATTAAGGACCTTGGTTGCCAAAAATGTTATCACGTTACCCGATATGAAATATTATGAACCTCAAGTTAAACCTTATTGGTGGAATGATGCCCATCAATGTGAATATCATCGAAATAGAGGTCACCCAACAAATGAATGCATGAGGTTAAAACACTTGGTGCAAGATTTAATTGACAATGAAACCATTAAAATTGAAGGACCTCAAAATAATGAGGATCATACAGCCTTCAAAAACCTCTTTTTGAATCATGAAAAGGGTGAGTCATCTAATTCTAATCAAAATAAAAAAAAGGGCAATGAGAAAGTAAATTTTTCTCATACTTATGATAACATGATAAATACTCTAAGTGAAGAGGATCAAACCATAAATGTTATCATAGTGAAGGATAAATCAAGAGAAGCATCATCAAATGTTGTCACTAGGGGGCAAGCATCAAAAATTATCCTACCTACCAATGCTCCAAAGATTGTGTTATCAAACCAAGCTTCAACATCATCGTCAAAACAATATAGCTTGGTCGATCAATTACAAAGAACTCCTGCTCAAATCTCTATTCTTGAGCTGCTCAAATTATCACTAATTCACAAGGATATCTTGGAGAAGGCCTTATTGGAAACAAATGTGCCTCTAAATTTGGAGGTAGGAAAATTCCAAAATATGGTAGGACACTTCATTGCACCTCATTGCCTATCATTTTCCGAACAAGATGACATGTCCCTTAATCATCCTCAAAATCTGCCCTTACATATAGAAGTGTTGATCCATAAGCATAGGGTGAAAAGAGTCCTTATAGATGGAGGAGCTGGCCTAAACATTTGTACCCTTAGCTTGGTGAAAGCCCTAGGATTTTTTGAGGAGGCTATTGACCCTAAGAAAAAGATAACCATAAAAGCCTATGATGATGAAGAAAGAGCCTCAAAAGGAGTCATAGTATTACCCATAAGAGTTGGTCTCATGCAAAAAGAGACCATATGTCAAGTGTTGGACTTAAATTTGACTTACAATATTATGTTAGGGAGGCCATGGATTCATGAAATGCAAGTTGTTACTTCAACTTATCACCAATGCCTAAAATTTCCATATCTAGGGCAAAAGATAATGGTAAGTGGGGATCTAAACCCATTCCAATATTGTAATAATGTCAAGCCTATCAATGATTCCTTGGTTCCACACAATGCTTAAGGGTCTATACCTAATCAAATGGAGCAAGGTCAAAATTCTAAGGACATCCCCTTGTTGAAAGGAAAATAAAAGATGGAAGAAGAGGTTGTTATTGAAGATACACCAAAACTCATTAACCTAAATACATCGACTAAAGGAAAAGAGAAGGTTAATGAGGATAACATTATTGAAGAGCCAAAAGAAGATCATACTAAAGCTATCCAAGTGTACACTAAAGAGGCCCATTATTAAAAGATGGACCAAATGATAAATAATTTTGATAAGCAATGCAAGATCAAGCAGAAAGGAGTAGGTGAATACTCCTTATCTATGATGGACTTACCTTTATCACCCAAGTCCTTTAGAAAACCTCCCAATCTACCTCATAGATATAATGATAACTTTGTGAGGGAAAGTACATCATCCGCCATGGATGAAGAAGACAATGAAATCCTCAACTGGTTATACAAAGATGAAGAATCAAGTGCCCATGTCAAACATATCCAAAATGTAACCATTCCCAAACATCAATATGGGAAAGGGTTTTCAATCATGCAAAAGATGGGTTACAAAGTTCAAGGACCTTTGGGCATGAATAATGAAGGGCTCATTGAACCAATAGAATCAAAATGGTGAGATTCCAAGGAGAAAATAGGTTTAGGGTATCTTGAAGAAGGATACACTCAAAAACATTATCCTAAACTTTATGATCAAATATTACAATTAGAATCTCATAGTGATGAGGATTCTAATGAATGGGAATGGGAGACTTTATCTGATGATTCATGCCAAGATAAGGGTATTGATGTCATTCATACCTATTTTTCTATTAAAGATAAAGGACCAATAACAGAATCAAGTTCAAATCAAGCATCTAGTTCTAGTCAAGTGATCCTAAATGATGTGCCAAGCATAGAAATAGAGATAAATCAATGGGGAGGTGAACCATACGTTCCTTCATGGAGACCTACTATGGAAGAATCAAATGTTAGGTTTAATCCACATGATTTTTATCAAATAGAAACCCTAGAGGAGTCTAGTGAGGAGGACTTTGATCCTTCTTCTTTAGAACATTTAGAGGAATCCCATGTTCAAGATTTTCAAGATACAATGTATGAACCCTCCAATAATGAGATATACACCTTAAATCCAATTGAAACAAACCCAAGTGTTGACCCATTGACTCTCATCCACCCGGACTTAATTGAATGGAATGCCATTGAACCAACTACCTTACCAATTTTCTTAAACGATAACATGGTGTCCCAATACCTCAACACAGTTGAACCTTCTTCTATCAAATAATATTAAGAAGAAATGATCAAAGAGAGCATTAAAACTTTCAATCCGAAAAAAAAATAAAAAAAATAAAAAAGGAAAAGAATCGAGTGTTGAAAACCACGGTGTGGCAACATTAGATCCAAAAGAAAGAAATAAAGGATGTTTCCAAAGGTGAAAACCCAATTGAGACACCTAAGGAAGGGATTTTGGATTCTCTACCAGAACATTATGAGGAAAGATCTCCAATCTTAATTAAGCCAATAGAAAAGATAAATATTTGATGAGAAATAGAGCCAAAGATCATCCACCTAGCAGCATCACTATCTAGTGAAGAGAGAACAGAATTCATTAAGTTCTTTACGAAAAAAAAATTCAACTTCACATGGTCTTATGATGATATGTCAGGTCTAGACCCAAATCTGATAATGCATTATCTAAATATCAAAGAAGGAGCTAAACTTGTTAAACAAAAGCTAAGGAAGATGCATCCTCATATAGCACTACTTGTCAAAGTGGAGTTAGAAAAACTATTGAAGGTGGGATTTATAAGGGCCATTGATTATGCACAATGGATCTCAAATATAGTGCTAGTATCAAAAGCAGACAAATCCATTAGAATCTACATAGATTTTAGAGACTTAAACTTGGCATGTCCTAAGGATGATTTCCCACTTCCAAGTATTGATGCCATTATGGACCTAACAGCAAGGCATTCTATGTTCTCACTCATGGATGGATTTAGTGGATATAATTAGATAAAGATAGCACCAGAAGACCAAGATAAAAGTGCCTTTACATGTGCATGGGGTGCCTTTTGCTGGAATGTCATGCCTTTTGGCTTGAAGAATGTTGGAGCAACCTATCAAAGAGCAATGACCACAATATTTCACAATATGATGCATAATTTCATGGAGGATTATGTGGATGACATACTAGCTAAATCCCACTCAAGAAAAGAGCACCTACCAATTTTGGTGAGAATTTTTGAAAGGCTAGAAGAATTCAAAGTGAGACTTAACCCAAAGAAATGTGCATTTGGAGTCGAATCCGGCAAACTGTTAGGCTACATTGTATCTGCAAAAGGGATAGAGGTGGATCCTGCTAAAGTGAAGGCTATCATGGAAATGGAAGCACCTAAAAATATTAGTCAGATGAGATCTTTAGAAGGAAGGATACAATCCATTAGGAGATTTATCTCCCAATTAGCAGAAAAATGTCATAATTTCACCCTACTTTTGCATAAAGATACAATTTTCAAATGGGATGAAAAATGTGAAGAAGCCTTTAATATATTGAAGAAATATCTCATGAATCCACAAATCTTGATGCCACCTATCAGAGGCAATCCCTTGATCCTATACATTTCGGCAATGGAGAATTCATTGGGAGTACTTTTAGCACAAGAGGATGAAACAGGAAAAGAAAAGGCAATTTACTACATAAGTAGAACCTTGGTCAAATACAAGCTGAATTATACATTGATGGAAAGGGCATACTTGGCCATGGTTTTTTCTTCCCAAAAATTATGCCATTATATGCTAGCCCACAAGATAAGGCTCATTTCCAAAATTGACCCTCTAAAGTATCTACTTAGTAAAACAGCATTGAATGGAAGGCTAGCAAAGTGGGTTATAGTGCTAAGCGAGTTTGACATAGAATATGTTGATAGAAAATCAATCAAAGGACAAGTCATTGCTAACCAATTAGCAGAAGCACCACTTCAAGATGATCATCCCATCCAAGTGGAATTCCCAGATTCAGAGATTGTGAATGTGGAGGAAAAAACATGGCAATTATATGTTGATGGTTCCTACACTCATCATGGATCAGGAGCAGACATACTTCTAATCACTCCTCAAGGCTCTATTATCCCTAAGTCTTACAAATTTTTATTTCCATGTTCAAATAATATAGTAGAATATGAAGCCTTGGTTATTGGATTCAAGTTGGCATTAGAATGGAAAGTAATAGAACTAAAGGTTTATGGAGATTCACAATTTGTCATTAATCAAGTCAATGAAGAATATTAGATGAAAGATGACAAATTGGTACCCTATAAAAACATGGTGGAAAGTCTTAAGAAGTATTTCATACTTATTACATTTGAACAAGTGCTAAGAGAAAAGAACAAAGCAACAGATGCAATAACAACTTTGGCTTCACTTCTACAGATGCCAAATCAGAGTACCAGATATGAATTCCTGGTAGAAGAAGTGGATCAACCCGCATTTGACCCTACCCACCCTTACACCATTTTCTCGTTAACTACAAATGAATCACCCTGGTATGGACCAATTTACACTTACTTGAAAGATAAAATCCTTCCCATTAACCAAACCAGGAATCAAAAGAAAATCTTCATTCACCAAGCCACCCGATACACTATAGTTTTTGAAACATTGTATAGAAAAAGTCTAGATGGAATGCTCATTAGATGTTTAGAAGAAGAGGAATCAAACTTAGCCTTACGAGAAATCCATGAAGGAATGTGTGGGTCACACTTGAACGGATTAACCTTAGCTAAGAAACTTCTTAGGATAGGATATTTTTGGCCTACGATGGAGAAAGACCCTTGTAACTTTTCCAAAACTTGTAGAAAGTGTCAATTCCATGGAAACTTGATACATGTGCCCGCACAAGAGCTTCATCTGATGACAACACCTTGGTAGTTCTATCAATGGGGTTTACACCTAATAGGCATGATTTATCCACCATCCTCAAATGGTCATAAATTCATCATCATGGCAACTGAATACTTTACCAAGTGGGTGGAAGTTGTACCCTTATCAACTGCAATAGGAAAGCAAATATCTTTTTTTATCCTTAATCATATTATTTGTAGATATGGCATACCTCATGCTATCATAATGGATAATGCAAAGCATTTCAAAAACAAATACTATAAGGAATTATGCACCAAGTTTCACATGATTCATCATTCTTCTTCAATCTATTACCCCTAAGGTAATGGACAAGCCAAAGCAACAAATAAAAACATCTTGAAGATTTTGAAGAGAACGGTGGACAATTCAAGTAGAGATTGGCACATCAAAATAAACCTGACCTTATGGGCTTATAGAATGAGCATAAGAATGCCAACAAGAGCTACCCATTTTTCCTTAGTCTTTGGAGCATAAGCAATTTTGCCTTTGGAGGTAGAACTCCCATCTTTGATGGTATCTCTTCATGGCTTGATAAATGAGGAAGACTATAGGGTTGCTACATTACAAGAACTAGAACTCTTAGATGAGAAACAAAAGCAAGCATTTGATCATTTGAAGGTGTACCAAAATAGAATGTCAAGGACTTACAATAAGCACATAAAGTCAAGAACATTCCAAATAGGTGACCTAGTTTTGCGAGAAAATCCCAAGAATCAAGAAGAAAGATAAAGAAATGAAAATGGGAAGCAAACTGGTTAGGACCATTTATCATTGTTGAAAATTTTGGGACCGGCACCTACAAACTAGCATATTGTGATGGTGAAGAACTACAAGAACTTATCAATAGCATACATTTAAATAGGTTCTATACATGATGTAGATGAAAGAGTATAAAGAGTATCAGATGGAAAAGCATCATATTTATTGTACATAGTCAAAAGAGATCTTGAAAATACCAAAACATTTGAAAAGCAGAAAAAGGACAAACAAATGGAAAAGCAGAAAAGATCAAAAACAATGGAAAATTGAGCATGAAGAAAGTAAAAACATTCATATATGATCATCAAAAAGATGTTGTCTTGGTGAAAACCTAGAAAAAAGGTGCCTTGATGATGTGAAGAAAAAAAAATTGAAAAAAAAAAAAAAGAGAAAAAAATCAGAAAAAGAGAAAAAGTGCCTTGGTGAAAACCTAGCGAATAGGTATCTTGGTAGCAAAAAAAAAGAGAAAAGCTTTAAAAATAGAAAAAAAGAGCAAGATCTATTCAATCAGTGAAAACCTAGTAAATAGGTGCCATTGAAAGTCCAATTCAGTCACATACCTAGAAGGTCACCTTATAAATATTGCATTCGCCAGCATTTGTATATATTGCATAATAAAACCCCACAGTTGCATGTGCGAGTACCTCAAGATTTTGGTCACCTAATCTGAAAATTGTCCTAAGTCCCACAAATGAAATTATCTCACATTGGGGGAAATGTACTCAAAAAGGAGAAAGGATTCATCAAAGCAAGCTTTATTCAATTAGAGAATCAATTCATCAAAAGAGGAACACTTAATCAAATCTACATTCTAATCCAATTTTAGCCAAAACGCAAAATTTGATCCAAGAACTGAAATGACCTTATCTTTATTAGGATTAAAAGTATGAAATGGATGGAACTACACTTGACATATGGATTTGAAAAACATTGCAAGAAATTTTTCTAAGTGTTGATTCAATTGATGAAATCATGTCTTTCTAGCGAATCGATGAAAGTTTTAGATTAGACAAGCTAGGATGAAAGGATGATATTTTTCTTGATTTCTAAATGACTATCTTAAAATTGAAGTTTTAAAGCATGTATTATTTTTCTAAGGATGTGGTCATCAAAGAATCATCGAGGACTTGTACATAGGATAAAACTAAGATTTCTACTTGTTTTCGCAAAAGGATGCCTTGGTTATTTTGATCTTCAATATCATAATACCAACATCCACTTGCAACATAGAATCTGAAAAAATCAGTATTCACACTCTCATGATTGGCTTCAATCAGTGATATTCATACTAAAGAGAGAAGGGAAAGCAAAGAAAGAGGTGCAAAAAGTATTCATATCGTCATAGTTGAACTAGTAATGGTTGTATGAAAATGGGATTCCAAAAATGCTCAATGATGATTATAAGCTCCAAATTTTGAATAATGACAGTTAGCTGCATACATCTTAGATTAAGTGCATTGTATATATTATTTTTCCTTTCTTAGCTTAATTTGCAAGAGGAAAATAAAAAGGGGGTGTACTCAAATCAAAAATCAAAAGATCATCAAAAACAACTATATAGGATCGAGTGTGTTGGAAATCAAAAAAATGAATCAAAAACAAAGTGCATTTCATTAGTTCACTTGCATTACATTTAGGTCATTTTTAAGTTGCATTAAGTCATCTTCATTAAACATTGCATATATTTAAATGTGTATAACATTTGAATTATTAGGTACATTGCCACTAGTACATTTGAGGCCAATTTGTGACAGCTATGTGTCGCAAATGCGACGGCTATGTGTCGCAATAGTGACACCCATTGACGTCGTAGTTTTTTAGTCACAAATTGCCACATCTATGGGTAGCCATCGCAATTGCGACACTTAGCCGTCGCAAAGTCACCCCTTCCTTCATTTTGGCCCTCCGTCGTATTGCGACTCCAGGGCGTCGTAATTGCGACGGCTCTCCGAAGCAATTGCGACGGGCGTGGCCATCGCCCATACGGCCCTTATCCATTCTGGGCCTCCGCCGCATTGCGACGGTAGGGTGTCGCAATTGAGACGGCCCTCCGAAGCAATTGCGACGGGCTCCCATCACATTGCTTCGGAGGGCCGTCGCAATTGCGGTGGGCTCCCAAGCAATTGCGACGGCCCTGGGTAAAAAATTTTTTTAAAATGATTGTATACATTGCTAATGAACCACATTAATGCTTATTTCTTTCAACAAATGAGGACAGTCACAAATGAGGACATCTCACAGTGACTGTCCCTTGTGTGATTGCCACTTGAATGTATTGCTATTCAGCCACATTAATGCTTTTCTTCTTCAACAAATGAGGATAGTCACTATAAAGACAACATGATAATGTACACTTACTTCTTCTTCAACAAATGAGGATAGTCACTGTAAAGACAACATGATAATGTACACTTAGTAAGTGTACATTATCATGTTGTCTTTACAGTGACTATCCTCATTTGTTGAAGAAGAAAAGCATTAATGTGGCTGAATAGCAATACATTCAAGTGGCAATCACACAAGGGACAGTCACTGTGAGATGTCCTCATTTGTGACTGCCCTTACAGTGAGTAAGTGTACATTATCATGTTGTCTTTACAGTGACTATCCTCATTTGTTGAAGAAGAAAAGCATTAATGTGGCTGAATAGCAATACATTCAAGTGGCAATCACACAAGGGACAGTCACTGTGAGATGTCCTCATTTGTGACTGTCCTTACAGTGAGTGTGCATCATCATGTTGTCTTTACAGTGACTATCCTCATTATCATGTTGTCTTTATAGTGAGTGTACATTATCATGTTGTCTTTACAGTGAGTGTACATTATCATGTTGTCTCAATCTATACATGAACGATAATACAAATATTGAATGCATTATATTCTGTCATTCTATACATGTACGGCGATTCAAATATCGAGTGCATTATATTATCTCAGTTTATACATGAGCGATAAATTTCATTTGCAACTTGTATAGGAGGATCAGATGACACAGAAGATAAAGAATCTCAGGATGAGGTATGGGAGAAGGCTATATCAGAGGAAAAGCTAGGGCTTTGTTAGTGTCCCTTGTGACAGTAACAAAATTTGATGAAAATAATTTTTGTTTCACTCAACTTTGACATTCACAACTTCCTCTTTTATTATAATAAGAAAAAATACAGTGACTTTAGAGAAAATAATGAAACTAATACAATTGCAATACGGTGGTATTTAGAACAAACAGAGCTTCACAACCATCAAAGAAGAAAAAAGCACATGCATATATTGAGTACTCCTCAATCAGAGAGATAGAGAAGAATTCAAAACATACCCAGACTGAACATGGCCATACCAAGACCAGCATCAGACAATATTCTTATTGACTGCTCTAGGATAGCTGACATTTCAACTTTCCATCTGCAAAATAGATTATAAAAACATGAAAATATATCAGAGATGTTTGATATTGATACAAAACAACACAGATTCATTTCTTCGTACACCTATATATCATAAAAATCCTTGCACACTTCGAAAAATTGTATTGCCTTTTACTTACTCAAAAGTAATTTGCATAAAGCAGTCATTTGATTAACATGGATCCTAATATTCACAAGTACATGGTCATGTGCTCCATCGTAGCATCTTATAGATTTAGATCTGTTCTCTGAAATAATTCAATGTTTTGTTTACAATCCACAAAAGAAATATTTTCCCTCATCTACTTAATCCTAAATAAAAGGCCATATAGCAATATAGATAGAACTATATAACAGAAACCATAAACAATGGTAACCTTAGCAGCAGCAAGAAATTGTTGCAAAAACTTTACCTTATCATACCCAGATTGTTGCTTTGCCTGGCGGAGGGAAATTTGATCAGTAAAATTGACACAGAGTATGCTGTCTCCATTGTCATGTTGGATAACAAAACACCAACTTTAATGGGCATGTACGTACTGTCCCTTGTGTAATTGCCACTTGAATGCATTGCTATTGAACCACATTAATGCTTTTTTCCTTCAACAAATGAGGACAGTCACTGTAAAGACAACATGATAATGTACACTCACTGTAAGGATAGTCACAAATGAGGAAATCTCAGAGTGATTATCCCTTGTGTAATTTCCGCTTGAATACATTGCTATTGAACCACATTAATGCTTTTTTCCTTCAACAAATGAGGACAGTCACTGTAAAGACAACATGATAATGTACACTCACTGTAAGGATAGTCACAAATGAGGACATCTCACAGTGACTGTCCCTTGTGTAATTGCCACTTGAATGTATTGCTATTCAGCCACATTAATGCTTTCCTTCTTCAACAAATGAGGATAGTCACTCTAAAGACAACATGATAATGTACACGGGCTGTAAGTGTACATTATCATGTTGTCTTTACAGTGACTGTCCTCCTTCAAGTGGCAATTACACAAGGGACAGTCACTGTAAAGACAACATGATAATGTAGAGAAACGTTGTCATTTGTATTTTCAACAGCGCCGAGAGAGATTCCCTCCGCGAAATCACAGCTACAATTTCTGAGTACGTTGGGTTTATTTTTCTTTTGTCATTATTATGTAATCTAGTATTCAGCTGTTAGAGAGCTAAAATACCCAGAAATGAGGACATATCTGTGTTGAATTTATTGTTAGCGGCTTTGGTTATTTAGAAGTTTAATTTTATTTGTTCATCTTTCAAGCACAAATGTTTTGTGGACCGTAACATCTTCATTGTTTCGGGTATGCAATGAAACAGCCCTAACTTGCAACTACCTTCACGGTACTTGTGTACATTATCATGTTGTATTTACTGTCACTGTCCTCATTCAAGTGGCAATTACATAAGGGACAGTCACTGTGAGATGTCCTCATTTGTGACAAGGACAGTCACACATGACGACATCTCACAGTGACTGTCCCTTGTGTAATTGCCACTTGAATGTATTGCTATTCAACCACATTTATGGGCCCGTTTGGACCACGGCACACAGTAGCATCTACAGAGAAGAATATCCTAGGTGTAAAAAGTTGTAAGAATATACCAACAGTTCTAAGAAGTTCCCTAGCACATAGTAGCATCTACAGAGAAGAATATACAACATGAGGGCAGCCACTGTAAAGACAACATGATAATGTACACTCATTGTATGTGTACATTATCATGTTGTCTTTATAGTGACTGTCCTCATTCAAGTGGCAATTACACAAGGGACAGTCACTGTGAGATGTCCTCATTTGTGACAAGGACAGTCACACATGATGACATCTCACAGTGACTGTGATGTAGGGGCATCCCTCATGCAAACCAAAAACCATGTGATTGAAGAAAGACACCATGAAGCCAAGAAGTCATCCCATCCTATTGAAACAAGCACCTACTTTCCTAAGGTTACATCATATCACCATGGAGCCTTGTGTTGAAGGATTGATAGACTAAATGTTTTAAGATGTTTTCAATGGTTTAGTATTTAAGTTTTCTTGTTTGTAATAATGGTTACAGGATTGATTAACATCTCCTTGTAACCCATCCACATGTTTGGACTATGACCCCTTGGTATTGTTATAAGCCTTGGGTATCAATTAGTCTTTGGATGTAATTTGATTGCTAGGTGTCTGTTAGGTGTTTTAGGAGTTTTGGAAGATTAATAAAGGTCTAAAACTATTCAAAACACATTTTAGCCTTTCTCGGCAAGAATGTTTGCAAAATTGTTAACAATATGTAATGCAACTTTTAAAAGTTGCTTCAAAAGTTGTTATTTGTTGTATTGAACAAACATAACCATCTAGATGGTTAAGAAATTGTCCACAGAGCCTTTTTAGGCTTCCAATGGTCGAAGGAATGGCAGAGGAGACTTGGAGAACCATTTTGCTTTCAAAATTTAATAAATAACACTGTTTTAGAGCATTTCCTGTGCAAAAACTAACTCTGTACGGATGTACGGATGATGGTTGTATGATCAAACTGGCTTGGAAATTGTATTAGAGATATTAGATACTCTGAGAGTTGGTTTGGAGGATTTAACTTGTCTTAAATCAAAGTTATTGTATTTTCTCTGAACCTTGTCTGCAAACCCTTATTTTCAGGGTAGTGACTGCTCTTATGGCCATAACCTGAGTTTTAACCGTTGAAAATTCTTTATTCTCAGCAAGATGAAGGTTAGACATGTATATTTTCATATTCCAAAGGCTTTAGAACAGGATGTTAAGTCTGTGCATGGTGAAGGCGAGCCCTAGTTCAAAGACTCTATTGTTTTTTACTAGGATTTGATGAGAAATGAAGGATCAGAGTCTAGAAGTGTGTGAAGGACCCCTGATCTTGGTTTTTGTGAATGTCTAAGGTATGAACAACAATCTAAAACTCTGATTCTAATTCCAGGAGCCCATTCTTCAACACTTGTCTTGAGACCCAAGCCTGATTGCATGCATTAGGTCTGCGGACTTGACAAGAGAAGAGGAGTGCAGGAGTGAAGTTGGGGTCTAAGGTTTGGAGGTCTGAAAGAACATCAAAAAGGGTGTCTAGAAATCACATAATGTCATTTAGTCTTTTGGCAATCTGCAGAGTTAATGGGGCAGAGCAGGTTTCATAGACCTAGCTACTAGAGCCACTAGGTCATTTTGCTATTCTGATGCCTTGGGCTGTTAGGACCAAAACTAATACATGTTTCTAGTTATTTAAGTGATATCTAAGTGGTTACTAAGTTTTGTTGAAGGGGGTAAGGTCTGGAACCTTAAGAACACCATTTGATCAAATTCAGAGCACTTGTCCCTAAAGAGAAAACTGAACTTGATTGGGTTTGAGTACATAAGTTGTTGTGTGATCTTTGAAACCTTTAAATTCATTACCTTGCAGAGTTCAAACATTCACCTATAAGAATCAGAGTCTAATTGTTTGGATTGATTCATTTTTGGTGTCTTGAAGTGGGTTGGGTAATGATCCATGTTTCTTTGCTGACCACTCTGCATCAGACTATCCCTTGTGTAATTGCCACTTGAATGTATTGCTATTCAACCACATTTATGGGCCTGTTTGGACCATGGCACACAGTAGCATCTACAGAGAAGAATATCCCAGGTGTAACCTGGTTGTAAGAATATACCAACAGTTCTAAGAAGTTCCCTAGCACATAGTAGCATCTACAAAGAAGAATATGGGTCAACGAGGTTGACTTCAAAGCCATGCAATCTAATGGTAATAGTAATATCATAATTTGACATACTATCAGAAATACTTCCTAAATAGACTATTCAATCTTATAAGAGATGGATTCATGAGAACTATTATTTATGAAATATGAGTCAATGACTTTAATTAAAAAAATTACACAATCTAATTCTTGTAAAAATATCAAAATTTGACACATTGAAAATACCTTCCAAAAGTATCCTTAATTGATTAATATGAATCACTACTCATGAAATATAATTTTATAAACCTAATCTAAAAACTACACAATAAAAATCTTAATAGCAATATTGTAAGAAACTATTCCCAAAAGCAAGCCTAACAAAATTTGATGAAAATAATTTTTGTTTCACTCAACTTTGACATTCACAACTTCCTCTTTTATTATAATAAGAAAAAAAATGTCTTTTTAGATATACCTCATGAACCATACTCGAATAATCTATCATTTTTCTTCTCAAAAACATATTTGCAGAGCCTACTTCTTTTACTTGTTTGTACTTTTATCTCTCTGATGGAAAGGGTTCCTTCAGGACACATTTTTCCAAGTTCACTGCTTGAGATATTTGAGGAGGGTTCCCCTGCTTGAGTATCCATCCAACCCATATTCGAGTAGTTCTACAATTGCATAGTCTAAATTAATAATACTGACAATTGAATGACGAATGATGATATATAGAATTGATATAAACTAATCCTAAAAACACTAAAATGTTATTAATATATTTATATTTCATAAATAAAATTGATATAAAAGATCTGGAAAGATACATTAAAAAATAGAAAAATAGTAATTTATAATAGAAGGAAACTTAAATTGCTATTTTTAAAAAAAAACAAGAGTCTTAAATCTTATCATTTTGTTTCATTATCATCCATAAGTACACACCTCTAGCATAATAATTATATTTTACCACCCATAAAATGAAAAAAAGATTTTCACAAGAGAAATTGAAGCTAGATTATAAAAATGAACCATCTTATTGGAAACTGGAACTGTTATCATACCCAAAAGGACTAAAAAATTTCACCTTATCATACCCAGATTGTTGCTTTGCCTGGCAGGGGGTTGCATCTGCATTTGTTGAGAGCGAGCCCTAGATCAAAAACTACCATGTTTTTGGCTGGGAAGATGGTAATCAGATTAAAATCAGGAGCTTGCATCGTATTGAGGACTTGAAAACTTGTGCATTCTTATTTATCTGGATCAAGAGAACACTCCAAAACTCTGATCTTGGTTTCATACACCCATTTTCAATGCTTTATTTTGGAACCCACACCTAAAAGCATGCATTAGGTCTGTGGACTCAATGAAGACATTGATATGCTGGAGTGGAGTCAGGGTCTAGGAGTTGGTGGTCTGTTAGAAATCCCAAAAGGGTACTCAGAAAACATATAACTTCTTAGAGTCCTTTGGCAAGTTGCAGAGTTATGGCTGCAGAGCAGGTTTGGGAGACCTACCAGGGTCACTAGGTCAGTTTGTTATTTTGATGTCTTGGGTTGTTTAGATCACAACCAATGCATGATTCTTGTTATTTAGATGATATCTAAGGGGTTTCTAAGTTTTTCTACAGGAAGTAAGATCTAGAACCTTAAAAGTCTCTTTTGATAGAAAATCAAGGAACTTGTCCCTAAAAGGAAATTTGTTATTGAATGGGATTGAGTCCATAAGTTGTTGTGTGATCCTTGAAACCTTCAAATTCATTACTTTGCAGAGTTTAAACATTAACCTATAGAAATCAGAGCCTAATTGATTGGTTGAGTCATTTTGGTGTCTTGAAGTGGGTTGGGACATAGATCCAAGTTTCTTGCTGACTACTCTACATCACTATTGAACCACATTAATGCTTTTTTCCTTCAACAAATGAGGACAGTCACTGTAAAGAAAACATGATAATTTACACTCACTGTAAGGATAGTCACAAATGAGGAAATCTCAGAGTGATTATCCCTTGTGTAATTGCCGCTTGAATACATTGCTATTGAACCACATTAATTCTTTTTTCCTTCAAGTGGCAATTACACAAGGGATAGTCACTGTGAGATGTCCTCATTTGTGACAAGGACAGTCACACATGAGGACATCTCACAGTGACTATCCCTTGTGTGATTGCCACTTGAATGTATTGCTATTCAACCACATTTATGGGCCTGTTTGGACCACGGCACACAGTAGCATCTACAGAGAAGAATATCCCAGATGTAACAAGTTGTAAGAATATACCAACAGTTCTAAGAATTTCCCTAGCACATAGTAGCATCTACAGAGAAGAATATACAACATGAGGGCAGCCACTGTAAAGACAACATGATAATGTACACTCATTGTATGTGTACATTATCATGTTGTCTTTACAGTGACTGTCCTCATTCAAGTGGCAATTACAGAAGGGACAGTCATTGTGAGATGTCCTCATTTGTGACAAGGATAGTCACACATGAGGACATCTCACAGTGATTGTCCCTTGTGTAATTGCCACTTGAATGTATTGCTATTGAACCACATTAATGCTTTTCTTCTTCAACAAATGAGGACAGTCACTCTAAAGACAACATGATAATGTACACTCACTGTAAGGATAGTCACAAATGAGGACATCTCACAGTGACTGTCCCTTTTGTGATTGCCACTTGAATGCATTGCTATTGAACCACATTAATGCTTTTCTTCTTCAACAAATGAGGATAGTCACTCTAAAGACAACATGATAATGTACACTCACTGTAAGTGTACATTATCATGTTGTCTTTACAGTGACTATCCTCCTTCAAGTGGCAATTACACAAGGGATTTGTGCTTTCATTTGTGTTTTCAACAGTGTCATAACCCTCCGCGAAATCACATCGGGATATAAGGGCAAAAAAAACAAGAACGTTGTCATTTGTATTTTCAACAGCGGCTTTGGTTATTTAGAAGTTTAATTTTATTTGTTCATCTTTCAAGCACAAACATTTTGTGGACCATAACATCTTCATTATTTTGGGTATGCAATGAAACAGCCCTAACTTGCGACTACCTTCAGAGTACTGCAAAACCGAAGAGGGAAAAGCAAGTTAGGATGGAAATAAACAAACTTAAAACTCAGACTTAAGAAAGCTGAAGGTAATGCTTCAAAAGGCCGATGCCCTAAACATGGGAAAACACAATACCACCATTAAACGATGCCCTAGTCACTGTATCAATGCTGCTAGCTCCGTACCAGTATGCTGACTACTCACTTTCATCCTATGATAAAGGTAACTTCATTAATCATACTTGAAATGGCAGCATACGAACTAAAGCTGATGAACATTTATAAACTAAAAGTTTAAAACTACAGATTACAAATGTAGTAGTTTCATACAAAAAGAACTTGATGTCTGAAATTTGCCATTAGAAGTATCCAAAGGAATACCACAGTACCGTTGAACTTGGAGAATCGGAGATGATCTACACAGCAAGGTTCAACAGCTGTAAGGACTATTACACCATCTTTAGCATTTGAATACATTTTCTCCTTGGCTTCTGGTGGATCCTCAAAGACCCCCAATGACGTTTTCCCTACAATTATCAATTGTCTGTTAGTATGAGATATTAATAAATAAGCATTAATCACAATATTAGGCAAACAATGTTCTTGATGTCTGAATCTACATCACATAAAGCTCTAATAAAGCAGTTCTCAATTTCACATTAAACCAAGTTTCAATTTCAAATGGTTATAATAATTTTTGCAAGTTATAAGTAGCTGGTTACAGTATATGACATAAAAAGAAAAAAAATCATTTCTATTCTTTTCTTCTTTTTCTCTTTCAACGAAGCTTTTGCACCACACAAATGCATACCAAAAATTTCTCAGGAGGTTTCAAGACCATTGCATACCAAACTTCTTCTCTGTAGATGCTACTGTGTGTCATGGTCCAAATGGGCCCATAAATGTGGTTGAATAACAATACATTTAAGTGGAAATTACACAAGGGACAGTCACTGTGAGATGTCCTCATGTGTGACTATCCTTGTCACAAATGAGGACATCTCACAGTGACTGTCCCTTGTGTAATTGCCACTTGAATGAGGACAGTCACTGTAAAGACAACATGATAATGTACACATACCCTGAAACTAAGGGTTTTGCAGAGCAGAGACAAATAGTATTAACCAACTCCTCAATGCAAAGACTTGAAAGGACCAAATAAAGTTCAAAACATGCAACAAGGTCTCCTGCAACTTCTAGACCAAATTGGCTCCCTTCAAACCATCCGTATGCCGTACTGTTGCATTGAAAGCACAGAAACAGGTGTTCTTTATTGATTTTTTGAAATCAAAGATTACAATAGGATCTCTCGGATTTCCTCTGATATCAATAAGCCTAAATAGGCTCTACAATTGCATTGGCTTAACCATTTAGTTGGTTATAGCCGTTTACCAGTCTTAAAATTGAAATTGCTAAGCAACTTAAAAGTTGCATTACATTTTTGTAAACAATCCTCTTGCCGAGAAAGACTAGAAGATTGTGTTGAATGTTTTAAAGACCTTTATGAACCTTTAGACTCCTAAACACACACCTAAGACACCAAAAAAATACCTAACATGTAGATTTCATCCTAGGACCAAATGATGCCCTCAGTTTATAAAGCACTAAGGGGTCTTGCACACATATTGTGATTGAATCTGAAATAGTGGTTGATATCTTAAGTAACCTCCATTACTTAGTTTAATTGTAAGTATCTGATAGAGTAAGTATGAGAAGTGGCAATTACACAAGGGACAATCACTGTGAGATGTCCTCATGTGTGACTGTCCTTGTCACAAATGAGGACATCTCACAATGACTATCCCTTGTGTAATTCAAGCGGCAATTACACAAGGGACAGTCACTGTGAGATGTCCTCATTTGTGACTGTCCTTATAGTGAGTGTATATTATCATGTTGTCTTCAAAGTGACTGTCCTCATTTGTTGAAGAAGAAAAGCATTAATGTGGTTCAATAGCAATACATTCAAGTGGCAATTACACAAGGGACAATCACTGTGAGATGTCCTCATGTGTGACTGTCCTTGTCACAAATGAGGACATCTCACAATGACTGTCCCTTGTGTAATTCAAGTGGCAATTACACAAGGGATAGTCACTGTGAGATGTCCTCATTTGTGACTGTGCTTACAGTGAGTGTACATTATCATGTTGTCTTCAGAGTGACTGTCCTCATTTGTTGAAGAAGAAAAGCATTAATGTGGTTCAATAGCAATACATTCAAGTGGCAATTACACAAGGGACAATCACTGTGAGATGTCCTCATGTGTGACTGTCCTTGTCACAAATGGGGACATCTCACAATCAATGTCCCTTGTGTAACTCAAGTGGCAATTACACAAGGGACACTCACTGTGAGATGTCCCCATTTGTGACTGTCCTTACAGTGAGTGTACATTATCATGTTGTCTTTAGAGTGATCAAGTGGCAATTACACAAGGGAGAATCACTGTGAGATGTCCTCATGTGTGACTGTCCTTGTCACAAATGAGGACATCTCACAGTGACTGTCCCTTGTGTAATTGCCACTTGAATGCATTGCTATTGAACCACATTAATGCTTTTTTCCTTCAACAAATGAGGACAGTCACTCTAATAAACCTTGGGTATCGATTGGTCCCTTGGATGAAATTTTGTTATCTAGGTGTCTTTAGGTGTTTTAAGAGTGTTTGAAAGTCTAAAACATCAAATAAGGTCTTTTAGTCTTCCAAAACAGACTTTTTGTCTTACCCAGCAAAAGTTGTTTTAAAGTTGTAATGCAACTTTTAAAGTTGCTAAGCAATTTTGAGTTTGAATTGGTTAAACGGCTACAACCATAAAAATGGTTAAGCCAACAGTGGGGAGAGCCTATTTAGGCTTCCAAATGACTGAGGAAATCGAAGAGATCCTCATTGTATTTAAATTGCTTTCAAATCAATAAAACTACCTATTTCAGAGCAATTTTCTTTGCAAATCACGGTGACAGTACGGTGTACGGATGTGAAGGGGTGATCAAAACCTATTTGAAAGTTGGAGCATCTCCATTTTATGCTTTTAGAATTGGTTTGATAACTTTGAGTCATTTTATATCAGAGTTATTCAATTTTCTTGTCCGCTGGTCTAAGAAACCCTTGTTTTCAGGGTTTAGCCATTCAAATGGCCCTAACTTGAATTTTGACCATTGGAAATTCTTCTTCCTCGGTACAATGCAAGTTAGGGAGGTCCTTTTTCATATTCCAAAAGCTTTGAACTAGGAGGTTGAGGTTACACCATTTGGGAGCAAGCCCTAGGTCAAAAGCTTCTATGTTTTTTACTAGGAAAATGATATATAGTGAAAAATCAGAAGGTTGCGGTGTGTGAAGGACCTTAAAACTTGGTTTTTGTGTGGGTAGAAAATGAGGGAAAGGGGGAAAAATAACAACTAGGTTTTAGGCCCAGATACTCTACCATTGATCATCACATTATTTTGTAGGGACTTGATTGAAAAAATCTTGGACAGTCAAGGTGCATAAGATGCTTATTGTTTTGTGGACTTAAAGAAAGCATTCAACGTGGTACCCAGAGATAAACTATGGAATAGAATAAAATAATCAATCATCTAAGATTTATATAGAGAAGTTGTGCATGTATTTTATGATAAGGTTAGAGCTAAAATGATAACAAGAAAGAATATGTCTAAGTATTTTGGTGGTGACATTAGATTCAAATAGTTATTCCCCCTATATCATATACATTTATAAGTTAGAGGCATGATTAATGAAGATAGATGGGGAAGTTATTCAATTGGAAAACTATGGGGTGAAGGTTCTTTTATATGTTGTTGATCTTATCTTCTTTTTTTTTTAAAAGACCATGCATTGAGAGAGCACTTGAAGGCCTTGGAACACTTTTTGTCAGAAGGTTAGAATGCAAGTCCATATAACCAAGACTAAAATAATGGTTGTATTATTAAATAGAAAAGATAAAAATATTACCATTCTTTTTTAAGGTAGCTTGCTAGAAATAATGAAAGAATACAAATGTATTAGGATTATTTTCATTGTAAGCTCAGTTAGAAGAGAAAGACAATAAAGGGAATGCATTAAGGTTAAACGACCTCACACCTTCTTCAAAATGGGTGTATGTATTAGGATTATTTTCATTGTAAGCTCAGTTAGAAGAGAAAGACAATAAAGGGAATGCATTAAGGTTAAACGACCTCACACCTTCTTCAAAATGGGTGTAGGAGAGCCAAACTTTGGGATTAAAAAATGAGAAAAAACATATTGGTCTACTACCCATGTTGGTTGTCCTTTATGGTTGTCAAGTGTTGGGAAAAAATATGAGAAATTGAACAATTGGAGATAACTAGAAAGAATAAAAAAAAATATAGTAAAAAGAAATCTTATAATCAAATTTATAGTTTCTCATGAAATTATTTTAGCTACAATAGACACTTTTCCTTTACAAACATTAGTGATAACCCAAATGTAAGCTATTAAAAAAGGTTGAAACCATTAATGACAATCATTGGCTCAATTTGGTTTTTAAGTATTCTATAAACCATAGGAAGAAAATCTAGATGAAGCGTAATGAAAAATGTAAGAATGGGTGGGGCATCAAATTACAAGAATGGCATAACAACTATAAATAAATTAAAAATTATGTGATTGAAAAATTCAAAATTGTCATGCAAGCACAAAAGATTAGGTAGATAAATTATACATCAAACAGTTCAATTCAGCTATAGAACATGGTGAAAAAATATATAGAAGATTTTTTCCATTGGTAATATATGATTTTATATTAATAAACAAAGATAAAATACATTTCAAGTTTGTTTTTAGTAAAAAAAGATAAAAAGAAAACTAATAAAAAATCCTACCACCAAAATTTATTTTAACTTGGTAAATTGTCACGTGGGTACTAATTACACTCAAGCTTACTTAGGGATCACATAGGAGTAGTTCGAAATTTTTCACTTTATGTGGTGTTATCATGTTATCACATTCCACTTTATGTCTTGACTCCACCTTTGTCGCACATACTTTATTACACATTGGAGGATCATTAACCTTTGGTGGACATGTGATTCCATCTTAGTTGGGTGATAAGTTATCTATTGATTATCTATTGCCATTGTCTCATTCACTCCTTTGTACTAACCTTGGCTATATAACTAAGGGGTCTCCTATGTAATGACTATTAATTCTAATTCAAGTTGGTTCCAATTAAATCAATCTATTATATTTGCATTATTGATAGGCATATACACCTAGGGTGAGGAGAACAACCTAAAACTCAGTGTTTGATCCCAGGTACCCATTCCTCATACTTTGTTTGAAAACCCAATCCTAAACCGCATGCATTAGGCCTGTGGACCTAACAAAGGAAGTGGACTGTTGGAGTGGAGTCAGAAACTGAGATTTGGAGGTTTCATGGTGGAACTAGGGTTTGCTTGGCCTAATTTAACTTCTTGACAATTTGAGTATTGTTTTATGGCTCGATCAGAGTTTGAATAATGAGACTGAATGCTAGGATCAACTCTCTATTCTATATGTTGTTTCTCTTCATATCGATGTAAAATGTGGCATCGGATTTTGGTGTATATTGTAGCATCTTGTTAGGGGTGGTTGTAGATTATGGTGTTGTAGTGACATTGTAAATAATTACACCCTAGTTGAAATAGTTTGGGCTGTAAATTGGTTTTGTTTGCAATGAAGGGTGAAGAGAAGCATTTGTGTCAGCTTGGCATAAATTTTTTGGAGAGAGCTCAAATGAAATGAAAACAAGGAAATAAATATGGTTTCCTATCCTCAGGAAGGAGATTATCTAAGTGGGTACGGAAGAATAGGATTAACTGTGGCAAGAAAGACAGAAGCATGAAATGTAGTTGTCTGTATAAGTGTTGTTTGGGCAAGGCAACATTGCATAACTATGAGAATTTTTGTAAGAGTTCAGTTCCCATGAGGGTGATGTATTTTTGGAATGGCTCATGGAATGATTTTTCTGTCCAAGTTTTGGATTCACTTAGAGATGAGTTTTTGGCTGGCATGCCCACTGTAGAGTTGGCAATAGATGGCTCTCCATATCTTGTTGATTTTTTGCGAATGCTACAAATAGATTTGAGGGCCGGCTGTCAAAGGTCCATTGCTTGGATTGATGAGAATGGTTCATGCTTTTTCCCCAAAGTTATCATTGAGGGTAATGCCGATGAAGAAGTTTCCTCTAAAGTTGAGGTCGAGATTGAAATTCGAATAAGTCAAACCGAGGCCTCAAATGCTGAGAATTGTGATAGAGTTGCTGCTAGTATGGAGGTTTCCAAAACTGAGCAAGTTTGTATTCCTAGTAATTTGAAGCCTGTGGCTGATGTGGTATCCATGAATGTTCCTAAATTAGATGAATTGATCAAGAAATATTCAACCGAGGGCCCCACTGGCGCAAATGAATTGTATAGAGATTTAAGAGATTCAAACTTGTTTAAGGATACAAAGCCACAGCCTGTAACCGAGTTACCTATAAAGACTTTCCAAGAAAAGCAGTTGCTTCATAAAACATCAGCTAAGGTTCAAACAGGTACAGATGCAACTCAGTTGGAGAATGGTCAGATATTGCATGATGAGGTTAGGGATGGTGTCATTAATCACAATTTGCTTTCTGAATCCCAACAATGTTCTAGTTTTGTGGCTCGTGAATTTGAACAGCTGGGGGACAAATTGATCAAATTAGTGGATTGCGATACAGAGTATGTAGTTGTGAAAAATTGTTTCCTTACTGGCCTAAATAAAATTGGACTTGCAACCAATGTTACTGGTATTTATCAAAATTCACAAACAGATAGGTTGGGACAGGCTCGGCTGCAGGTTTTCAACAAACAGGTTGAGATAACAAGAAATTCTCATGGTAATGCAAATGTTAAATATGCATGGCATGGAGCATCTGATACAAGCATATCATCAATTATACTACATGGTTTTAGCAATAACAGATTAATGAATGGTGGTCCGGCATATGGTGTTGGTGTTTATCTTGCTCCAGAAGATTGCTCGTACCTGAGGTAGGAAAGATTATATTCAAAGATAATCTACAAATAGATTTGAGGGCCGGTTGTCAAAGGTCCCATTATGATGTTGTACACAAGTACCGTGAAGGTAGTCGCAAGTTAGGGCTGTTTCATTGCATACCCGAAACAATGAAGACGTTATGGTCCACAAAACGTTTGTTCTTGAAAGATGAACAAATAAAATTAAACTTCTAAATAACCAAAGCCGCTAACAATAAATTCAACACAGATATGTCCTCATTTCTGGGTATTTTAGCTCTCTAACAGCTAAATACTAGATTACATAATAATGATAAAACAAAAATAAACCCAACGTACTCACAAATTGTAGCTGTGATTTCACGGAGGGTTACGGCACTGTTGAAAACACAAATGACAACGTTCTTGTTTTTTTTGTCCTTATATCTCGATGTGATTTCGCAGAGGGTTACGAACAAATAAAATTAAACTTCTAAATAACCAAAGCCGTAACCCTCCGTGAAATCACAGCTACAAATAAAATGAAAACACAAATGACAACGTTGCAAGTTAGGGCTATTTCATTGCATACCCGAAACAATGAAGATGTTATGGTCCACAAAATGTTTGTGCTTGAAAGACGAACAAATAAAATTAAACTTCTAAATAACCAAAGCCGCTAACAATAAATTCAACACAGATATGTCCTCATTTCTGGGTATTTTAGCTCTCTAACAGCTGAATACCAGATTACATAATAATGACAAAAGAAAAATAAACCCAACGTACTCAGAAATTGTAGCTATGATTTCACGGAGGGAATCTCTCTCGGCGCTGTTGAAAACACAAATGACAACCTTCTTATTTTTTTTGCCCTTATATCCCGATGTGATTTCGCGGAGGGTTATGGTGCTGTTGAAAACACAAATGACAACGTTGCAAGTTAGGGCTGTTTCACTGCATACTCGAAACAATGAAGACGTTACGGTCCACAAAATGTTTGTGCTTGAAAGATGAAGAAATAAAATTAAACTTCTAAATAACCAAAGCCGCTAACAATAAATTCAACACAGATATGTCCTCATTTCTGGGTATTTTAGCTCTCTAACAGCTGAATACCAGATTACATAATAATGATAAAACAAAAATAAACCCAACATACTCACAAATTGTAGCTGTGATTTCGCATGCAGAGGGTTACGGCGCTGTTGAAAACACAAATGACAACGTTCTTGTTTTTTTTGTCCTTATATCCGGATGTGATTTTGCGTAGGGTTACGGCACTGTTGAAAAAACAAATGACATCGTGCCCTTATATCCCGATGTGATTTCGCGGAGGGTTACGGCGCTGTTGACAACACAAATGATGACAAGGCTCTTGTTTTTTTTGCGCTTATATCCCGACAACATCGCAATTGTGACAATTCCAAATGTATTGCCATCGCAATTGTGACGGTGTTGGGCTATATTTGAAAAAAAAAAGCCAAAACCTAATGACATTTGCCTGCCATCGTAAATTGCCGTCGCAATTTCACCCCAAATGTATTAGTGTGCATTAAGGCATTATCATTAGATTGCATTCATCTCATTTAAGGTGCATACATTAAGTGCATTGCATTAGTTAGAAATCATCCATTACATACATTAAGATCATTCAACATTAAATGCACATCATACAAGATAATACCATACATCCATTAAAAGCTCATAAATCATTGCATCAATACATCACATTTACATATCAAAAGAAATGCATTCATTAGATTTATTATCCATTTTATACATCAATATCATTAAATTAAAACCATTACACATTACAATCATCTATTCTATGTCATACATAAGACAATCATTTAGTCATCATTAGGACATATGCATACATATAAAGATTGCATTCTAAAAAGCATAAAACAAAGCATATAGAATATAGAATCATATAGAGTTGCATATCATATGAAACACCTGAAAAGGAGATCCAACACATAATGACATCATATATAATTAAATCTATCAAAGAAAGTATCAAATTCCATGGTATCATCATAAATGAACAAGAGAGATCAAAGTCTATAACATTGTCATAAAAGTAATATCTAAAGATCAATGTCCATCAGATATCAAGTATCAACATCAAATCAATCAAAAATGATACATCAAGGGTCTAATGTCTCGATCACAATAACAACAAAAAGAACATCAAAGTCCAAATGAAACAATGAAGATAGCTCATAAGAAATCAACTGATAGAGTCACCCGCACCATCACAATCAGTAGCACTGTCAGGAGGTCAGCTTGAACTAGCCTGTAATTTGTGCTAACTCATAGCAGCCATGAAGGTCTACATCATGGCACTCATATGTGAAACCTACTATTGAATAGATGATATCTAGGTCTACAAAGAAGAAACATCTGATGCTGAGGCTGGGGCATGACCCTGAGCTGCAGAAGACTATGCAAGTGGAACTGAAGCAGACAGCCTCGATGAAGAAGATGGATCACTCAAAAGTGGAACAAAGCAAGAAGAATATGGATGTGAAGAAGATGAAGGCATCAAGATAGAAGCATGTTCCTGAGTTGTAGGAGCCTGAGGAACAATAGTAGGAACAATA
Organism: Chamaecyparis obtusa; assembly: GCA_027943335.1. Lineage (NCBI taxonomy): Eukaryota > Viridiplantae > Streptophyta > Pinopsida > Cupressales > Cupressaceae > Chamaecyparis > Chamaecyparis obtusa. The sequence goes on from BSBK01011744.1 coordinate 443,302, forward strand.
GGAGGAACAACCTATTGAGCAAGGAGGACCCTGTGCCTGGTCAAGTAAAATCTGTGCTATATCTGCATTGACAACTCTTTGATGTCTAGCTTGAGGCCTCTGTATAGGATCTCTGGCAACCTGATGCAAAATCATGTCAACCCATCCACCTCTACCTTGATCACCACCCCTAGGAGGAATAGGAGCAGTAGCTAACACTAGCATCTATACTCTACCTACTCTAGTTCTGTGACAACCCCATCGTCCATGCCGACCCTTGATCCTACCATGACCACCTCCATCATCATCATCATCATCATCACACCCATGTCCACCATCACCATAACCACCACTGTCATCCCCATTTGATAACTCCTTAATAGTAGGAATCCTCTCGGTAAGATTTGTGAACCTGGGAAAAGGATACTGATGTAACTAGGCACCATACTCATCAATAATATTGGCATCCATGATATGTGACCTAGGAGCCCAAGGATGATACCCAATCTCTCATATCTCTCGTATAGTTGTACCAAAATCCACACAAGGGCCCCACAATGATCTCTCAGCATGTACATGAGCATACATGGCTATGCCCTGTGGCATATCCTAAACACACCCATACTAATAGAGAACATGGTGAAAGAATAATCTCTCAATAACAAATGTAGAGTGACCAATCATCCAACGAGGGTCGAACATATAAGGAATCTCACCATCATCCTCTAGCCAAGCCTCACACCCTAGATAAGGTCTCCAAACTACAGTATCCAGGTCATCAATCTGACGTCACCAGTAATCTAGCTTACCCATATGGGTCTGGATAATAATACCACTGTACATCCATGCAAAAGGCCAACCTGGCTAACGATCACGTGCTATCACAGGATGTGACACTGGGATGTGCTCCCAAGTCCAAAGCTGTAATAAGATGGCTCCAGTAGTCAAAGTAGTTGAATGTCTATACACAACTGTGTGTAACTCATGATACAAATGTGCCAACACATAGGAACCCCAGTCAAACCAATGAGGCTCTGCCATCAAATCCTCCAAGATAGGACCCCATCCAATAGAAAACCCATGTCCACACCTATCAAGAAGTAAGAAACCACTGATAAATGTACCAAGAACATCTGCTAAAATAGGGAATGAAATGAACTGCGCCCACTGGATATGACGATCACCAATGAAAGCATCACCAAAGACTCATCAACATGCCAAGCCATCATAAATAGTATCATAGTAGACAAGCTCCCCTCAGGTAGGTAACCACAGAATGTGATAGACGTCCTTAGGTGTAATGGTCATTTCCCCCATGGGAAGATGAAAGGTATTATGGTCTAAGTGCCAACGCTCAACCATAGCAGTAATAAGACCTCGATTCACACGGAATCGAGGAAGATAGAGAAGGAAGGACAAACCACACAGAGAAATATGACGATGGTTAGTAGCACTTAACTCAGGTATCATATCCCATGACAAAGGATATGAACCATGGATACATAAAGACCCACAATCCTCCTACAAAGAGCAAGTTCAAACACATCAGAATTGAAATAAAAAATTATTGAGATTATCCTAAGTCAATCAAAAATTTATATAAATCTATCAAACCACAATTAAATTTTGTGTTTCTACTCAAATAGAACAAAAATTTTATCCTCATTCATCATTTGAATCTAGATTGACTGATGATATCCTAACTATGATAGATTTCTAACTGACATATCATAACTTGTTACAAAATTTCAAGATTGGGAACTTAACTTATCAATTGATCGAAGACGTCGAAAAAAATTACAGCTTGGTCAAAATTCAAAATTTAAAAATTTTAAAAGTGAAAGCGCTATTTCATGGTGCAAAAGCGAAAAATATCATAAGTGCAACTTAAATGTGTGAAAGTGCATGTTAATGTTTTCAAAGCGGCAAAAGAATCAAAAGCGCTCAAATCTATAGCGAAAGCACACTTAAAAGTTGTAAAAGCACCAAACATATGTGAAAGTGCACAATAATATTGCAAAAGCGGGAAAGGGCATCAGTTTGATGAGTAAAAGCATTCTATCACTTCGCGGAAGTGCTCGTTAAAACTGCGGAAGCACACTTCCAAAGGCAAAAGTGCACTTTAATCAAGCAAAAGTGCCCATTCAAGGAAAAAAGAGAAAAAAAGAGCTAAATATTAGGAAAAATTTGGAAAAAATTGAAATAAATGCATAAACGAGAAAACAAAGAGGTACAAGTACTCACCGGAGGTCCTGAGCCAAGAAGACGCTGATACCGGTGGCATTTCTCAAACTGATGCTCACGAAGAGGGACAGACATCATGAAAAGGAAAAACAGTCAGAGAGGGTAAAAGTCAAAAGTGAAAGGTGAAAATGAATAGTGAAAAGGGATTTTGACCCCTTTATATAGGTTTTTGACCAAATAAGAGGTAAATTTGACCTAAATAAGTACCTTCGCATCAAATTTGACTTAATCAAGAGATTTTAGCATCAGATTAATTGAAACCAAGGCATTTGAAATCAAACGAACATAACATCAAAATCAAAAATTTGAATAAATTTCATTATACATTTGAACTTTATTACTATAAAATGAACAACATCATCCAAAAATCAATCAATGGTAAAAATCAATTTGAATTTTATTTCATTTTCGAGGGGGCATACCATCGGATAATCAATAGTATCATCAAGAATTAAGAGACCGATCATCGAATCAAATTGAAATATTTTATCAAAAAAATTCCGTAATCAAATGAATGGGGCACCACATCAAAATCAATCATCAAAGCAGGTATCATATCAGGATCAATCATTGAATCAAACATCATATCGAGAAACATCATCAAAATGACCATCATATCAGATCGATCATCAGAACCACATCAATTGAGAGTTTCATATCGATCATATCTACATCAATCTCATATCAAAAATCAAAGGATCGACCATCAAAAGACATCAAATGAACATCAAAGATTGACCATCAATGAATCAGGACCTATCATCAAGCAAGATCATAGTATTCTTTGAATCGACATGCTTCGCATGTCAACTCAAAGAGGGGCATTTGTAATCACCTAAAAATGGACAAAGACAATTTAATGATAAATCGAGTCAAATCAAAGAAAATCAAGGACAAAATTAAATCAATTGAATCACAATGCATAATTAGCCAATCAAAATTAAAATCAAGTCATAATTCGAGATAAATCATAATTGAGAGTATTTTAATAAAATGCAATCAAATCAAAATACAATTAAATCAATTAATTGTATAGTTTTGGATTAAATGAAATTCAACCCATTCAAGGGGTACATGGCTAAACATATGAATTAAATTAATTAATAAATCCTAATTTCTCTCAACAACCTAAAAGGGGAGGAAATTCAATCAACCAATGAGATTTAAGGAAAGGCATTCACATCGATCAAGCCAAATTCAATCTCAATCACTCAAAGTGAAAGAGCATCTTGTCCATTCATCTTGTCTACTTGTCCCAAGCTTTGAGGACACAAACTTTGCATTGTCTTCAAAGGGTGGAACCAAAGACTCAACCAAGGCTTAATCATGATCAACTACACTACACCCCCTACCACTGGGAAAATCTATAAAACAAAGGCCTAAATCCTTCATAATTCATAACCACATATCTTAGAATTGCATAAAACCTCTTGCATTTTATAGCTAGAAAGGCATTTAAGAGCTTAACTAGCATTCAATTTGATCTAATTGTTAGCTTTAGCCTATTTATCTTATCAAGTCTCATTCTAGGACTATCATTAATGGTAGCTTGCTGAGAGTTTCCATTAACATCCTTAGATAGAGAGCCATAGGATGCTCAATTGATCATTAATTTGTTAAATAGTTGCTTAATTGTGGTTTATTTAGTTACTATTTCATTTATTGTTCAACCTTAATTCTATGAAGATACTATTTCTGGTATACAGAAACTTTTTAGATGAATACTATTGATAGGTTCTTTTAGCTCTTCTCCATCACAATCAGCTAACTTGTAGGTTATGGTCCCAAAAGACGAAGTGATCACAAAAGGTCCTAACTATTTTGCTTCCCATTTTTCTTTTTTTCCCTTTCTGCTTGGTTCTTGGGATTCTCTCGCAAAACTAGGTCACCTATTTGGAATGTTCTTGACTTGATGTGCTTATTATAAGTCCTTAACATTCAGTTTTGATATACTTTTAAATGATCAAATGCTTGTTGTTGTTTCTCATCTATCAGATCTAGTTCATGCAATCTAGCAACTCTATAATCCTCTTCACTTATCAGACCATGTAAAGATACCCTTAAGGATGGAAGTTCTACCTCCAAAGGTAAAATTGCTTATGTTCCAAAGACTAAGGAAAAAGGTGTAGCCCCTGTTGGCATTTTGATACTTGTCCTATAAGCCCATAAGGTCAGGGTTATTTTGATATACCAATCTCTACCTGAATTGTCCATTGTTCTTGTCAATATCTTTAGAATGTTTTTATTTGTTGCTTCGACTTGTCCATTACCTTGGGGGTAATAGATTGAAGATGAGTGATGGATCATGTGGAACTTTTTGCATAACTCTTTTAGGTCTTTTTTTTTTGAAGTGTTTTGCATTATCCATTATGATGGCATGAGGAACACCATATCTACATATTATGTGATTTAGGATAAACAAAGATATATGTTTTCCTTTTGCAGTTGATAAGGGTACAACTTCCACCCATTTGGTAAAGTACTCTATTACCATGATAATGAGTTTATGATCATTTGAGGATGGTGGATAAATCATTCCTATTAAATCTAGACCCTATTTATAAAATGACCAAGGTGTTGTCATCAAATGAAGCTCTTGTGTGGGCACATGTATCAAGTTTCTTTGAAATTGACACTTTCTACAAGTTTTGGCAAAGTGACATGCATCTTTCTCCATTGTAGGCCAAAAATATCCTATCCTAAGAAGTTTCTTAGCTAGGGTTAATCCATTAGAATGTGACCCATAGATTCCCTCATGGATTTCTCGCAAGGCTACATTTGATTCCTCTTCTTCTAGAAATCTAAGGAGGATTCTATCTAGACTCTTACGATACAATGTGTCAAATATTAAGGTATATCAAGCGGATTGGTGGATGAAGCCTTTCTTTTGGTTCCTGGTTTGGTCCATGGGTAGGATTTGATCTTTTAAGTAGGTGTAAATAGGTCCATACCAAGGTGATTCATGTGTTGTTAGCAAACAAATCATATGAGGGTGGGTAGGGTCAAATTCAGGTTGTTCCACTTTTTCTACCAGGAACTCATATCTGGCGCTTTGATCTGGTATTTGTAGAAGTGAGGCAAAAGTTGCCATTGCATCCGCTGCTTTGTTCTTTTCTCTTGGCACTTGCTCAAATTTAATAAGAGTGAAGTACTTCTTAAGATTTTCCACCATATTTTTATAGGGAACCATCTTGTCATCTTTTGTCTGATATTCATCATTAATTTGATTAATGACTAATTGTGAATCTCCATAAACCTTCAGTTATGTCACCTTCCATTCCAATGCCAACTTAATTCCAATGACCAAGGCTTCATATTCTGCTATGTTATTGGTGCATGGAAATAGAAATTTATATGACTTTGGAATTGTAGATCCTTGGGGATTAATCAAGAGTATGCCTACTCTTGATCCATGTTGGGTGTATGAACCATCAAAATATAGTTTCCAAGTTTTGGCCTCAACATTCACAATCTCATAATCTGGGAATTCTACTTGAATTGGATAATCATCTTGTAGTGGTGATTTTGCTAATTGGTTAGCAATGACTTTCCCTTTGATATATTTTTGGTCTACATACTCAATGTCAAATTCACTCAACATCATGACCCATTTGGCTAGCCTTCCATTCAATGTTGTTTTACTAAGTAGATACTTCAAAGGATCGATCTTTGCAATGAGTCTTATCTTATGAGATAGTATATACTGGTGTAATTTTTGGGAAGAAAAAACCACATCCAAACATGCCCTTTCAATGAAGGTATAGTTTAACTCATATTTTACCAAAGTTCTACTTATGTAATATATTGCCTTTTCTTTGCATGATTCATCTTCTTGTGCCAAAAGTGCCCCTAATGAATGCTCGGTTGCTAAAATATATAGAATCAAGGGTTTGCCTCTTATAGGTGGAATAAAATTTGGAGGATTCATGAATTATTTCTTCAACATGTTGAAATCTTCTTCACACTTCTCATCCCATTTGAAAATTGTTTCTTTATGGAGAAGTTGGGTGAAGTTATGACATTTTTCTGCTAGTTGGGATATAAATCTTCTGATGGATTGAATTATTCCTTATAGTGATCTCATTTGGCTTATATTTTTAGGTTCTTTCATCTCCATGATGGCTTTGACTTTAGTGGGATCTACCTCTATTCCTTTCGCTGATACAATGTAGCCTAGTAGATTTCCTGATTGGACCCCAAATGCACACTTTTTTGGATTGAGCCTTACTTTGAATTTCTCTAATCTGTCAAAGATTTTCTCTAGAATTGGTAGATGCTCCTCTCTTGAATGATATTTTGCTAATATTTCATCTACATAGCCCTCCATGAACTTATGTATCATGTCATGGAATATCGTGGTCATTGCTCGTTGATAGGTCACTTCGGCGTTCTTCAAACTAAAAGGCATAACATTCCAATAGAATGTTCCCCATGAGCATGTAAATGTTGTTTTATCTTGATCCTCGGGTGCTATCTTTATCTGATTATATCCACTAAATCCATCCATAAGTGAAAACATGGAATGTCCCGCTGTTAAATCTACAATGGCATCTATGCTTGGAAGAGGAAAATCATCTTTAGGGCACGCCAAATTTAGATCCCTAAAATCCATGCAAATTCGGATGGACTTGTCTACTTTTGAAATTGGCACTATATTTCAAATCCATTGGGCATAATCAATGGCCCTAATAAACCCAACTTTTAGCAATTTTTCTAACTCCACTTTTACTAGCAAGGTTATATGTGGATGCATTTTTCTCATTTTTTTCTTGACTGGTTTAGCTCCTTCTTTGATATTCAAGTGATGCATAATTAGATTTGGATCCAATCCCGGCATATCATCATATGACCATGCGAAGTTGATTTGTTTTTCCTTGAAAATTTTTATGAATTCTTTTCTCTCTTCACTAGATAAGGATATCGCTCGGTGTATGATCTTTGGCTCAATTTCTGACCCAATGTTTATCTTCTCTATAGGCTCGATCAAAATTGGAGATCTCTCTTCATATTATTCAGGTAAAGCATCCAAACTTCCTTCCTTAGGTGCCTCAATTAGGTTTTTCAATGAATTACAACTAATTTGAATACATTGTATAACTTGAAGATTTGTGATTTAAGATCACTGAGTTACTGATTAGATATGTAAGATGGTTAAATCAGTAATATGTTTTCATTGATGTCAACTAGTTTTGACAATACTTATCTTGTAAGTTACTATACCCAAACATCTATAAGAAGAAGAAGAAAAGAGATGAAGAACAGATGTATGTACATGAGGAAGATGGATATGATAGATAAGGATAAGGAATACATTGGGTAACTTATGGATGAGTCTATGACCTTATGTTATTGACTTGATTATGTTTCATTCATCTATGATGAAGGATAGAGAAAAATGCACAAAGCAGTGTTGTCGGTTAAAGAACCATTTCAGTATACACCAGTGTAGTGTAGTGTATATCGATCATAGTACAAATCAAGCTTGTGTTCATTGACACATTTCTTTGTTAACCGAGCAGAAGAAAAGAACTAAATGACTAGTTTAGTTGATGGAAGTTGATGAGCTATAAAGTACCTTGAAATCATAGATGAAGATAATGTTTGTTACAAAGATCGATGACTAACATAATTCAAAGAAGATCTAAGGGACTGAAACAAAACATGTTACTGACACATCAACCGAGGAAGGTTTAAGCAGAAAAATCAACAAAGGAGATTAAGCGGCAAAATCTGATGGATGGAATTAAAATGGTTTACTTGTCTATTTAAGAGATTGGGATTTCATGATGAAATCATGCTGGGAGAAGGAGACTACAGAAGATATTGCATGAACAAGCTTTATGCATGCCTGATCAGACTAGTTAAGGAGAACCGAACTATAGAGATTACCGAGCATTAGAAAGCTATTACCGAGTGACAGTAAGTTACTGAATATTGACTGAAATAGAATTGATATATTTATCAGAGGATTTGAATGAGCTTAACATAGATCTAATAATTTTCAATTGAAGTTGTGTTGTAATCAAATCAATTGCTGTTACATTTTAACCATTGTAACAAAGAAATCTCTTAACAAAGTGGACTAGAAATTCTTGTAATGTCATTCATAGAGTGTACATTTGTTATCCTGTCAACCCCATAGTGAATGTTGGTTGGACAATAACAGTTGGTCTAAAATCCTCTAACAAGGTCACACCTCATAGTGTGTATGTAACCTTTAACAGGGTTGGGTCTTCACCAACCTCACTTTAGAAGAGTGAACAATTTTTGGGTTGTCGGTCCCAGGTGGTTTTTCCCTTCACAAGGTTTCCACATTAAATCTCTTGTGTTATGTGTTGATTGTGATGATTTTTTTTTATCATACTTTACATGTTTCATATTGGATTTGATCGGTAATCATTATATGTTATTAACTAGTAATCGATAAAAGCATAGACAGAATACTATTTTAGTTTACCAAGCTGCAAAAATTTTAGTAAATTGTTTTTGGATATACATTTTGTGATTGGGACTATGGATAACTGATTCCCCCCCCTCTCAGTTATTCTAACAATTGGTATCAAAGCGTTGGTTTCTTGGAACAGAGTTTTAAGGACTTCAGCACAAAGATCTCAAAATGTATAAGAGGGAAGTGCCAAAGCTAAACAAGGATAACTTCATAGTATGGCAAAGCCAAATGAAGTTGCATGTATCTGGAATTGGGAATTTTTCCCTGACACTAATGGAGAATGGCTACATTACACTTCCCACTGGTCCCTCGATCCTTGATCAACTAAGAGATAGGCATGAACATAATGTTACTATGATGGAGATTATTGCTACCTATACCGATGTCAAAGTTGAAGATATTAAAAATTGCACTACTGCTAAAGGTATGTGGGATAAACTTGCTCAAGTTTATAGTGGTGATGAGAATGTCAAAAGAGCTAGAGCTGAAAGCTTAAGGGGTAGATTTGATAATATGAAGATGAAGGAAGGTGAAAATATTGTACAGTACACAAATAGACTAAAAGAGGTAGTACATGCTATTAGAGCATCTAATGGTGTTATTGATGAAGAGTCAGTGGTAAGAAATTCTCAGAACCTTATTGCCAGTTTATGCAATCAGAATATCTACAACTCATGAAACAAGGTCTACATCTGGTAACAACCTTACTCTTGATAATCTGATTGGTAAGCTTACAACCTTTGAACTAAATAACTTTGACAATAGTGTTGTACCATCTGTTGAATCTTCTTTTATGTCTTCTCTGAAAATTGGTAAGTCTAGTAGCAGAAATAAGAATGATGATAGTGATAGCAATACTGATGATGAGCTTGATGAACTTGAAGCTCTTATGGCCAGAAGGTTACCTAAAGGTAAAGGAAGGTATAGAGGTAAATTACCTTTAGCATGCTTTAATTATAAAGAGGTTGGTCATATTGCTGCTAGATGTCCACATGGGAAAGATGATTATAGAAACAAAGACCGATCTGGTGAAGGAAGCTATGGGAGAAGAGGAACAAAAGTTATTGACACTACAATTGAGACAATAATGATAAAGGCAAGAAGGTGTGCTACATTGCAAAAGAAGATGTCACCGATACCAACATTGATGAAGATGTGGAGGTAGTATTTGTTGTAATGAAGGATGACTCAAAGGAAGATGAAAGGTATGTAGAGACAACACTTATCTCTAAGGTTAATAAAAATGATACATGGATCATAGATAGTGGCTTTACACATCACATGACTGGTGATGAAGAGAAATTTGATCATCTTGAAGAACACAATGGAGGATCTGTTAAAATGGGTAATGATGCACCTTGTATGGTTAGAGGAAAAGGATCCCTAATGATAAATGATAAAATTAGATGTGACAATGCTTATTGGGTAAAAGGTCTAAACTATAACTTGCTAAGTGTGGCACAGTTGAACAATTCAGGCCACCGAGTTGCTTTTGAGAGAAAGAAAGTGAAGATATATGATGATGGAGGAAGACTTATTGGAACTGGAACACAATCAAGAGATAATTTGTTTTATCTTGATAATGATCAGTCTTCTTGTTTAATGATGAAAGATGAAGATGCATGGTTGTGGCATAAGAGGTTATGTCATGTGAATTTTGATAACATTATTAAGATCAGTAAAAAGAAAAAGGTTAGAGGTCTACCTAACTTATCTAAGCCTGATCATGTTATGTGTCATGAATGTCAGAAAGGTAAAATGAAAAAGTCTAGTTTCAAAAGAAAAGATTATTCAACAAAGAAATTACTTGAGTTAGTGCATACTGACCTATGTGGTCCTATGAGAACTCAAAGTTACTATGCAGACAAATATTTTATTCTTTTTATTGATGATTATACTAGATTAATGACAGTCATGTTCTTGAAAGAAAAATTAGAGACATTTAAGATGTTCAAGTGGTATAAAGCAAAAGTTGAGAAAGAGACTGGTAAAGAATTGAAATGCTTAAGATCTGACCGAGGTGGTGAATTTATTTCTGATGAATTTACTAACTTTTGTAATGAGCATGGTATTAAAGGACAGGTCTCTGCACCAAGGACACCACAACAAAATGGAATAGTTGGAAGAAGGAATAGGTCAATAGTTGACTATGTAAGGACACTGATGTTACAAAAGAATGTTGCTCAGACATACTGGAAGGAAGCTATCAGCATAGCTTTTTATGTTCTGAACCGAGTGCAACTACAGAAGGACACTAATAAGACACCCTATGAGTTATGGTTTGGTCACAAACCCACTGTAAGTTATTTCAAGATTTTTGGAAGTAAATGCTTTATTCTGAAAGATGAAAGAAATGGGAAGTTTGACTCAAAAAGTGATGAAGGGACATTTCTGGGATATTCCACTAAAAGTAAAGCATACAAGTGTCTTAACAAGGTAACTAATAAAATGATTGAAATAACTAATATTCAAGTTGATGAGTTTGATGATAAAAATGCAGAGGAAAGCACAAAGGAATTGAAAGACTATGGTAGATTCAGTTACATTGAACAACCAAAGTACCTACCGATGCAGCAAATAGTGACAACTGGTACATAGGAAAACAATACCAAGGAACAGGAAAAAGAAACCGATGAGCAGGAAGTACCCACTAAGAAAAAAAATGAACCTGCATAGGATGAACAAGAAAGAAGAGATTGGATTGTGGAAAAATTTGTCAGAAGACATCATCTTGAGACACAAATCATTGGAAATAGACAAGCTAGCATGCAAACAAGAAGTAAAGCAAGACAAGGTACATGTCTAGTTTGTGATTATGAACCGAAGAATGTAAAAGTTCCATTAGAAAATGATGAATGGGTTAATGGAATGAAAGAGGAAATAGAACAGAGAGAGAAGAACAAAACTTGGAGTTTAGTACTCAAGTCTAAGGACAAGAATGTTATTGGTACTAAGTGGATATTCAGAAACAAACTTAATGAGAATGGAGAGGTAACATGGAACAAAGCTAGGTTAGTATGCAAGGGATATGCACAAGAGGAAGGAATAGATTATGGTGAGACATTTGCACTTGTTGCTAGATTAGAAGGAGTCAGAATGTTATTTGTATATGCTACACACAAAAAGTTCAAATTTTACCAAATGGATGTCAAATCAGCTTTTCTAAATGGGATACTTGAAGAAGAAGTCTACATAGAACAACCTGAAGGGTTCATTGATCCAGAAAAAAATATATATGGTATGTAGATTACATAAAGCTTTATATGGTTTGAAGCAAGCACCAAGAGCCTGGTATGAGAGGTTGCATAACTATTTGTTGAGTATTGGATTTGTTAGAACAAGTGAGAACAATAATCTGTACATGAAAGGAAATTCTGATGATACTATCTTGATTGCTGAGATATTTGTAGATGACATAATATTTGGAGGACAAGATCAAATATGTAAGTCATTTTTTGATGAAATGAAAAGTGAATTTGAAATGTCTATGTTTGGAGAGATTAAGTTCTTTCTAGGCTTACAATTGATTCAGCAGAATGATGGTATATTCATCACACAATCTAAATATATAAAGGAAGTCTTGAAGACATTTGGCATGGAAGATGCTAAACCTGTGGGAACACTGATGGCTACTGGATGTAAATTGACTAAAGAAGATGGAACTATTGAGGTAAATTAGACACTATACTGATCCATGATTGGTAAGTTAATGTATGTAGTTCACAGTAGACCTGATATAGCACATGTTGTTAGAATAGTTGCTAGATTTTTTGTGAACCCTAGAGAGTCACACATGGTTGCTACAAAGAGAATCTTAAGATACCTAAAGAAAACTAAAGATTATGGACTGTGGTATCCTAAGAAAGGCAAGTATGAACTGAAGGTATACACTGATGCTGATTGGGCTAGAAATGTGGATGATAGAAAGAGTACCACTAGAGGAGCATTCTTCTTTGGTGAAAGACTTGTTACATAGACAAGTAAGAAATAGGCTTGCATTTCTCAATCTACAGCTGAAGCAAAGTATGTTGTTGCTGCTACTAACTGTTCAAATATTGCATATATCAAGAAAGTGTTAGAAGGAATGAATAAGGTAATCATTGAGCCAGTGATTATATATTGTGATAACACTAGTGCTATTAATATTTTAAAAAATTTGGTGATGCACTCTAAAAAAAAGCATATATCAATTAAGTATCACTACTTAAGGGAACAAGTACAGGAGAAGGAAGTTAAGATAGAATTTGTTACATCAAAAGAACAACTTGCTGACATATTTACAAAGCCTCTACCAAAGGATACATATGAATACTTGAGGGCTAGACTTGGGGTCCTTCCCCTATCTACCGGTCACTAAGGTGATCTGGAGGTTGCATCAGCCTAATCTTATTAGAAGATCATACATGTTGATGCAGCAGAGTTCACACTTTGGATTTTTGTCTAAGGTTGTGAAAAGTTGAAGTACTGGAACTGATTTGCATAACAGAATACCAAGATATAGAGAATGCATTGAACAATAGAGAGTTACATGGCTACTATCAAGTTGTATGTTTGTATTATTCTTTGGCATTGTTTTCAAAGGGAGAGAGATCACTATGAAGAATATGAGGCCAAAGATAAAGGGAGAGAGATATAGAAAAGGGAGTTGAAAAGATCATATCTACAAAAATTAGTCTACACTTGCAAATGCTTTTTATGTAATGTAGTGATTAAACATATTAAGCTAGGGAGAGCTTGTACCATTACAGCATTTGTTGACAGAGTTGTAGAATACATGTTTGGTATGTGTATGGGATATTTCATATTTCTTGTGTTGCGATCAATGCCAAAGGGAGACATTGATGAACTACAATTGATTTGAATACATTGTATAACTTGAAGATCTATGATTTAAGATCACTGAGTTGCTGATTAGATGTGTAAGATGGTTAAATCAGTAATAAGTTGGCATTGATGTCAACTAGTTTTGACAATACTTATTTGTAAGTTACTATACCCAAACATCTGTAAGAAGAAGAAGAATAGAGATGAAGAACAAATATATCTACATGAGGAAGATGGATATGATAGATAAGGATAAGGAATACATTGGGTAACTCATGGATGAGTCTATGACCTTATGTTATTGACTTGATTATGTTTCATTCATCTATGATGAAGGATAGAGAAAAATGCACAAAGTAGTGTTATATGTTAAAGAACCATTTCAGTATACACTAATGCAGTGTAGTGTATACTGATCATAGTACAAACTGAGCTTGTATTCACCGACACATTTATTTGTTAACCGAGTAGAAGAAAAGAACTAAATGACTAGTTTAGCTGATGGAAGTTGATGAGTTGTAAAGTACCTCAAAATCAGAGATGAAGATAATGTTTGTTACGAAGATTGATGGCTAACATAATTTGAAGAAGATCTAAGGGATTGAAACAAAACATGTTACTGACACATCAGCCGAGGAAGGTTTAAGAGGCAAAATCAACAAAGGAGATTAAGCGGCAAAATCTGATGGATGGAATTAAAATAGTTTACCCATCTATTTAAGAGACTAGGATTTCACAATGAAATCATGCCGAAAGAAGGAGGCTACAGAAGATATCATGTAAACAAGCTTCACGCATGCCTGATCAAACTGGTTAAGGAGAACCGAACTGCAGAGATTACCAAGCATTAGAAAGCTATTACCGAGTGACGGTAAGTTACTGAATATTGACTGAAATAGAATTGATATATTGATTAGAGGATTTGAATGAGCTTAACATAGATATGATAATCTGTAATTGAAGTTTTTTTGTAATTAGATCAACTGCTATTACATTTTAACCATTGTAAATAGAGAAATCTCTTAACAGAGTGGACTAGAAAGTCTTGTAATGTCATTCATAGAGTGTACATTTGTTATCCTATCAACCCCATAGTGAATGTTGGTTGGATGATAACGGTTGGTCTAAAATCCTCTAACAAGGTCACACCTCATAGTGTGATTGTAACCTTTAACAGGGTTGGGTCTTTACCAACCTCACTTCAAAAGAGTGAACAATTTTTGGGTTGCCGATCCCAAGTGGTTTTTCCCTTCATAGGGTTTCCATGTTAAATCTCTTGTGTTATGTGTTGATTTTGATGATTGTTTTTTATCATACTTTACATGTTTCATATTGGATTTGATTGGTAATCATTATATGCTATTAACTGGTAATCGGTAAAAGAACAAACAGAATACTATTTTAGTTTACCGAGTTGCAGAAGTTTTCATAAATTGTTTTTGGATATACATTTTATGATTGGGACAGTGGATAACTGATTCCCCCCCCTCTCAATTATTCTAACATTTTCACCTTTGGAAACATCCTTTATTTCTTTTTCTTTTTGATCTAATGCTGCCACCATGTGGTTTTCAACATTAGATTCTTTTCCTTTTTTACTTTTTTTGTTTTTTTTCATTTTTAGGTGGATTGAAAGTTTGGATACTCCCCTTTATCATTTCCTCTCGATATTCCATAGTAGAAGAAGGTTCAACCACATTGAGATATTGGGACACCACATTGTCATTCAAAAAGGTTGGGAGGATGGTTGGTTCAATGGAATTCCATTTGATTAATTCTAGGTCTATGAGAGTTAAAGGATCAATGCTTTGGTTTGGTTCGATGGGATTTAGGGATAAGATCTTGTTTGATGGTTTGTACATTGTATCATTCAAGTTTATGACATGTGCATCTTCTAAATGTTCCAAAGAAGTAAGATCAAAGTCTTCCGAGCTAGAATCCTCTAAGACTTCCGCTGGATAAAAGTCTCATGGATTAAACCTAACATTTGATTCTTCCATAGTAGGTCTCCATGAAGGTACATAGGGTTCACCTACCCATTGATTTATTGTGATTTCTTGAATTTGAATATTTTCTAGGACCACTTGATTTGAACTTGAGGCTCGATTCTGATTTGGTTCTACTATTTGATCCTTTTCTTTGCTAGAAGAATAGGTATGAATGACATCTACCTCCTTATCTTGGCATGACTCACTTGACAATGAGTCTTGTTGGTGCCCAAAAATGATGGACTCACTTTTGGCCAACTGACAGGTTCACACTAATACCTCTGTAATTTTGGCTTAATCTAGCCAAGGCTGGTAGACCTAATTTCATTTTGAACTATTTAATTCTCTATGTCCAACAACTATGTACATAAAAAACAAAGTTCCTCCAAAGGCGGTGAATGATCCTTTGAGGAAAGAAACTAATCTCCTAAAAATCTCTATTCTATAATACTTGACTAAATGGATTATACTAAATAATTAAAAGTAATGCTTTTGAAATAATGATTTAATGATCTATAAACTACAAATGTATGAACCAAATGACAATTTCCAAATAATAGTTAGATCAGTGCCTTCTAAATACTTGGGCTATAGAGTCATAAAACTTTCAATCCTATGTACAATCAGAGATGGTTTTAAGGTAACTCACTCTTGTAAAGTGAGACCACCATCCTACAGGCTTCAGTTGAAACAAAAATTTAAATAACTTATACAATTAGTCCTATGGATTTTAACCCAACTTAAGAGCCCAAAAGGAACAATAACAGGTTCTCAGACCATGCAACTACTATTCAAATTGTATAAATTAAATTAAACAAATGAATCAATGAAAGAACACAGTAGGATACCCTGGTTCACTGAGTAATCTGAAAGACTAATTGAAAACATATAACTTATAACCACAAATAAAAAGAAGAGAACTTATCTTTATTAAAGTTGAAAAAATAGTACATTAGAGTTCATATTACAGTTGTGATCAAATTCTATTCTATGAAAATCTTCCATTGTATTGTCTTCCCTCTTTACATTTTACATTATGTATATATACATGTTTGAGGAGCTTTCACACCTCTTTAGGGTGAAAAGGCACACCCTTAGTACAAATTATTTTGAAAAAATAATAAACTAACTAAAAAATAACTACCTATATTTCAGATTTGGGTCTGGTTGAAAAACCAAAACACCTTGTGGAAAGCTAAGATTTTTCATGGAAATAGGAAATTTGATTTCCCGAACTAGGTCTTTTTTAGATTTTTAAAATTTGACCATCTTCATCCTCTGTCGGCATCATCTTTGCAGCAGGTCAAAATTGTAGCATTTTCTGAAGGCTTTGATCATAGAATTTTGATTGTTCTTGTCACAGAGCTTCCTTCAATAATATCTCAACTTTTTAATTGAAAATTAATGTAATATTTTATCCCATTTCATGTACTCCATCATTAATTATTTGGCATGGAA
The DNA here is from genome assembly GCA_027943335.1 of Chamaecyparis obtusa. Lineage (NCBI taxonomy): Eukaryota > Viridiplantae > Streptophyta > Pinopsida > Cupressales > Cupressaceae > Chamaecyparis > Chamaecyparis obtusa. The sequence continues at coordinate 460,243 of BSBK01011744.1, forward strand.
ATTAAGAGGCCATTTTTTAAGGTTTTATCACTATATAGGACTCCAAATTTTGCCCAAAATTTAGAGCTCCAACAGGCTCTTTCTGGGGATGTATGCTCCATGTGAGCATAGCAAGATTCCAGCTATCTCTAGAGAAGCAGACAAAGTATCCATACTAATATGATGCGAAGTAAAATTGGGTGGCCTAGGCCCCCCAAAATTGAACATTGATCCTTTCCTCTATCAAACACTTGATTTTGATCATGTAACACTTTTAACCTTGTTGCATTACACATGTCATCCTTATATACAATTCCCATCACTTCATCAATATGATCTTTGGCATCCAATCTATATTCAACCCTTGAGAAATCATCAAGTTTGTTGTAATCCTTGTTGAGTAGAAGATTTTGGTTAATCATACAAACCTCTAGGTTAGTCTTCTTTTTTCAGATACCTTCTTGTTCACAATCTGTCCCATCTCTATATTTTGGATATTTTTTCTCCTCACAAAAAGGCTTTGAGAATAACTTATCTTCAAGAAGTACAAACTCTCTCTCACCAAGAGTTTGATCAACTGGGACATTTGTAAAAATTTTAGAGCTATGCTTCAACACATTCTCTTCATCATGTCTAGCTGATTCCATCTCATCTTCATATGTTTGGTGTACCTCTGGCTGAAAGGATGAACTCCAAGATATCTCACCCTCTAAATGCACTTCATGAGTTTCATCAAATTTAAAATTAGGAATATTATCTTCATTATGATGCTGATGGATTCCATTGCATAAAGGATCCTCTTCAAATAATGGATTCGCTAACATAGAGAAATCAGACATATCTTCATCTACTTCCTCTTCAAACAATGGATTCAGGAACATAGATAATTCAGACATAAATTCATGAGAATTTCCATTCGGATCATCAAGTTTTTCATCAACAAGACTAACATCTTCATTGACATTATCTCCTGAAACTTCCTCATGTTCATGCAATTCTATTTCATCTTCACAATTTGATTTCTCTTGAATATGGGTTGATCCATCTACCTCTTTACCATGGTGGATTGAGAAAAAATTTGGACCATTCTTCTTAGTGTGTCTTTGGTATTCTATGTCTAATAAAGCTGAAATTTCTCTTGTATTGAGAAGGTTTTCTTCCTCATCATCATGGTCATTGATGCATGTTTCCATACACATCTCATCATGTAAAAATTCTTCTTCAATCTGATCCAAATTTTTATCCTCCATGTCATCACACGTATTATTATGGTTCTCATGAATGTATGCTTCTTTATCTTCCATATGACTAGTGCATTCATCTTCCTCACCAAGCTAATCATCAAGCACAAGGCCTTGTTCAATCTGAGCAATAGCCTCCCTTTTTTTTTCTTCATCATCTTCTTCTAATATATGCACAAGGAGCTTTACAGAAGGATCATCTGATGTAATTCCCAATTTTTTGACCTTTCTCATGATTTCTTTTTGTGAAGGCATAATGTTTGAAGGTATTTCTCAAAGAATCTACACCCCTCTTATCAGCAAATGTGCAGAAGACTCCCCTTCAAATCTCTCCAAGCTAAAAAATGCATCAAGTGGAGACATGTAAGAGTCCTCTTCCATATTGTGATCCTTAATATTGTCTGGTTCATAATGAAACATATCAAGAAATCATTTCTCAAACTCTCTCCATGATGATATACTTTGTTCAAGTGTCATACTAAAAAGTAAACCTACATGATCTTTCAATGATCTTACAAATAGTTTTATAATCACATCTTCTGCATAGATATGACAATCTAGAATAAATTTACAAAATGCCTGCAAATGCTCCATTGGTGATTCTGATCCATCTCCACAAAATTTTGGAACATATTTTTTTATTTCAAGAGAAAAATCTTTCTGACCATTGGGGATGTTATCAAAACTCAATGGTCTATATACTTCAATAATAAATTTTGGTCTTGGGTCACAAAAGTTTGATACTTTATGTGAGTATGTATTTTGGTACATACTGAATATTTAAATTTGTAGTAACTTTTTTCTTTATACATTAGGTTCTTTTCAATAGAGTTGCCACCTCTTTAAAAAGGAAAACTTTACTTGTCGCCTTTACGCCTTCTCCCTCAGTAGAGTCACTAACTGTAATTTTTTGTTAAATAGAGTCACCACCTCATTTGAGGAATATCTTTCTTCTAGGTTCTTTCTTCCAGTAGAGTGTGCTTCCAAACAAACTAATATAACTACTTTTTGATTCTGATCTGTGAAATTTGAAATTCTAGGTAACTTCACAATATATATTGTGAGCAACTCTCCCCAGCAGATTCACCAATTTGTTGGTGCCCAAAAATGATGGACTCACTTTTGGCCAATTGACATGTTCACACTGATACCTCTGCAATTTTGGCTTAATCTAGCCAAGGCTGGTAGGCCTAATTTCACTTTGAACTATTTAATTCTCTATGTCCCACAACTGTGTACATAACAAACAAAGTTCCTCCAAAGGTGGTGAATGATCCTTTGAGGAAAGAAACTAATCTCCTAAAAATCTCTATTCTATAATACTTGACTAAATGGATTGTACTAAATAATTAAAAGTCATGCTTTTGAAATAATGATTTAATGATCTATAAACTACAAATGTATGAACCAAATGATAATTTCCAAATAATAGTTAGATCAATGCCTTCTAAATACTTGGGTTATAGAGTCATAAAACTTTCAATCCTATGTACAATCAGAGATGATTTTAAGGTAACTCACTCCTGTAAGGCGAGACCATCATCCTGTAGGCTTCGGTTGAAACAAAAATTTAAATAACTTATACAATTAGTCTTAAGGATTTTAACCCAACTTAAGAGCCCGAAAGGAACAATAACAGGTCCTCAGACCATGCAACTACTATTTAAATTGTATAAATTAAATTAAATAAATGAATCAATGAAAGAACATAGTAGGATACCCTAGTTCACTGAGTAATCTGAAAGACTAATTGAAAACATATAACTTATAACCACAAATAAAAAGAAGAGCACTTATATTTATTAAAGTTGAAAAAATAGTACATTAGAGTTCATATTGCAGTTGTGATCAAATTTTATTCTATGAAAATCTTCCATTGTATTGTCTTCCCTCTTTACATTTTACATTATGTATATATACATGTTTGAGTGGCTTTCACACCTCTTTAGGGTGAAAAGACACACCCTTATTACAAATTATTTTAAAAAAATAATAAACTAACTAAAAAATAACTACCTATATTTCGGATTTGGGTCTGGTTGAAAAACCAAAACACCTCTTGGTAAGCTAAGATTTTTAATGGAAATAGGAAATTTGATTTCCCGAACTGGGTTTTTTTTTAAAAAAAAAAAATTTGACCATCTTCATCCTCTGTTGGCATCATCTTTGCAGCAGGTCAAAATTTCAGCATTTTCTGAAGGCTTTGATCATAGAATTTTGATTTTTCTTGTCACAAAGCTTCCTTCCATAATATCTTAACTTTTTAATTGAAAATTAATGTAATATTTTATCCCATTTCATGTACTCTATCATTAATTATTTGGCATGGAAATTAAGAGGCCATTTTTTAGGGTTTTATCACTATATAGGACTCCAAATTATGCCCAAAATTTAGAGCTCCAACAAGTCCCACCCCCAATTGTTAGAATCTTCATCACTATGTGATTCTAATTGCAATATTTGATCATAGACTTTAGGATAGTTCTTTTGTGTGTACCCTTGTTCTAAGTACCCTACTCATGTCTTGTCTTTGCTATCTCTCCATGTCATTTTGATGGGTTTAATGAGTCCTTCATTCCTCATACCCAAAGGTCCTTGGCCTTTGTATCCCATCTTTTGCATGATTTGAAATCCTTTCCCATATTGATGTGTGGGAATGTTGATATTTTAGATACGTTGTTCTTGGGCACTTGACTCCTCATCTTTATAAAGCCAATTGAGAATTTTATTATCATCTTCATCCATGGATGAAGAAGTATTTTCTCTTACAAAATGATCATTATATCTATGGGGTAGATTGGATGGCTTTCCATATGACTTGGGGGATAATGAAAAATCCATCGTGGATAAAGAATATTCCCCTACTCCTTTTTTCTTGATTTTACATTGTTTATCAAAATTTCTCATCATTTGGTCCATTTTCTGGTAATGAGCACCTTTGGTGTAGATTTAGATGGCTTTATCTTTGTCTTCTTTCTGATTCTCATGTGTATTCTCCTCACTAACCTTTTCCTTTCCCTTTTTCGATGTAGCTAGGTTAGTGGGTCTTTGGATGTCTTCAACAACAATTTCTCTTTCCATCTTTTCCTTTTCTTTTAATAATGGAAGGTCCTTAGAACTTTTCCCTTGCTCTATTTGTTTATGGATAGCCCCTTCTACATTATGCGGGACTAGAGATTCATTGACAGGCTTCATGTTGTTACAATATTGGAATGGGTTTAAGTCTCCACTTACCATAATCTCTTAACCTAGATAAGGGAATTTTAAACATTGGTGGTAAGTAGAAGGCACAACCTACATTTCATGAATCCATGGCCTCCCTAATAAGATATTGTAGGTCAAATTTAGGTCTAAAACTTGGCAAATGGTCTTTTTTGCATGGGACCAACTTTGATAGGAAGTACTATGACTCCCTTAGACACTCTTTCTTCATCATCGTAGGCTTTAATGGTTATTTTATTCTTTGGGTCAATAGCTTCCTCAAAAAATCCTAGGGCTTTTACCAAGTTTAGGGTACAAATATTTAGGCCAGCTCCTCCATCGATAAGAACTCTCTTCACTCTATGCTTGTGAATAAGGACCTTTATATGCAAAGGTAAATTATGCGGGTGGTTTAGCGACATGTCATCTTGTTCAGAAAAAGATAAGCAATGAGGAGCAATGAGATGTCCCACCATATTTTGAAACTTGTTCGCATTTAGGTTTAGAGGCACATTGGTTTCTACTAAAGCTTTCTCTAGAATTTCCTTGTGAGTAGGTGATAATTTGAGCAATTTTTGGATTGAAAATTTGAGCGGGAGTTCTTTGTAATTGATCAACCAAGTTATATTGCTTTGATGATGATGAAGATTTGTTTTGGTTGGGTAGAACAATTCTTGGAGCATTTCTAGGTAGGGTGATTTTAGAAGCTTTCCCCCTAGTGACAACATTAGATGATGCTTCTCTTGGTTTCTCCTTTACCACGATAACATTTATGGCATTGTCTTCTTCACTTAGAGTATTGAGGATGTTATCGTAGGTATGAGAAAAGTTTACTTTCTCATTACCTCTTTTCTAATTTTGGTTATTATTAGATGACTCACCCTTTTCATGATTTAGAAAGGGGTTCTTGAATGTCGTATGATCCTCATTATTTTGAGGCCCTTCAATTTTTGATAGTTCCATCATCTATTAGGTCTTGCACTAAGTGTTTTAACTTCATGCATTCATTGGTTTTGTGACCCTTATTTCAATGATACTCACAATGGTGAGAATCATTCCACCAATTACATTTAATTTGAGGTTCATAAGGTCTCAAATAAGGTGTAACGCCCTGCCAGGGAACCCAAAAGAAACTAACCTAGAACATGATACTAAGTTTGGTGAATAATTTTTTTTTCTAAAGTTAACAATCAAGATATACAATAACATGAAAGCATTAACCATTATCTCACATAACACACATCATAAACACAGGTTACAAATCTAATGGGTCCCATGACGTAGTATTACTTACTAACATAACACACTGAATAACATCAACAAATGGTTCCATAAATTAAATACTACAATTACATCGTAATGTTTACATCTCATGAACAATCATTAATCCTAATAAACATACATCCACTGCACATGTCGCAGGGTATGCATTAATCATTCTAACAACTAAATTACAATATCCAAATTAGGTATCACATGTGATACTCTAATACAAGATTTACAATAAAGAATAAGTATATAAGAACATCAATGAAGAAATAACACATAGAATCCAACTGTAAAGACACCATCAAGCACTAGTACCAGGACGTCGAATCTTGAATGGTAAAGAATCACTACCACCCGTTCGTGTAGAACCACAAAGATCTACCCCACCATGCTGAGGAGATAACATAGGACCCCAATCGGATAATCAAGTAAATACAGGGAACACCACTAGAAAAGGAATCCTGATAGCTTATTAACTCAAAGTCAACAAAGGTAGTGAAAGGTATGACTCACTAATCCAGAGGCAACCGACCATGTAGAATAACTAGACTATGTGTAGGAAGGTGTCATCATGTACGTCTAACCCTTGAGTCTTATCTTGGTAATCTCTCTAGATCCCGGCACTCAAGTGACCATACACGGAATCAATGACCTCTCGTGCTGACGAAGCCATTAACTATGCCAGAACACACACCTCAATAGGTGGCAAGCATCATCTCATCCTCATCTCAGTCTGTACTAGCACTCAAGCATGGGAGAGGAAACTATCTTATTAGGTTCATTTATTTCCCTTAGTTTAATTTAGGTTATCACTTGTTTACAATAACTTACAATAAGTGGTCAACAGCAGCCACTTGTGGGCCCCGACGCTTATTGCAAGCCACCTCCTAACACATATCTAGGTAAACTACCCTAGGCTCATAGATCTCTCCTAGATCAAGTCACAGATAAATTAAATAGTTACATATCCAGAATCATCACAGAGACCAGGATTGACTACATATCATGTTCACTAAATCACATAGTACAACCAGAGCCTATAAGGTCAATTGGAAAATATAAAATACACACTCACGCCAAACATGATAAACAGCATGATCAAAAGACAAATCCCAGGCCTCTGTCTTTCCTAGGTCATCTAGATCCCGTAACACTGATAACCCAAACATACAGGAAAGATAGAAACCATATGGTGAAAAATAGCCAATATCAGTATAAAATAATGCATGTACAAATGAGAAGGAAAATCATACGTTTACAACATTGAGTAAGAGTCCAATTTGACCATAATAAAGCAACACACAATATTCTTTACACTTAAACTAGATTGAATAGACAATCATAATTTATTCAATTGACTAAACCTAATTAGTTACCCATAGAACACAAGGTATATTTTCCAATAAGGTATTATTTATTTAAATAAATAATAAATAAAATAAAAGAGCAATTAATAAATACTATTAAACATCCAAGTTTAATTTCCACAAAAAAGATTTGTTAATAAAATTTATTACACTAATTAATAAGTTCATTATTAACAAAATAAAATTATAAAAAATAATTAATAAATTCATTATTAACAAATTATAATTATTAAATTTATTAAAATAAAAATTTAATATAACTTTTTCTTAATAAAACATATTTCATAAAACAAAATTTTATAAAACATGTTTTATAAACCAAATTCAATATATATAAAAACTAAAAAATGAAATAACATTAACAACTTGGGGGGTGTCCCTGCGAACCCCACACCCCGCGCCCTACACCGTAGCCCTTCGCAAATTATGTGTAGGCCGGCCCGCATAGCAGTGGTACTGCTACGTCAGTACCACTGCCGTAGCAGTTGGTACTGCCATAGCAGTGCTCTGCTATGGCCACCGTGTCCAAAGGGAGTGGGGAAGGTGGTGACCCCACTTCCCTTTATACATTGTTTAGCATTTTTTTTTAATTAATATTTTTTTCATATATTACAAATATTTTTCAAAAAGTGCGACAGTCGAGATGACAGGGGGGTATGGTATCGAAACCCGTGCCCTCCCTCCTGTTATTAATTAAATTTATTTTTTGAAAAGTAATTTTTTTGTCAATACATCACTTCTTTGAATACACATATTTTTTAAAAAATAAAATAAAGTAAAACTAGCACATTTGACCAATAAGGATATATATATATTTTTTTTAAAAGCTAATTTCGAGATTCTAAAGGGAATATTCTTTCCAATGGCTTTTTCCAAAAATGGAAAAACACACAGGCTTGGAAAATTTTCCAGAATAGGAAATTTTTCATAAATTTCATTTTGTCCTATTCTATTTGTTAATTAGTTTGTATTCTAATGCAATACAAATTTTCAACAAAGCATGCTAATATTATTAACTGGTGTAAAAAATATTCTTACTGTCATTTTTCATAGGGAAGGTATTTTTTTGCCCAGAATTCATTTTTTTCAAACAAAAATCATTTTCCTTCCCAACCCATTTATTGAATTTCATTTCTCTATAGTCTAACTATACCAGATTTGATTTTTTGTTTTATGAGAGTTCTAGGTTGAATTTTTCCCAAAAATTTTGCCAACATTTCCCTACTGTGCCAAGTAATAATAAAATATAGAAAAAGCTTTTCTAATAGCTTTTAGAATCCTAAAAATGAAAGCTTAACCAGAATTACTAATTTAGCCTTTAGATTCAACAAGCAAAGCATATTACTTAATTTCTACAGATAAAAATATATTGGAAAAATTCATCAAAACCCTACCTCAATTCCAATGCTATAAATTTGATGTAGAATTGCCTGTAAGATGTTGAATCTCCCAAATCTGATAATGTAGAAGCTCAATCCTGCAACTCTGAATCACAACATATGCAGAATCCAAATCTAGATGCACACACACTTCACCCAGAAAAATTCACACACCAAATTCTCAAGAACACAAGAAAGCACAAAATATTCCAAAAATGCTCTCTCTCCCCAAAATTGAAATTTTCAACAAAACCTCCTCCTTACAAATGAATGCAAACTTTCCCCAAATAGAAAATCAAATCCACCTATCATGCAAACCCTAATGAGTCACCAGACAACTCCTACTCAAACTCCTCCTTTTTTTTAAGTTGAGGGAAAATTTCAATTAATAATTATAAAATATATTATTTATGCACAACTCCCATAGAATTCTTTTACAAGTCACTTTATTAAATCAAATTTCACATAAATCAATAAAGCACAAGTAATATAAAATTCCACATTTAAATTATTTAATAATTATGACACAATTATATCATGCACTAATTTTCAACAATTTAATTAAAACATATTAAATCATAAATTAGCACAATTAATTAATTAAATTCAAATATTCTCATATTTGATTTTTAATTAATTAATAATTATTCAACAACATAAGAACTCTTCTAATCATTATTTCCCACTATATTATTAATTAAAAAAAACCATAGCAAACAATTAAATCAAAGCAATATTTCAGAAACCTTCATGCAACATACAATCTCAAAAGACAGGGTCCGCGAATTAGGTCAACCTGACCAAACTCGGGCAAGGTAGTCAACCGATACTTTATCCAACAATTAGGATAAATAGGCTAAGGATTGGGTTTTGGGTCCATCTGTCATCTCCCCTCTTTACCATTGAGACGAGTATTTTATGGGCACGCTCACTCCTGCCAATTCAAGGAAGATGATGCCCTGTACCTACAAACCTATCATCACAAAACAAAGCATGTACATACAACATATAACAAGCAATGATAAGGTACGGTCAGTCGTGTGGATCTTGACAAAGCGAGTAACTACGCCTCCACCCTCTACCATAAAGACACATAATACAGATATATACATATGAACACCATACACATGCTAGTATGGGGTAAGTATATCATAAACCAACTGAAACATGAAACATCACATCATAATAACATAATCATCTAAATATGAAATCACATAACATCATAGCATAAACATAATCCAGATAAATCCATAATCACTGAAACAATATCCATAAATGCACACATGCAATGTGGCCTAAAAGAGTACGGCACTGATAAACTGAAAGCAAAATATGGAGGTACTACATAAGGTAATGTGATAATCTTATTAGCAACCAAGGTTCTTAATGCATTATCCAAGGGTTCACCTAAAAAGGTGAATTTTCTCTTTTGATACATGGAGAAAAAGGGTTTGGGCTTATTCCCATTGGAATTATTAAAAGGATTATTATTAGAATTTTTGGAATTGTTGTTGGAATTATTGGGATTAAAGGGAGCTCTATTCATTTGATTTACATTGTTTGAAGAGTTAGCTCCACTTGATAAGTTAAAAGGGGTTGCCTTCAAGTTGTGGGCCTCCACAACTCCATCGTTCACAAGGTTTTTGTTATTATTCTTTAACCATAGCTTAGGTTTATCATTGTGATCATTGGCCCCTCTATTATTAACATAATTAGATACATAATGGTTATTGTTGTTGTTGGTATTGGATTTATTGTCTTTGAACAATTTTATCTCTCCTCTCTTTACCAATATGTCTTCAATCTTGATCCCATTTTCGATAAGTTTTTCAAATGTTGGGGGACATTGAAGTTGAAGTCAATAATTCATCTCCATGGTCAAGTTTTTTGTAAATATTTCCATCTTCATCTTCATGGATACCTTGAAAAAATGGTCCTCCACCTTTGTAGGAATCCTAAGAAGGATTCACCATCTTTATGTTTGGTATCACACAATTTGAGAATTGTGATTTCATGCTTGATATTATAGGAGTGGTGGGTTACAAACTTAGAGGCTAATTCCTCAAAATTATTTATTCCTTGTGGGAGCTTAGATAACCATTCCATGGTCGGACCTCCCAAACTCCTAGGAAAAAGTCTCATTAGGTACGTAGTGTTATGCATGAACTCAATACTTAAGGCACAAAACTCTCTTAGATGATCCTGTGGGTCAGTTTTACCCATATACTTATCATATTTAGGAAAAATGGTATTGAAGGGAAAAGGTGCCATGACTAAGCTTTTGTCGAAAGGAAAAGGACACAAAGCTTCAATAGAAAAGGGCTTAGGTTCAGCCACCTTTTTCATGGAATCAATTTGTTCTTGGAACATTTTTAATTTTTTGGTCATAGCATTCATGGGGTTATCTTCTTCTTGATTCTTCTTAAGTTGATCTATATCATATTCATGTGGGAGCTTTACCCCCACTTGGGCTAGGTTTAGGAAAAATTTCTCCCTATCCCTATCTATCAATTTCTCCATGACTTCAAGAAAATCATTATCTTGAGCTGCTCTATCAAATTTTTCTTTAAGTGTTTCCTTAGGACCTTGATTAGCATTATTGGTGTTATTGTTGTTTCCTCCATGGTGGTAATCATGAAACATGGAGTTTCTATCCATTGATTCAAGTCTTTCTTCAAATAAATTTGGGAGAATATCCCCTTGATCATGACTGTTGAAAAGACTTTGGTATTCAAATTCACGGACTTCATTAGAAATGCAAGTACTATCTCCTTGTAAATATTGTTTAAGTGTGTGAGAATGTGTGGAAGCCGGCATCCAATAAGGTTTGATTCAAATTGATCCTTTGATTTGGTGATTGTTGATTTATATGAAGAGATTAAAAATATAAGATGAGCTTTTGAATGGATATCTCTTTCATTTGTTCTATGTATTTGCAAACACAACAAGCATGCATACACTTGTTTCTTTTTACCCACTACACAATAAGTGTTTGATTTTGAAAGTACATTATCACGGGTTTTGCACAAAAAGACACTTCAACCAATCTACCTAGCTCAAGATTGGTTTGTAAACATGGCTCTATAAGGTATTCTTTGCTAAGTTAACAAGGTTTTAATCAATATTCCATTCAAAATGGATATTAAACTTTCATCCTCCAAGTATATTAAGAGGCTTCCCACCACCGTTATGTTGGAGTTTTGCGCAATCCGTGAGGACTACTCGAGGAAGTTTGAAAATTTAACACCCTTTTGTCACACAACCCATTAAGGATGCATGTATTTCATTTTATAGTGGGTTGGATGATCGCAGCAAAGGTGAGTGTATCCCACTTTGGGTTGTCCCTCTCATCGGCCCTTTTAAGGAAAATCTCAGGAGGCGAGCCCAACTAATGATCTAGCATGTTCATGTAAAAGCAAGAAAATGGAATGAAGAAATAGGTTGTGGGAGTTTGATTCACCAAAAAATGTGAAGAGCATATCCCTATCCACTTCTCAATCTCCAAACACAATTAACAAGGTTCAATTTCCAACCCACTAACTAGAGGGATTCAAGTATTGCTACTCTCTTCCACAAACAAGGGGTTTATTTGATTATGTGCTTGATTTCCTTAACCTTTCTTCTTAATCAAAGAGTCTAACACTTTTGGCATTTTGATTCACTAATAAAAGTGAAGAGAATAGGCCTAATGTTAAAATTCCTCAAACAAAGATAGGTTGTTTTTAATTACTAGATTTTGAAACCACCAAAGCCACAATTTAAGTACAAAAATGACAAAGTTTTAAGGCTTACCTTTTCCTTGTAGCTAGCAAAGGCTAGGGGCATTTTTTAGTGATTTTCATATTTTAATTCTTACCTTGGCGATCGTTCCTTTCCGATGTGCTTTTCATCCAACAAGTTAGTTAACAAAACTAGCAAAAGTGAAGAAAATAAGACAAAATTGAATTTAAAAGCCTTATTTGTCAAATTTAAGCAAAACTTGATTAAGGTGAAAATATCCAATTTAATGAAACAAATTTTGCCTTATATGCTTCTATAACTTTGATGTAATGATCATATACCTGACTTTCCTGCTGCGAATCCTCAAGAACTAGCTTAATGTGAGCAATGTTCTCCTTTTTTATCTTTCTTGTCAAATCTTTTCCTTCTTGATTGAATATGCTCTCTGGTTTTTTTTTTACTCTTTTATGCCCGGACATCCTGTAGAGACAAAGAAAACATTTTCTGATAGTCAGATTCTATTTATTTTAAAATTAAGCAAAAGCGTTATTGAATCTATTGAAAGTGCTCTTTAAATTCTCAAAAGCGCTAGAGATCGAATTAAAAGCGCTAAAGAAAATAGTAAAAGAACAGAAACAGAGAGTAAAAGTGCTAAAATTCTATGTAAAGGCATCAGAAAATGATCAAAAGCATTGGAGATCGATTCAAACGCGTTGGCTAATCAGGGAATAAGCACTGATAGAAATTACACAGAAGCCAAAAGGAATCAAAAGCGATGTTTCTCTATGCAAAGGCACACAACTTTGTCATGGAAGCATTGTTATAGTGCTCAAAAGCATTCTTTAACTGCTCAAACACATTGTTTAAAGTCTTGGAAGTGTTGTTTCACCTACAAAATAGAGAGCTTAACATGTAAAAATTTGAACAAAAATGAAATTTATAGATTTTTAGAAAGTGAAGCCTACTACCCCACGGTTGGCACCATTTTGTGTACTAGAATTTGTACCTTCATAGAGTTAGTATTGTCAAATAAATCAAATAGAAACTAAGTTACCACAAATAGAAAATCTATTTAGCAAATAAATGAGCAATTAAGCACTTTATGGCTCTCTAACTAAAAGTGTTAATGGTGAAGCTCTCAGCAAGCCTCCATTAATGATGGTCCTAGAATGAGAAATGAATGATAAGATAAGCTAATTAATTAAATTCCAAATTGAAATGCTCAATTAACTTCTAAATTGCCTTTCTAGCTATAATTCTCAAGAGGTTAGAAGCAATTCTCAGATTTGTGGATGAATTATGAGTGAATTTAGCCTTACTTTTATAGGATTTGGCAAGGGTAGGGAGTGTAGCTGAGTTGATCATGATTAGGCTTGAGTTGAGTCTTTGGTTCCACCCTTTGAAGACAATTTAAATATTATGTCCTCAAAGCTTGGGACAAGAAGACAAGATGAGTGGACAAGATGTTTCTTCAATTGAGTGATTGAGATTCATTTTGGCTTGATCCATGTGAGCTCTTTTCTTAAATCCTATTGGTTGAGGTTTTTTCCTCCCATGTGGTGTTGAGAGAAATTAGGATTTAATCAATTGAGTTTAATTCATTTATTTAGCCAAGTGCACCCCTTGAATGGGTTGAGTTTATTTAATTCCAAACTATACAATTAATTGAATTAATTGCACATTGATTTGATTTAACTTTATTAAAATGCTCTTGATTTTGATTTAAATTGAATTGAAGCTTGATTTTAATTTTGATTGGCTAAATGCTTGTTTCGATTCAATTGCCTTGATTTTGCTTTGATTTGCCTTGATTAATCACTTGAATGATCCTGTCCACTTTTAGGTGATTACACAAACAAACATAATTCATTAACCCTAACCCCGCCTTTGGTAAAAATCCCAAAAGGATGACATAAAACTATTCCCTCCTAACCCACAAATACATAAGGAAAAACATTCATAAGAATTTAATAATAATAAACTAATTTGTAAAACACCATTACACAAATTAATTTATTGAAAATAATCACTAGCAAAACTATAATTACATTCTTAAATTGAATTCCAACAATAAGGAAATCAATTTATAGCGTTAATAAAAATAAATTGATTCCAAGGCTTATAATTACTAAAACAATATAATTTTATTATAAAATTATTGATTTAGAAAAGAAAAAAATTTCTTAATTATTAATCAATAAAAATTATTAATTAATAATTAACTTATCTTCCACATTAGTCAATTATAAAAAAATTCAACTCATATAATTCCTAATTGAATGCTAAATAATCCTAATTATAAAATATTCAAAAGAAAGTGTGTGTGTGTGTGTGTGTGTGTGTGTGTGTGTGTATAATATTTTTTATTAAAAAAATAAAATTTTATCCAAATAAAAAGGAGGTTTCCCCTTGGCTACCGGGGGTGGGGGTGGGGTATACCCCCACCTCCAAACAATAATTTTTTATTTTCAATTTTTTTATAATAATTTTGTTTTAAATATCAGCAACATATATATATATATAAACAAAATTTACCAGCAAGGAAATTAAATAACTGGCAACTACCAGAAAACAAACTTACTTTGAAAAATTGATTTGATACAACCCTAAGGTGTTCTGCCATAAATTTTATCAAACCCTAGCTGATTTAAAATGAGATTTAATTATAGTATTTCCTAACATACCGAGCATAAATAACACAAGATCTTAAAAGCTTAATAACCAGAATCCCAAGCATGATAAGAAAATCAACATAATATATATCACCCAGATCTAATAGGCATGAAGAAAACAATCTTTTTGAAATAAAAGAATTTAACCTATGAGGGTTTTCAAACCCTACATCAAACCACCAATTGAAGAAACACGGAGAAGACCAAAAAAATGCTAAAAAAAACCCCAATCTTTTACAAAAATCTTTCAATTCAATCCTTCCATCCAAAACCTACAAAAATCTCCTCTAGAATAATGGTCAAATCCTCCTCATAGAGAAAAAGGAATCTGGAATTCGAACTCAACCATGCAAACGCGGAACTCAACTCTCCACAAACTTTTTTTTATCAATCTCTCTTTTGCATGATTTATTCAATTTTTTAATTAATAACTCAATGCGCTTTTGCAATTCTTATTTATATCAATTCACTTAACTAATAAAATTTATTTTATTTATTTAAATTGAATGTGCAACTAATTGCATATCAATTTTAACTAAAAGAATATTATTTTAATCACTTCATTATTATTTTATCCAATTTACCTTAAATTTAAATTTAATAATCATTTAAATCTTTAAATTCGACCATAGACTCTTAATTAAGTCTTTTTAATTAATAAATATATTTAATTAATTTTTATTAATTAAATACCTTCACATTTAATTTTATATATTTAATAATATGTAATTATTCAAACCACATAATTAAAATTAGTAAATTATTTAATCATTTCACAACAATCACACCAACCAACTAAAGATCAGAAAGACCAACTAAACCTAACAAAACGATAATCATGCTCAAGGGAAAGGCTTATGAGTTCAGGTCACCTAGATGAATTTGAAAAGGTAAAAATACTAGAAACTTTTCCACTATTTTAGGATAATAAATAGCTTATGTTGGGATTCAAACCTAGATGTTATCTCCCCTCTCTTAGCATTGAGACTTTGCGATAGGGCACACTCATCCTGATAATTCAAGGAAGTCAATGACCAATACCTGCAAACCTACATAAAATACAAGCATGTACATTCATATATATATATATATATATATATATATATATATATATATATATATATGTATGTATATATGTATGTATGTATGTATGTATGTATGTATGTATGTATGTATGTATGTATGTATGTACATATACATATATATACATATATACATATACATATATATACATATATGCATATACATATATATATATATATATATACACATATACATATATATATATATACATGGATATATGTATATGTATATGTGTGTGTGTGTGTGTGTGTGTGTGTGTGTGTATGTATATCTCTGTGTGTGTGTGTGTGTGTAATGATCAATGGCAAAGATTGGGACATCGTGTGGATCTCGCAAGCAGGTAACTACTGCTAGAATAACTGAGAGGGGGGATACTAAATCAGTTAGATCAGTTATCCAATAGTCCCAATTACAAAATGTATCTCTTTAAACAAATTCAACAAATTTCTGCAGCTCGGTAACATAAAATACTAAATTGTTTGTTCCTTTACCGATTACCAGTTAATTACTCACAGTGATTATCGACCAAATCAAATATGCAATATATAAAGTATGACAACAAATCAATCATCACAAAAACACATAACACAAAGATTTAATATGGAAACCCTATTAAGGGAAAAACCACCTAAGACCGATAACCCAAAATACTTTTCACTCTTCTGAAGTGAGCTCGGTGAAGAGCCAACCCTATTAAAGGTTACAAACACACTATTAGGTGTGACCTTGTTAGAGGATTTAAGACTAATAGTTATCATTCAACCAACATTCACTATGGAGTTGATAGGATAATAATGTACATTCATTGAATGACATGAGGTATATCATAAGACGGTTAAGTCCACTCAGTTAAGAGATTTTTTTGTATCAATGGTTAAACTGAAACAATAATTGATCTAATTACAATACAACTCAAATTGCAGATGTTCAAATCTATTCTAAGCCCATACAAATCCTCTAATCAGTATATCAATTCACTTCCTCAACATTCATTAACTTACTGTCCCTTGATAATAGCTCACTGACGCTCGGTGTTGTTCTACAATTTAGTTCTCCTTCAACCAGTCTGATCAAGCATGCATAAAACTGTATTCACGTGAAATCTCTGCAGTCTTCTATCTTCTAGCATGTTTCAATAAAGAAATGCATATCTCTTATATAGACAAGTAAACTATTTTATTTTCATCCATCAGATTTTGCCGCTTAATCTCCTTCATTGATTTTACCTCTTAAACTTTCTTTGGTGGTTGTGTCAGTAACACGTTTCAATTCCATCCCTTAGATCTTCTCTAAATTTTGTCAGCCATGGATCTTGTAACAAACTTTATCCTCAATCTTGAAATCATAAAACTTTATAGCTCATCATTTTTTGTCAGCTAAACTTAAGTATTAAATAATTTCATCCATCCTCAGTTAACAAAGAAATGCATCGATGAACACAAGCTCGATTAATACTGTCACTTGGTATACACTACACTGTCTTGGTGTATACTGAAGTGCTTCATTTACCAACCACACTACTTTGTTAAGTTTTGCTTCCAACTTCATAACAGATTAATGCAACATAATCAAGTCAACCATATGAAGTCATAGACTCGTCAATAAGTTACCCAAAGTATTCCTTATCCTCATTTGTCATATCAATCTTTTTCCATGTAGATATCTCAGTTCTTCATCTTTTATCTCCTCTTTACAGATTTTTAGATGTTTGCAATTATCATGATAAGTACTGTCAAAACTAGTTGACATCAATGACAACATAATGACTAATTTAATTATCTTACATATCATTTCAGTACTCGGTGATCTCTAATCATAGATCTTCAAGTTATTCAGGTATTCAATCAATTGTAGTTCATCAATCTCTCCCTTTGGCATTGATGGCAACTCAAACAATATGAAATATACCATACACATACCAAACATGTATTCTACAACTATGTAATCAAATGTTGTAGCTCAGTAAGCTCTCCCTAGCTTGATATTTAATATGTTTAATCACTATGTTACATGATAGCATTGCAAGTGCAGACTTTCCTCTGCATATTTGATCTTTTCAGCTCTCAGATTCCTTCTATTCTTAGCAACAAATCTTTAAGACTCTCCCTAAATTTCTTAGATTATCTCTCCCTTAGATAGATGTTCCATTGATCTCTTAGTTTGTCATATTGTTTATCTCTCCCTTTGACAACAATGCCAAAGAAAAACATAAAACATACAGCTCTGTAATAGCTAAGTAACTTTCTATTGTTTGGTGCATACAATGTATCTTGGTATACTGATATGCAAATATCTATTCTAGTTCCTCAAATATTTCACAACCTTAGACATTATCCAAAGTGTGAGCTATCTTGCATCAACATGAATGATCTTCTGATAAGATTAGGCCGATGCAACCTCTAGATCACATTAGTGACCAATAGACAGGGGATGGACCCCAAGTCTAGTCCTCAAGTATTCAAAAGTATCCTTTGGTAGAGGCTTGGTAAAAATATCAGCAAGTTTCTCCTTTGATGTAACATATTCCAATTTGACTTGCTTCTCTTGTACTTGTTCTCTTAAGTAGTGATACTTAATAGAAATATGCTTGGTCTTTGAGTGCATTGAAGGATTCTTAGAAATATTTATTGCACTAGTGTTGTCACAATATATAATTACTGGCTCGGTGATTACCTCATTCATCCCTTCCAACACTTGTTTGATATAAGAAATGTTTGAACAGTTTGTAGTAGCAGCAACATATTCTGCTTTAGTAGTAGAGTGAGAAATACAAGGTTATTTCTTACTTGTCCAAGTAACAAGTCTTTCACCAAATAAAAATCCTCCTCCAATTGTACTCTTTATGTCATCTATATTTCCAGCCCAATCTACGTCAATGTAGACTCTTAGTTCAAATTTTCCTTCCTTTGGATACCATAATCCATATTCCTCTATTTTCTTCAGGTATCTCAAGATTCTTTTTACTGCAACCATATGTGAATCCTTTGGATTGGTAGAAAATCTAGCAACAGTCCCCACTGCATGTGCAATATCTAGCCTACTATGTACTACATACATCAGTTTACCAATCATAGATCGGTACAATGTATGGTTTACCTCTGTAGATTCATCAGCTTTAGTTAGTTTGCAACCTATGACCATCAGTGTTCCAACTGGTTTAGCATCTTCCATGCCAAATGTTCTCAAGACTTCCTTTATATACTTGGATTGTGTGATGAAAATTTCATCATTCTGCTGAATAACTTGCAAGCCTAGAAAGAACTTAATCTCTCCAAACATAGACATTTCAAATTCTTTTCTCATCTCATTAGAAAATGATTTACAGATATGATCTTGTCCTCCAAAAATTATATTATCCATAAATATTTCAGCAATCAAAATAGTGTCATCAGACTCTCCTTTCATATACAAATTTATATTTTCACTAGTTCTTACAAAACCAATACTTAAAAGATAAGTATGCAGCCTTTCATACCAAGCCCTTGGTGCTTGCTTTAAACCATATAAAGCTTTGTGTAGTCTACATACCATGTCTTTCTGATTTGGATCAAAAAACCCTTCTGGTTGTTATATGTAGACTTCCTCTTCTAGTATCCCATTCAGAAAAGTAGACTTAACATCCATTTGATAGACTTTAAACTTCTTATGTGCAGCATATGCAAGTAACATGTGGACTCCTTCTACTCTAGCAATAGGTGCAAAATTTTCACCATAATCAATACCTTCCTCCTGTGCATATCCCTTGCAAACAAGTCTAGCTTTGTTCCTTGTAACCTCTCCATTCTCATTTAGCTTATTTATGAAAATCTATTTAGTACCGATAACATTCTTATCTTTTGGTCTAGGTACTAAAGTCCATGTCTTGTTTTTCTCAATTTTTTTATCTCTTCATTCATTGCATTTATCCATTCATCATTCTCTAGTGCAACCTTAACATTTTTCGGTTCAAAATCACAAACTAAGCATCTACTATTAGGAATGGGAACACTAAGAGGGGGGGGTGAATCAGTGTTTACTATATTTTATCTTTTTACTTTAATCTTTATGCTAACCTTAAATGCTTAAGTATTGAATTAAACATTCACATGAACATGAAATCAACACATGACACAAATATGGTTATGGGGAAACCCAAATAGGTAAATTTTAGGAATGAATGCTAAATATTTGGCAGACATTTTCTAGTAGTTGTTGCATTCATGACTATGATTGTCATTGATGTCAACACAGTGATTTACCGAAGACTTGCAAAGAAGCAGACAGAGTTTGGATTAGCGCATGTGGGTTATTATAGTTGGAGCTATGTGATGTTGAGGTTATACTCTTTGATATGTCATGTGTCTATGGTTAAGAGTGCAAATAGTAATTCATTTATTCATGGAAGTTATGATCATTTTGGTGGAAGCAGTGTTTAGGCAGTGTTCCTGAGTAGCGGTTTGTGAAAATCAGATGATATCTCCTAATGGGGATGGAATCTAGTTTTGTGTAGTTAAAGGGAAGTTGAAGACACATTGATAGTGATGTGGATGATAGCATAGACTTTGAGGTCGCACAAGTGAAGATTTATTGTATTTGGAAGCTGATAGTTTTGTGTAATTTTGGTGTAGCGTGTGGAACTTTTATTTTGTAATTGTATGCCAACTCATTTGTAATTATTTGAGTGTGGTATAAAGGAAGGAATGTATTTCCTTGTTGTAATGGATTTTTAATGTGAAAAGTGTGTAATTATGATATGGTAGCAGCGGTTGTGATGTTGTATGCATGAAGTGAAGAAAAGAGCTAAGTATGAAAGTGAATTTGTGAAGGAAGACATGCGAAGTACCGAGATCTAAAATTGAGATCTGATGTAATAGTGAGTGTGGTTTGGCATAGTCAAAGAAGAGGTAACATATAATTCTATTTATTAATGAAAAGATTATTTGGATAGTGTGTTCAGTGATCTTACCCTGAAGCTGTTTGGGTAGTGGGTCCTTCTGTCTTCCATAACTCTTAACCTGGTTAGAATCTTTTAATAGGGATTCAAAATCTCCTAACAAGGATTCATATGTACTGAATGTATTTCATAAGACTCCTAATAGAGTCCATCCTCTCATAAGGAATATTCATATTAGTGCATCTTTTGTGGGCATCATTCCCACCGGGGTTTACTCTTTGATCAAGAGGTTCAAGAGTCAACATATCTTGTGTCATTGATTTATTGTGTATGAATATCTTTCTATGGTTGGTAATTATATTGCTTATATGGTTTAATGTTGTTGAAGATGATAAAATTTATAATTATCAGATAACAGATTCACCCCCCCCCCCCCTCTCAGTTATCTTGGTGGACTTTACTTTCTAACAATTGGTATCAGAGCGACAGGTCCTTGAAAAAGAAGTTTAACAGCTTAAGGAGATCCATGGTGAATTTCAGGAAAGAAAGCCCTAAGTTTGATGGAGTAAATTTTGACAGCTGGAAAGAAAAGATGAAGACACACCTATTATGTTTAGGACTAGGTTATTGGTTGATTACAAAGAATAATAAGACTATCATTGAAGAGGACAATCTCAAAACATGTACTGTAGAAGAGAGAGATCTATTCATGTGTAACATACTTGCAAGAGAAGCACTTTTGACAGCACTTCTGGAGAATGAGTACAGTCAGGTAAAATATTTGAAAAAATCTCATGAAATTTGGAATGCTTTACACTCTACTTTTGAAGGTGATGAACATGCAAAAAGAGTTAGATTACATAATTGGATATGTGCATTTGAAGATATAAGAATGTTGGAAGATGAATCTATTAGAAGTTATATTGGTAGAATGTCAGAGATCATTATAGGTATAAAATCTTGTGGAGGAACAAAGATAGAGAATGAAGTGATATGGAAAATTATGAGGACATTGACTCATGTATTTAAGTAGACCACAAATGATTGAATAAGTGATACCTTGTACAACAAACTTTACAAGAGAAACTCTTCTTGGAAGATTGGAAGCAGCATAAATGAACCTGAGATTATTAGGAGACTTACCTAGAATGGAGACAGCATTCAGTGCTCTTAGAGTTCACCCTACTTTGTCAAGAAGCATCAGTGTGAGCAGAGATTATGCTAGCAGCAGTAGATCTAGAAATGAAGAAGACAAGAAGATTGAATAAGGTATTGCCTTGCTTGTGAAAAGAGAACTAGACGGTAAGAAAATATTTAAATGTTGAACTTGTCAAGAATATGGTCATTTTGCATCTAAATGTCCTAAGAGAGTTAAAAAGTACAGAAGCAATTTCAAACCTAGAAGATCTAAGGAATGTTATTATTCTAATGATGAAGATCTTGAAGCTAGTATAGAAAGAACTTTAAGTGAAAGTGATACTGACAATAATGATGACATAGGATCTGTAGCAATTAAAGAAGAAAATCATGAAACTGATGTTAAGGAAGAAAAAGACTTAGTTTCTCAAGTTGAAAAGAAATTTGATCGGATTATAGACAATGGTTGTTCACATCATATGACTGGAGACATGAAAAAGTTCATAAAGTTGAATTAATATGATGGAGGAGTTGTTAGAGTTGGAAACAATGCACCTTGTTTGATTAAAGGTATAGGATCTATTACTCTTGATGGAAAGACTAATACTAATGATGTTTATTTTGTGGATGGATTGAAACATAATCTTTTGAGTGTTGGACAGTTAGTTGATAAAGGATATCAAGTTTGGTTTACTAAGAAAACTTGTGTGATAAAGGATAAAGATGAAACTCTGATTAGAACTGGATCTAAAACCAGAGGTAATGTATTTCAGTTGAATCCTACTGAGATGACATGTTTGATTACAAAGATTGATGATAGTTGGTTATGGCATAGAAGGTTTTTCCATATAAACTTTGATAACATTGTGAAAGTAAGTGCTACACTTGCAGTAAGAGATTTACCTAAAATTATGAAGCCTACTAACATGATTTGCAAAGAATGTGTAATGACTAAATAGAAGAGAAGTTCTTTTCCTAGTAAGAAGTTTACATATACAGAGAAGCTAGAGATTGTTCATACAGATTTGAGGGGTCCTACCAGGACTAGAGGATTCTATGGAGAAAGGTATTTTATGATTCTTGTTGATGATTTTACAAGAATGATGTGGATTGCATTTCTTAAAGAAAAATTTGAAGCATTTGATAAGTTTAAGATTGTTAAGAATAAAGTTGAGAATGAATCTAGAATGAAGATTAAATGTTTGAGATTTGATAGAGGTGGAGAATTTACTTCTAGAGAGTTTAACAACTTTTGTGAAGAAAGTGGCATTAAAAGATAGTATTCAGCCCCTAGAACACCTGAACAAAATGGCATTGCAGAAAGAAGGAACAGATCAATGACTGAAGCAGCAAGAGCTATGTTGTTTGAAAATGATTTGGCAAAGATATTCTGGAGAGAAGCAGTGAACATAGTAGTGTATACAATGAACAGAGTACAAATCAGAGCAGACACAGACAAGACACCTTATGAATTATGGTTTGGACATGCACCCTCAGTTAAGTATTTTAGAATTTTTGGAAGTAAATGTTATATAAAGAGAGATGATGATATTGGAAAGTTTGATCCTAGAAGTGATGAAGGTATATTTCTTGGATATTCTTTGAAAAGCAAAGCATATAGATGTTTCAATAAAAGAACTAAGACTATTGTTGAAAGCGCAAATGTTAAAGTTGATGAAAAGTTCAAAATTCAGGAAAGAATGCTTGATTATGAATCTGATGAAGAAGCTCATCCTAAACCTAACACTGGAACTACTAAATTGTTTTATGAAACTGATAGTGATTTGTTGAATGAAAGCCACAGTGAAGTTATTGAAGAACCTACATCTAAAGAGAGATCTAAGACAGTGACACCTAGCAAGAGTTTGTTAAGGAATCATCCTTTTGAATAGATTATTGGGAGCATCAAAAGAGGAGTTCTTACTCGAAATAAGGCACAAGAACAGTTATTTTTGATTTCTCAAATTGAACCTAAGACTACTAATGAAGCTTGTGAAGATGAAATTTGGACTAATGCTATGAAAGAAGAACTAGATCAGATTGAAAAGAACAAGACATGGGAATTGGTCCCTAGACCTAAAGACAAGAATGTTATTGGAACTAAATGGGTATTCAGAAAAAAGATGAATGAACAAGGAGAAGTAGTAAGAAATAAAGCAATATTGGTATGTAAGGGTTAATCACAACAAGAAGGAATTGACTATGAAGAAACATTTGCACCTGTTGTAATAATTGAAGCAGTAAGAATGTTTTTGTCTTATGCGGCTTACAAGAAATTCAAAGTATATCAGATCAATGTGAAGTCAGCATTTCTAAATGGAGAATTGGAAGAAGTCTACATTGAGTAGCCTAAAGGTTTTCCTTTAACTCAAGAAGGAGACATGGTATGTAAATTAAAGAAAGCTTTATATGGACTTAAACAAGAACCTAGAACTTGGTATGCAAGACTAGATAAGTATTTGTTGAAGTTGGGATTTACAAAAGGAATAGCTGATAGCAATCTGTACACAAAAGAAATTGAAAATGGTTTGTTAGTTATAGTTATTTTTGTTGATTACATTATCTTTGGAGGAGAAGATGAAGCTAGTGACAAATTTGTTGATGAAATGAAGACTAAATTTGAAATGAGTATGATTGGTGAGATGAAATACTTTTTGGGATTACAAATAACATAAAATAATGATGGTATCTTTGTAAGTCAGACAAAGTACTTAAATGACTTGTTGAAAAGATTTGGAATGGAGGATTGTAAACTAGTTGGAACACCTATGGTGACCAGACACAAGTTATCTAGCACAAATGAGACTCATGTAGTAGAACAGAAGAAATACAGATCTATGATTGGAGGATTATAGTATTTGACTCATACAAGACCTGATATAGCACATTCAGTTGGAATTGTAGCAAGATTTCAAGTTGAACCTAGAGAATCACATTATGCAACAGTAAAGAGGATACTAAGATATTTAAGAGGCACAATGGACTATGGACTATGGTATGAAAAATCTGATGATTTTACCCTATGTGCATATACAGATGCTGATTGGGGAGGCAGTGTTGATGATAAGAAAAGCACCAGTGGTGGAGCATTTTTCCTTGGAGGAAGATTAGTTTCTTGGCTAAGCAAGAAGCAGAATTGTATCTCACAAAGCACAACAGAAGCAGAATATGTAGCAGCAATAAACAATTGTAACCAGATAATTTGAATGAAGCAAATGCTAAAGGATATTGGAATAAAATTTGTTGAGCTTGTTGTCATACATTGTGATAACACCAGTACAGTTAGTATGTCTAAGGATCTTGTATTACATTCTAAGACAAAGCATATAGTGATTAAGTATCATGTTGTAAGAGAGAAAGTTGCTAAGAAAGAAGTCAGACTTGAGTACATAAGTACAAAGGACCAGATAGCAGATATATTCACAAAGCCTTTGCCTAAGGATACATTTGAGTATCTGAGAGGTATGCTTGGGGTTATGCCCCAGCCTAATTTTGAGAAGTAATGCAGTTGGTTGTATCCATCCAGTGATATATGAGCCTTATCTTTCTTTTGGACTATATGTTGGTACTTCCTCTATGGGGGAGTATGTGTATCTGAGCTGAGTCATGAGGACTCTAGTAAATGTATTTTCTAAAAAGTGTCTTTTGACATTGAGTTGTTGTTGACATAGTGATGGAATTTTTGTCATTGATGTCAATGGGGGAGAAGTATACATGAAAAACAATCTGAGACATTTGTTGGAGAGAACTGAATAGGATAACGAAGCAAGATTTGATTGATGAAGAGGATTTGAAGCAGTGTTGCAGTATTGGATTTTTGGAACATTGGATGTTTTTCATCTATGTTGCCATCAATGCCAATGGGGGAGATTTTTAGGAATGAATGCTAAATGTTTGGCAGACATTCTGTAGCAGTTTTTTTTGCATTCATGACTATGATTGTCATTGATGTCAACACAATGATTTACCAAAGACTTGCAAAAAAGCAGACAGAGTTTGGATTAGCACACGTGGGTTATTGTAGTTGGAGCTATGTGATGTTGAGGTTATACTCTTTGATATGTCATATGTATATGGTTAAGAGCGTAGATAGTAATTCATTTATTCATGGAAGTTATGATCATTTTGGTGGAAGCAGTATTCAGGCAGTGTTCCTGAGTAGCAGTTTGTGAAAATCGGATGATATCTCCTAAGCGGGATCGAATCTAGTTTTGCACAGTTAAAGGGAATTTTCAAACACATTGATAGTGACATGAATGATAGCATAGACTTCAAGGTCACATGAGTGAAGATTTATTGTATTTGGAAGTTGACAGTTTTGTGTAATTTTGGTGTAGCATGTGGAAACTTTTATTTTGTAATTGTATGCCGACTCATTTGTAATTATTTGAGTTTGGTATAAAGGAAGGAATTTATTTCCTTGTTTTAATGGAGTTTTAATGTGAAAAGTGTGTAATTACGATATGGTAGCAATGGTTGTGATGCTATATGCATGAAGTGAAAAAAAAAGCTAAGTATGAAAGCGAATTTGTGAAGGAAGACATGCGAAGTACAGAGATCTAAAATTGAGATCTGATGTAACAGTGAGTGTGGTTTGGCATAGTTAGAGAAGAGGTAACATATTATTATTTTGAGTAATGAAAAGATTATTTGGATAGTGTGTTCAGTGATCTTACCCTAAAGTTGTTTGGGTAGTGGGTCCTTCTGTCTTCCATAACTCTTAACTGGGTTAGAATCTTTTAACAGGGATTCATATGTACTGAATGTATTTCATAAGACTCCTAACATAGTCCATCCTCTCACAAGGAATATTCATATTAGTGCATCTTTTGCGGGCATCATTCCCATCGGGGTTTACTCTTTGATCAAGAGGTTCCCTAGTCAATATATCTTGTGTCATTGTGTTAATGTGTATGAATATCTTTCTATGGTTGGTAATTATATTGCTTATATGGTTTAATGTTGTTGAAGATGATAAAAGTTATAATTATCAGATAACTAATTCACCCCACCCCCCCCCCCCCCCTCTCAGTTATCTTGGTGGACTTTACTTTCTAATAGTAAAAACCCTGGTGGGACTTGATACCCACTAATATTCTGCACTAGTGTTTTGTGATCCTTGTTAGAAGATCCTTTACCCTGTTAGGACTAGCTTTACAATGCTTTAAGTATAGTAGACATTGTTAAGGGTTAGACCCTCTTAGGATTATTTTACAATGATCCCTATTAGGAGAGTGGACTGACTATCCTAGAGCTCACTGCTCAAATGGTGAAGGCTACAACCTTCTGATTCAGATACATAGTATATATGCAGGTGAACTATTCACTATGACACTCCTTGTCAAATCAGTTCCTTTGGTGCACTGATGCTTTGACCTCTAGAAAATCTATAATACATCTTATGCTGACTTTGCATACCTTTTCTCTACTTATCACAACTCAATTACAACTTCCATATCGAATACAATGGGTGCATCTTATATTTATACGCTCATATAAACAAAACAATTAGGTTAGCCCTATAACTAATTACAAACAATGTTTCCAAATGAATTGGCTTAAGCATGCTTAAAATTATACATATAAACATGTTGTCAACCTAAATAAAATGGGTGCATGGCCTTTACAACATTAAATTATAATCGCAAACCAAAATGCTAACTGTCGGCTCCATGCTCTGTTCTCTGCTGGCATACACTGGCTGTGCAACTTCAACTGACTGTAACTTTCACATCTTTGCATATATACTTATGTGCTCATAGACTAAGAATAAGTATACTCTAACAAACTTAATTTCTAGGACACATACCATAATTCATCCATACACATGTGCGTTGATTCTCTGAGCTGCAGGAACTCTATACACTATCCAGTCTTCAACACTTAACTGAATTATGATCTTTACACTAAGTGCACTGACTCCAAACTACTATATGACTTTGTTGCCATAATGAAAACACTATATCAAGTCATATACTTTAGTATAGAAAACTTTCCAACAATCTCCCCCTTTTTTATTGATGGCAACAAAGGAATATGGCCAAGTTGCTATCTGTCCCTTAACACAAAAACTTTTGTCTACTTTTGTCTTTTATACATTTTTATACATAATCTTTATATCTCCCTATACATATATATACTCCATATTCTATACACAACTCCCCCTTTGACATTAATGACAAAGGTGCATCAAAAAACTATATCTATACATACTCACTGAGGGAAAACATCTGAATATGTAATCTTGAGGTTCTAGATCTCCTTCGTCCAAAAGGTTATTAGAGAGTTAACTATTTGGAGATGGGTGCATAATGCATATTGAAGCTTCTCCATCTTCTCCAAGTAATTGATGGGACCATGATCATAACTTACCACGGTGGCATCAATCTCCTTTATATTCTGATTGAGGATGTCTAAAGAGGGCGCAAGACCATTCCTCAACTGAGTCTGTCTGGACCTTATCCTTGTTATCTCTATTTCTTCCTTCTCAATCTTGTCTAACTATCCTTGGTGGACATTGTTGCACATGTTCACATCAGTGGATGTGTCTGATACTAAATTATTTACCTACTCAATCATTGCTTTAGCCTCTTTTATCTTCTTGAAGTGAGCATTGATGAGCTTGTCTTGATCCATGCATGTTGTAATGATCCTTCTTCCTTCATCAAAAAATTCTTTCAAGGATGCTTGACCAGACTTAAGGGAATTCAATTCTAGTGCAAAGTTTCTCATCAACTCATTCAGTCTCTTCTTTAAGTACTTATCTTCTACTACTATGGACACAGATTCTTCTAGGCTAGAAAAATTACTTTTTAACTATGAGAGGACTGAACTCACATCGTCAACCGAATGTACTTTTAACACTTTCTTATCCTCTGGTAGAAAAATGTTCAAAATATTCACTGATTCTATCAAGAGAGGATTCCTCATAACTTGTTTCTCTGTTGCCTTCTCCATAGCTAGGACGCTAAACTTAATCAGGTCTTCTTCTTTCCAGGAGTCCAAACTGCTTGTGTCAGGTGTCAAACTTGACAACAATGCTAAGGAGGGAGTGATGGGAGTGATGTCCATCACTTCTAGTTTTACCTTTGCAAGATCAATAGAAGTATCTTTTTCTTTCTTTTCTACCTCTTCATCTTCTTTCGTATCAGATACATCTTCTATGAGTGCTTCTTCTTGTTGAGTTGGAGGTGTATTGCTGCATAAGATTTTAGCTTCTTCGGTACTAACAAATGCTTCCTCAAAGTTTTCCAAATCCTTATCAGTAGCTGCCATGGCTATCTCTACATTATCTATGATAATGGTGTTGCCTTCATGTGATTCTGAGATGGGTGCAGACTTGTCTGCCTCTATTTAAGTTTCTACTATGGGCACTAAGTCCTAAGGACCTGTCACTAGTATATTGAAGGTCTTTGCTTCTTTGTCTTATTTACTAGGTTCATGAGTGATGGATGCAGTAGGTGGTTTTATCTATTGTGCCAATAACACCTTTTCAAAGGCCTTCTCTATTTCCTTCATTATCAGCTCATAGTCTTTGTTCATAATGTGAAGAGTTCTCATCTTGGTCCTTAAGTGAGGGTTCAGCAAATTTAATATCAGTGCCACTTCTTCTTTAGAACATACTGGTAGATTATCTTCTAATACTTTTTCTTTGATCCTTAGATCTTCTTCATTTGCTTGTCTCTTTAGGTTTTCTAAAATATCCCATACTTTATCAAGAATGGAGGTTTTCAACTCAAGGACTATGTTCTTGAACTTGATCATATGTTTAATAATCATACTATGTATTTCTGATTTGTCAATCTCACTATATGTGTCATAATACTTCTCTACTTGATCAATTCTGCCCTCGTCAACAATTCTTGCATTCAAAAATTTAAGGCTTGGTCTGAATCCTGCCTTAGGAGGTGCTTGAATGATTTTCTTTCTCCTTAGTGCTCGCGAGGATGGATGAATAGTGCTAGCTTCTTTCTTCCTCTTGATTATAGGCTTATACTTTGAAGGAGTGGTAAGATCAATAGTATCTGTGGGTGCAGGAGTATTATCTTCTTTACCTTTCTGGCTGTCATCTGATTCAGTTTTCATCTTCTTCAACTTAGGATCCTCTTGTTCTTCCTCTGTTGTTGCCCCTTTCAATTCTAAGGAAATATTTTCATCCCTTGCTTTATCAAGGTCTGCTTGAGACACACCATGTACTCTCAAGATCTCAGAAGTGACCTTTTCAACCTTTCTTTTAGTTGTTGCACTGTTAAGTTTTGCATCAACTTCTCTAGTCTTTTCCTCATAGGTTCCCCACCTAGTTTCATTAGGATCTTTGGGGGCTATCATAAGTACCTGTGGATAAGCTTCAAGAACTTTTTCCTCTTCCTCATACCTAAGTGGATGAATCCACTTTGTTCTAGGCTCAACAGCTTCCATACATATAGTATCAATCTCCACCATAAAGCATATTGTATCCTTATATTTCTCTACAATGCTTTCTAGAATCCTATACCTCATCTACATCTTAGCTCTAAAGGTCTTCAATTCCAATGTAATGTAATCTCTTAGTATGCTTTCTATGGATGCTTTGTTGGATATCTGAGGCATTGTTGGAATGGACTTTATTCAAATACAAATCTGAAACTCTTACAACTATATGAAGGTACATATAGATGATTAGGGACTCAAACCTGAATATCTTTGTTTTGTCATGTTTGATAGCTTTGATGTTGTTTATCAACTATGCACACAAGATCTCACACAAGTTGAATTCTCCATCTTCCTTTACTAGTCTGGTGGCAGCTAGAATAGTGCTTGCATATACACTATTCACCCTGCCAGTGTGATGAAATCTGTAACCCAGTATCATTGACATCAATTTGATGTCTGCTTGCTCAATCGGCTCAATAGTCATGCCACACCTATCAATCCTTGACTTACATACTTGTTCTACCATTTTCTTGACATCCTTGCCCACTGGAAGGATGGAGCCTATCCTAGAAAGGCTTGTCATCTCATGTATCAGATCACTTTTGATTCTTACTGGAACATCTCCAATCCAAAATAGATCATCATGGATTCCACTCAATAAGATCTTTATCCATTCTGTCTCATAGAATTCATATGTCATAGCATACTCAACAATAGGGTGATCATTCCATTTGTCATATTCATCCATGAATGTTTTATCATGTTTCAACATGGTATCCATGTGCCCCCTTAACCTATCTAGTCCAACATGTTCTTTCTTACAGTAGATGTAAGCCCTTATGTCTTCCACATGCATGATGCCCATAGGCGTGCGAGAGAAAGCTCCCTCTAAATCATCTAGGATGGATTTAAATGGGTGCCTCTTGAATATGTATCTCTTCTTTTCAGCAACATCATAAACAATGGGAGTGGCCATGAATTACTAGTTAATCACTTTCCAACTGAACTTAGAGATGATCTGACGGCTTCTGAATCGGTGCAATGAGCTAGGGTTACTGCAACAGATCAAATGCACTGATAACTACAGCAAATCTCTAATAGATTCAATCTCCAAGACTTCACAACAACTTCCAAGGCTCTTTTTTCTCTCCTATTGCTCTGAATTTGAATGCAATGAGCAATCAAATGACTTTTGTGTACTTTAAAGTGAAAAATCTACCATTAATGCACGTCACGTAAACTAGACTGTCACTTCAAAATTTCAAACTCGAGCTCTGCTAACAATTAGAATGTGCACTCTTGTATGAAGGTTCCTATACACTCCAAAATCTTAAGTCCAAAGCTGTATACTCTGAGGATGAGTATACTAGCCGCGCAGGGGTCTAGAGCTAAAGTAGCTCCCCCTATGACCCTGAGGGCTATTAATGTAGATGTAGAGGGTCCGTCCACTGGGGATGCATCCAATAAATTCTCATCAGCTTTTTCCTTCTTTCCTTCTGACCAAACCAAGGTTGCATCCTCTAAGGCTTTCACAAACTTGACTTCTGCTTCAGGATCCAAAACTGGTTCTTTGGTCTTTTTAGGGCTTTCCCGACCTTGCTTCCTTGATCTACAGAATGTTGAGATATGTCTAGCCTTGTTACAAGAGTGACAAATGAATAGAGGTCTATTATTCCTTGGCGCATTGACATGAGTCACCATTGTGCATGTTCTGACTAAGTGACCATTATAGTTACATATCTGACATGTAACATTCTGAGAACTTCTAACATTTGTCTGATTCTGATTTCTTTGATCTTGTTGAGTCTTGTTCTTCTTACTAGTCTTGCAATTCATAGCTCTATGACCAAATCTATTGCATGAATAATAGTAGCCATTAAAATATCTTACCTTTGTACAGTTTCTTTCAATGTGTCCATGCTTGTTACATGCAAAACAAGTGTGTTCTACTTGCTTGCACTCATTCTTAGGAGGACCACCATTGTCTTCGGTTTGATCTTCAGTCTTCTCATCATCAATAGAGTTATTTTTTGAATCCTTTCTTGCTCACATATTGTCAATCTAATTTTGTGCTTCATTATATCCAATACAGCTAGTGTCTCCTTTGATTCTTCTTGCATACAACTGAGATTCTACCAAATCAGCACTGGTGTGTAATTTGTCAATATGATCCTCTTCCTTTTTCAATTTAGATTCCAAGCTTTCTTTGATATTCTTTAGCTCCAAGATTTCTAAGTTAGCTTCCCTTAGTTCCTCATTGAGTTGAAGGTTCTCCTTGACTTGTTCATTGTAGACATCTTGATTATTCATCAGTTTGTCATCAAATCCTTCAAGCTAACTTAATAAGGATTCATTTTCTTCACAGTCAACTTCTTGACTTTTTCTTCAAGATCACTATTAGAGCATCCTTTCAAATCCTTTCTTAGTCTTTTGATAACTAATTGAGCATCACTAACTTTTTCCTTTAGTTCTTCAATTTCTCTTTCTGAATTGTCCAGGTCTTCAAGAGAGGCTTCAAGATTTTTCTTCAGATGTTTCATATCTACTTTGTCCATGATCTCCTCAAGTGGTTAAACTTCTTTGTTGAGGACTAGAGCTCTGATACCAATATTTAGGAATGGGAACACTAAGAGGGGGGGGTGAATCAGTGTTCACTATATTTTATCTTTTTACTTTAATCTTTATGCTGACCTTAAATGCTTAAGTACTAAATTAAACATTCACATAAACATGAAATCAACACATGACACCAATATGGTTATGGGGAAACCCAAATAGGTAAAACCCCGATGGGACTTGATACCCACTAATATTCTGCACTAGTTTTTTGTGATCCTTGTTAGAAGATCCTTTACCCTGTTAGGACTAGCTTTACAATACTTTAAGTACAATAGACCTTGTTAAGGGTCAGACCCTGTTAGGAGTCTTTTACAATGATCCCTATTAGGGGAGTGGACTCACTGTCCTAGAGCTCACTGCTTAAATGGTGAAGGCTACAACCTTCTAATTCAGATACACACTATCTCTGCAGGTGAACTGTTCACTATGACACTGCTTGTCAAATCAGTTCCTTTGGTGTGCTGATGCTTTGACCTCTAGCAAAGCTCTAATACATCTTATGTTGACTTTTCATACCTCTTCTCTACTTATCACAACTCAATTACAACTTCCATACTGAATACAATGGGTGCATCTTATATTTATACGCTCACATAAACAAAATAATTAGGTTGGCCTTATAACTAGTTACAAACAATGCTTCCAAATGAATTGGCTTAAGCGTGCTTACAATTATACATATAAACATGTTAGAAACCTAAATACAATGGGTGCATGGCCTTTACAACATTAAATTATAATCACAAACCAAAATGCTAACTGTGGGCTCCATGCTCTGTTCTCTACTGGCATACACTAGCTGTGCAACTTCAACTGACTGTAACTTTCACATCTTTGTATATATACTTATGCGCTCATAGACTAAGCATAATTGTACTCTAAAAAACTTAACTTCTAGGGTGCATACCATAATTCAATCATAGACACATGCGTTGATGCTCTGAGCTGGAGGAACTATGTACACTATCCAGTCTTCAACACTTAACTGAATTATGATCTTTACACTAAGTGCACTGACTCCAAATTGCTATATGACTTTTTTGCCATAATGACAACACTATATCAAGTCATATACTTTAGTATAGACAAATTTCCAACATGTACCATGTCTTAACTTACTTCTTGTCAGCATGCCAGCTTGCTTGTCTCTAATGATTTGGTTCTCAAGATGTTGTCTTCTAAAAAATATTGCCAGCACTTGATCTCTTCTTTGTTGTTCATCTTATTCAAGTTCATTTCCTTGCTTGGTAGCTTCTTCCTGATCCTCAGTTTCCCTTTTCTATTCCTCAATGTTCTTTTCCTGATGCTCGATCGACTCAGCATGTGGCTTCAGTAGGTACTCTGGATGTTCAATATAAGTGAATCTACCATAGTCTTCTGGCTCCTTAGTGCTTTCTTCACCATTTTTATCATCAAATTCATCGAATTTGACATTGGCACTTTCAATCATCTTATTAGTAACCTTATTCAAACACTTGTAAGCTTTTCTTTTAGTAAAATATCCAAGAAATATTCTCTCATCCCCTTTTGAATCAAATTTCTCGTTCCTATCATCTTTCAAAATAAAACATTTTCTACCAAAAATTCTGAAGTAACTTATAGTCATTTTATGACCAAACCATAACTCGTAGGGTGTTTTGTTTGTGTCTTTCTTCAATTGTACTCAGTCAGAACATATACAGTTGTGCTAACTATCTCTCTCCAATATGTTTGAGCAACATTATTTTCTATCATCAGTGTCCTCCTGCAATTAACAATTGATTTATTTCTCCTTTCAGCAATCCCATTATGCTGAGGTGTTCTCATAGCAGAAACCTATCTTTTTATACCATGCTCATTAAAATCATTAGTGAATTCATCTGAAATAAACTCACCACCTCTATAAGATCTCAATAATTTTAGTTCTTTCCTGGTTTCTTTCTCTACTTTTTCTTTTTACCATTTAAACATTTTAAATGCCTTAGATTTCTCTTTTAAAAACATTGCAGTCATCAATCTAGTGTAATCATCAACAAACAGAATGAAATATCTATCTCTACAGTAGCTCTGAGTTCTCATGGGACCACATAGGTCAGTGTGAACTAACTCCAAGATTCTCTTTGTTGAATAGTCTTTACTCTTAAAACTAGATTTTGTCATTTTTCCCTTTTGACATTCATGACACATAACATGTTCAGGCTTTGCTAGGCTAGGAAAACCTCTAACCTTTTTATTTCTACTGATCTTAATCAAGTTATCAAAATTTACATGACATAACCTTGTATGCCATAACCATGCATCCTCATTTTTCATCAGTAAATTAGGAAGACTTAGCATTGTCAAGATAAAACAAGTTACCTTTGGATTGTGCTCCAGTTACCTTTGGATTGTCTTCCATCATCAAATATCTTTACCTTCTTGCTCTCAAAAGCTACTCAGTGACCTGATTTCTTAAGTTGTGCCACACTTAGCAAATTTAAATTTAGTCCTTCTATCCAATAAGAATTATCACATTTGATTTTATCATTTATCAGTAAAGATCCTTTTCCTTTAACCATACATGGTGTATCATTACCCATTTTTACAAACCTCCATTATATTGCTCAAGATGATCAAAATTTTCTTCATCACCAGTCATGTGATGTGTATAGCCACTATCAATGATCCAAGTATCATTTTTGTTATCTTTAGAAATGAGTGTTGTCCTCTACATACCTTTCTTCTTCCTTAGAATCATCGTTCATCGCAACAAATACTACTTCAACATCATTATCTGTGTCAGTATCAATATCATTCTCTTCAACAATGTAACATACCTTTTTGCCCTTATCATTGTTGTCCCAGTTATCTCTTTTGTAGTATCGGTAACTTCTCTTGTTCCTCCTCCCATAGCTTCCTTCACCAGATCGATCTTTGTTTCTATCATCTTCTTTCCTATTTGGACATCTAGTAGCAATATGACCAACTTCTTTGCAATTAAAACATGCTAAAGGTAATTTTCCCTTGTATCTACTTTTACCTTTAGGTAACCTCCGGGCCATAAGAGCTTCAAGTTCATCAAGCTTGTCATCAATGTTACTATCATTGTCATCCCTATTATTTCTACTGCTAGACTTACTGATATTCAAAGAAGACATGAAAGAAGACTCAACAGACGATAAAATACTATTATCAAAATTGTTTAACTCAAAATTTGTTAGCTTACCAATCAAACTATCAAGAGTAAGAGTTTTGCCAGGTGCAGACCTCATTTCATGTATAGCTGATATTCTGATTGCATAAGCAAGCAGCAAGGTCCTTAGAATTTTACTTACCACTGTATCTTCATCAATGACACCACTAGATCCTTTGATAGCATTGACTACCTCCTTTATTCAATTTGTATATTGTACTATATTCTCTCCTTTCATTTTCATACCATCAAACCTACCTCTTAGGCTTTCAGCTCACGCTCTCTTGACATTAACATCACCACCATAGACCTAAGCTAATTTATCCCACCTTTCCTTTGAGGTAATACAATCTTTGACATCCTCAAATTCAGCATTTGATAGAGGGTAAGTGCACAAAGATGGGGGACCAAAAAGGGGTATAAGTTGCCACTTTTTTCCTGAAATCAGCAAACTCTGAACTTCAACAAGAAATTGAAGATAGTTAGACTCAAAATTTTGAGATGTGACAAAAATGAGTTGTAATACTCTGAATCTAGTTCCTAAACTACTAACTTA